>VZZY01001039.1:0-92522 GCA_013400335.1 Eurystomus gularis | reverse complement strand
GGGAGAACCTGCCCCGGGCGCCGCCGCCCCGGCCCCGCGGCTGCCGCTTCGTGCCGCGCTGTCTCACTGCAGGTGAAGGGAAAGGGGCGCTTCGGGGCAGCGGGACCGAGCGCCTTCGCGGCGGACGGACTTCGTTCCCGTGGTGGGAAACGGGGCGAACGCCAGAGATGCGGGGAGACCGGAGAGAAAGCGGCTCGACAGCCCCAGCCCCAGCCAGTGCTGCTCCCGCCCCTGCTTCGCCGCTCTCGGTGCCGAGAAGCATTTCAGAGCTGTTATTTATGAACCTCGGAAAGGATCCTCTGGTGTGATGGGACTTCTAGGAGACATGATGTACTGTAACTTTATTTTAATGTATTTTATTTTATTTATTAGACTCGTTTGGTTTTATTCGTTGTTTTTGTTGCATTGTTTTGTTTGTCTGATTGTTTTTAAAGGATTTTTGCCAGGCGTTTCTGAATGTAGGCCGTATCCAAAAAGCAAAGGGAAAAAGAGTATGTATGTTAGCCCCCTAAAGGAACCAAAAAGTTCTGGGTAGTTTTCACCGTGTGCAATTTAAGAAAAGAGTTTTTCATTTTTACCCGAAATACGCTGTGTCACACTAACACGGAAAACGTGATGTATGGTTTGGAATTTGGCTGAAACCTATACTGCATATGAAAACTCTAATGACAGTAACAATTGTAGTCTGGGTTTTAAACGATTTTCTTCTAAAATATGCATGATGGAAGATGATAACATTTATTCATGCTTGGTTATTCAAAAAAAGCAACGTTGATTGTCATTGTGAGGTTAAAGCCAATCTGCTTAATGTACGAGCGGAGGGAAATCTCACCAACTTCTTTTGTGATACAGGAATCGCAGCTGGATTCCGGTCACCCGTTTGAAGTGCTTGCTTCTAGGCTGGAGGCTTGGAGCTAAGAGGTGTTTATGAAGGTTTCTTGGTGTTTGAGTTCAGGGCTCCCTCTGCACGGCTGGTTTGTAAGCGGTCTGGGCTCTTGACCTGTGTTGAATTTTCATGGCGGTTTTTAAATGTCTTGTATTAAAGTAGCCCTTAGTTTAAAATCCATTTTATGTATGTCTTAGTGTGCAAACGGATTCTTTTGGTCACAGTTTTCATAAGCTGAAAAGTTGCTCTCTAGCTGAGATAAACTAGATTAATTTTGGTGTTTAGCACTGTCAGATGTTGAGAGAGACATGCGATCTTGCCTCTAAAAACGTTGACGAAGCCATGAAGTTGGAAAACAAAGGGCTAATTGCACAGCTGGTGTGTCTTCCTCTGCCTCTTAAAAGTCAGTGGGAGTTTGGCTATCGATGCTGGTGGGAGCCAGTTGGAGCTGCTGGCTCCGGTGCAGGGCAGGGAGCTGGGCACAGGCCATCGTGCTTTCCAGGACAGGGCCCTTCAGGTGATGGGCGATTCCACGTGTGGTGCTGCTGCCGCCCAGGGTCGCCGGTTTGAATGAAGCGGGGAGGTTGTACGCAGGAAGGAGCAATGTGGCCCCGTTGTCTCTGGTTCAGGGTAAAAAGTTGGAGCTGCGGAGCTATTTATTTTAACTAGCGTGGTGAGGAAAATGGCTTTTGGCCCCTTTACAGGTTGCATGAATGTCAACAAAATCTTTTAAAGCCACACATCCAGGACTTTTCTGTTTGTGTAACTGAAGCATAGCTTGACTGTAAAAGCCCCATGTTCTTGGTTCAAGCTGTTTCAGTAAGCGTGTAAAGCAAAAGACTGAAGTGACACTCAAAGGAAGATCTCAGAACTGGCTACTGCAAAGGAATGGTCCCTTCTTCTGCACCCTAAGATTAAGCTCAGGCCTGTAAGGAATAATTTGAGATCTTTTTTAGCATCCTCTTTTGCTCCTTGTCCCTAGGCGTCAGGGTCACATAGCTAGACATGCAAAACATCTCATGGTACAGATTTAAAGCCTGGAACTCGGCAGTCCTCTGTGGTTTCTCCAAAGCACTTCTTTCCAATCTGGCCCTTGACAAGGTTGTGTGATGATCTTAGGGTGGTAGATTACAGCTGTCCTGACAAAGTTATTACTTTGAGACTAATTGAAATTGAAGGTGCTCTGAATCTTCTAGGATTAGATTCGCTGTCTTGGCAATCATAATAGCCAATTTCCACATCTCTGTACATCTGCCATTATCGTTCTGCTAATGCTTGGATGTTAGAGCTGCAAGGGGATTCTCTAATGAGCTAGTCAAAGACTCACAAAATAGTCTGTAATTTGTAATTTGGCTCCTCTCTTTAGAGCCATTAATTACAGTTTACTGAGTAACTAATCCACCTTTTCAGATATACAGATGTATCACTGATATCTCACCTACTAAAATACGTTTTAGCCTACTGAAGGATAAATGTAATTGATGAAAATTAATACCTGTGTGATCAGACACACATATTTCTTTAGGAGAGGCAGATATTCCTGTCCTCAGTGGATGTAAGCCCCTGAACACCACAGAAGTCTATGGATCTAATCTAAAGGTAAAATTTTACTGCTCTTTTGGAACTATTCGTAATTTGAAAATGAAAGATGTAATTGACATTAAGGTTTGAGGAAACAGTTTTCTTTTTGATTTTGCTGCTGGTTTTCACCAGTTCAAGGTCAATGTCCCACTTTCACCTTATGTTTCCTCTTTGAAGTTGGTCAGAGGATGCTTTCAAAACCATTTGGACTGATGTAGTTCACCAACAAATGTTTGCTGGTTGCCGTTGCCTGCTGTGTTACCTTTAAAAAAATGTTGGTGTCTGCCAAATTCTTAGTGTGAGAGATGGTCACCTCACAGAATCCACCTTGAGCTGTTCCTGCGCCTGCAGCCCGAGTTGGTGGGATGGGTGTAAGGATCAAACCTCCCCCTTGTGCCTCTGACTGTCTCCTGGAAACTGAATGGGAACGAATTGGCTGGGGTCCCCTGGGGACAGTCGGACCATGTGGCTCATGTCATGTCAGTATAAATAAGGCTAAATTGTCTGACGTGGACAAACTGACAACTTTCTCATGCTCTAAGTTCTACGGGTGTTTTGGTTGTTTTTTTGACTGATAGTAATTTTAGACCACAAAATTGTTTGATGTTATAAATGAGGTAGTTCTGGGCTTTTTCTAGCTTGCCCCTCTACTACTGCATAGTCTTCATTCGAGCTACTCGGTTAAATACTTTCTGTCACTGCTTTCTAAGCAATGGTTATGAAAGCAGGTCCAGCGCATCATGCGCCATCTTATTGGAGCTTTGCAAGTAAAGAAATCAGGTTGTCCTTCCCCTTTCAGGAAAAAAAAAAAGCAATCAGCATATGGCTGAAGTAAATTCATTACATAATAAACAAAATTGCCAGTAAAGCACACACAGGTACATGCTTGGTACAGGTAGCAAAACTGTGGACAGTCATTTCATAAAGCGGTCAAAATTACATGTCTTAATTTAAAAAAAAAGTGATTAAGGGGTAGATTCAGCAAGAAAATTCAAGCTATGGTGACCAAGAAAATTAAGAAATTGGGGGAAAAGTAAGATCAAGTGGATGTTGTCTCTGTGACATCCTGAAATAATTCCTCTTTTTTTAAGGTTCATGATATGCAAATGCCAGCTTCTGAAATATAGCTGCAGTGATGTACCAAATGTTTTCTAGCATATCCTATTGTGAGCAGAAATATCAGTGTCATAAAAAAATGTGTGTAAATATGACTCATAAATGATTTCTGAGAGATGTGATTTATTTTTCATATTTTTCGAGATGCATTCCATTTCAAATAAAGAGGTATCTATTGAAAGAGCTCTCAATATGTTGGAGGAATGGTTGTTTGGTGGGCTGTTATGATTAAAGCCTGATCTAAGCTTTTCTAGTGTCTTAAACTCAATCCAAGGGCCTAAGAGGAACACTTTGAACCTGTGTAGACACCTTTCAAAGGAAAGATGCTCCAAATAGTCTTTATACATAGAACAATTGCGAGGGTCAGAGTCCTCAGTTTTGCTTCTTGATGTGTGAGCACTCACACTGAGTCCTGGTAATTTCAGTAATAGTCTGCTTGGTGTCACAGTCCACATACAACAGACCTTTGGGACATAGACTTCAGGCTCATAATCTTCTCCCATGAATGCCTCACTCCGTGTGACATTAGGAATCTAAAGCGAAGCATTTAATGTGCCTTGTTGCTCTTTTTTATGTGTCTGAAACTCTATGATTGAATTTCAAGTAACCTGAAAGTAGCCCAGAAAGAACACTTCCACCATTTGGCATATCTTCTGTCCCGTTCTCTTGCAGCTGTGTGGGAAAAGAAATGATGTATGACAAGAAAAGTGTACGATGACTTCTGCTGCTTTGGGTTCTCCACAGAACTGCAGCCATTTGGATGCCTTCAACTCCCCTGAGGTGTATTTGTATTGCAGCAGGTCCTCATTTTTAAGCATCTTCCAAACGTTTATTAACTTCAGTGGCACAGTGTCCATTGACCTTGAGTTAGTGGTGCTCTTTGCCTTGGCTAGAGAGATGCTGGTAACCTCTTCTGTAAGGAGGCTATTGCTGTAACAAGTACAAGTTCTCTTTTCAACAGTAAACATCCAAACTGTAGGCTTTTGAACTAAATAGTTGATAAGCAAGCAATGGCTTAAAGAGCTGTCCTCTTGGCAAGTGCTGCTGCTCGGCAGCTTTGTCTATTCAGGGGCCCACTGTTGCTTAAAGCTTTTAGAGATGTCCCTTATGAGCTTTTACTCACAGTGATAAATCTCTCTGTAAGGGCATAAATATAGTAGAAGAAGAATTTTAAATAATTTGCCATTGGTTTTGCTCCTTCTTCATCAATGGTGATATCTTTATAAAGGTGTATCAAAAATGTGTTTCTCTGCTTTAAGTTTTGACTAAGAGGATATAAAAAGACTGCTCACATACGCATGGTAAATATGAAATGGTCCTAGAAACCGGGCTGGTGTTTTTCTTGGTGGGGAATATTGTCAAAAATTTTCTCAAAATTTTCTTAAAAGTTTTCTCTAATCCAAAGCAGGATAGAAAGACTGCTGAAACACAGGGATCAATGCGAGGCACAGAGGTAAAATCAACGTTGAAATCAACAGGAATTTTGCCAGACTAAGACAGATCTTGACTTTTTGTAAAAATGATGGCTGCTTGTCTTTTTTTCTGTTCAGAAACCCCAGGAACGAGACCTCAGAAGGAAGACCTCTGCCCATAATCTGTGCTAAGAGTGATGGTGTGTGCTTAGGATAACACTGACACTCTGGTGTTTCATCTTTTCCAGTTAAATGAGGGCAAGAGGAATAAGAAGATGGAATAATGCCTATGTTTTCCAAGGAAAATAAAATATGAAAGGAGACTGATCTCAATGTAATCTTTCTCTCTGAACCAAAATCTTCTTGCAATTTCATTGCATTCACAGCACAGCTGAAGTGGAACAATTTTCCTTATTCTGATTTGAGTTCAATTACAAAACCAAAGCCTTTACTTCTTTGACTGCCTGTTTCTAAGCAGGAACATCTCAGTCCTTTCTAGAAACTACCTAAATCACCTTCCTCACCTACCCTTTTTTTTTTTTTAAAAAAAATCAACTGTTGCGAAGACTGTCAAGTCTTTTTTTAAAAAAGCTTATTTCTCATTTATGAAGTTACAAACAGTATTATGGGTGTCTGTGATAATGCTTTTTCTGTCTTTCCATGGGGGGACTTCTGATGTGTGAGGTAAGGACCCCAAAAATGCCACACAGCTGTCACATGCTACTCACAGAGTTGCTTCATGCCTTTTGTGCTGAAGACACGCAGAGCAAAGGACAGTGAGGTTTGTTCTGCTAAGAGCTAAACACCTTCAAGGTGTCCTGAAACCTGAAGGACCTGGGAACTGCCTGGGACCTCACAATGGGGCTCAGCTGCTTGTGGCTTCTTGGCCTAATGCTACAGACTGAATTTACAAGGAAAGGGGCATCAGCTCCTGGGTGAGGCACTGGGGAATCAGGTTGTATTGTTGCTGGCACCCACATGAAGCTTGTGCTCTGCATCAACAGCCTGGCTTGACTGGAACACCTACAAGTTTTCATTTAAGAGACTTTGGAGGGAAGGCCAGAAGTGAGGCTGCTATGCTTAAGTGCTTGGCATTTTTTGTTTGTTTAGGGTTTTAGAAAAACATCAAAGCGGAGGCATTTACCCCAGTATAGACTTAACCTCATCCACTTTAAATTGACTAGTTTTACAGCCCTCCAA
Source organism: Eurystomus gularis (assembly GCA_013400335.1). Classification (NCBI taxonomy): domain Eukaryota; kingdom Metazoa; phylum Chordata; class Aves; order Coraciiformes; family Coraciidae; genus Eurystomus; species Eurystomus gularis. The sequence continues at coordinate 86,327 of VZZY01001039.1, read as the reverse complement.
GTCGTTCTGCTACATGTTTCTAGTGATGCCAGCCCCTAGTACAAGGAAAATGGTTGTTTGGATGGGGGTTGATTTACCTTTTGTGTAAAATGGTGCAGTGGATTTTGCCTAAACAAAATTTTTATTGACCCTGCTTCATAATCTTGTCTTGCAGTAGTTTGTAACCAGCCATAGTAGATTAGCCAAACCCATCAATACATATAAAATGAGTAACCATTACAATGAGGTGTACAGTGCTCTGTGGTCAGCAGAATATTTTAGACAGTCTACCCCATGTTTTGTAAGGCTTCCAGCAAGATGAGGAAATCACTGCTTTTGTTTTTAAGATCTTGTCAGTGTTTTATAAATATTTCTGATATTTATGACTATACATACAGTTTTGATTCTAACTTGCAGGAGAATTGGGTCATACAGTGTTTAGGAGGAGATTATTTCATTAACTGTAATTCTTGCTAGGTTTTGTCGCTCAGCATTCGGGATCTTTGGCACCTACTGCTGCTAGCAAAGGTAAAAAGTACATCATGTAGTAACAGCAGTGAACCTGTGACTCCCTCGGAGAATCAATCCAACCTGTTCTTGGCTTGAGTGCCAAAGCCAGGGTCCTTTGAGGGAACAGCTCTCCTTCATGTTACTGTGTGCTTTGGACCTGGGCCTGGGGATGATAACTCCCTGTACCGGTGATAGCACCTCTCTGCAAGGCTCTCAGCCCACTTGTATATCATATCTCTGTTCTGGAGAAGAGGAAACTCGGGACCAGAGAGCCTGTGCCGCCTGCCCAAGGTCGTGCATTGGGAGACAGAGAGCAGCATTCCATCCATAGGCAGGATCCCTGTCCCTGCATGAGAAACTGCCTCTCGTAGCAGAGGCTACTTCATTTCCTGTGCTTGGTAGGGACCTTCCTTGGAGCCAGCTGCAAATGCAGTGTCCAAGCCCCCCACCGGTGCCATAGGTCCCTTGGATGGAGACCCAAATGAGTGACTGCCCTACCAGGTAAGTTCCAGCCTTAAAAAAATCATCATAGTGCAGCTACCTGCCTGATGGAGGTAAGAGCAAGACAAAACACTTAGGTTTCCCATGGGATTTAGGAGAGTTTTTGAATGACTTCAGATTATTAAACCAGCTTCTGGTTATTCCCAGCACTAGGCGTTGTGCAAACAGAGTTCCAGGAGCGAAGGGATCTGTGAGTTGTTACCCATTTCCGGAGCAATTAAGCTTCTCTATTTACTGCGGACTACAAGGACAAAGAGAGGTTATCGGCCCCGTAATAACTTTGAAAGGACTGTATAGATATGAATCCGGTCTTAATGCAGCTTTTCTAGCCTGCTAACTGCCTCAACTGAAACACTTTCTTTTCTCTACCGTTCCACGATCACTTCACCATTTCACTCAGAAATAAGGAGTTTTGAGAGGAATCCTTCTAGCCGGAAACATTTACCCTAATCATGTATTTTTCTACCAGAAAAAAAAAAAAAAAAAGTATATTGATGCACAAAGCTCTGTAGTAGCCCATGGACAACCAGCTTGTCCTAACCTGCTTCAGGAGGGCGATAGAGCTGTGTGAGTCTAGCTTTGTGGGTTTTTTGCAACAGCCCCTTAAACCATCTGTGGAGCTGAAAGCTCCTCCATGCCCTTTCCTGTGACAGCAGTTACTGCAATATGCAGATAACCTTGCTCAGGGGCTTTTCTTTTACACACAGGAGCACCAGAAAAATTACTCTGTTCTTTTAAACATCAGTCTTGAAATGGAAAAGCTGTTTCTCTATTGGCTTTCTAGAGGGCTGTCACTACTCCTAGCCAGTCATAGAGTGGTGCCTCCATCTGAGTTAGACGTGTACTGGCCACTTTTTTCATTTTTATCACAGATTGTTAATATTTCCTGTTCCACTAAGCCACATTTCCCTGGTACTCGTTCCTAGTGCTTGGCTCCTAAACAAAGTCACAGTTCTTGTCACAAGGCAGCGGGCTGCATACTTATCCTTCAGGCAAGTGATGACTGAGGGCTCAGCGGTAGGGAAGTAATGCTGACAGCTCTGCTCTCGATGGCAGATTGTCAGCATTCCTCAGCAGGGCACCAAGCCGGCCTGGGAAAAGGCTGTTGGTTTGTTTTTTTTTTGGGGGGGGGGGCACATGACACATGGATGGACTCTAAAATAGGCCAATTGTCCTTCTAGAGCCGAGGGAGGTGGAGAGGGATGGTCGGCTGAGCTGTTTCTTAGCAGAGGTGGAGTCAGACCTGTGAATCGACAGAGCCCAAAGTGGCTGCTGTGACTCTGCAGGCACAGGCTGAGTGGTTGGGTGCGAAAAGAGAAGGGTATCTGGTGGCTGAGGGGGCAGTAAGACATTATAAAATTGTGATAGTTATCAACAATAAGCCATTCTTTGCCCCTATTCTTATTGTTGGAGAAAAGACAGTAGCTTGCATAAGCGGGAGGATGACCGTACACTGGGTGGATACGTCTAGGATGAAACTGAGATCATTTCTGCAGCTAATCCACAGGCCCACTCCTGTGTTTAAGAATTAGCCCAGAGAGAGCTGGGCAGCAGCTGCAAAGGAGTGCTTCGCTGCCGCCCCAAGGAAGCTGCTACAATCACTCCCAAACAATTTGGAAACTGTTCCTCTGTGTTTTCCTGAGGGCTTAAGAAGCTCGCAGTCATGGCGCACAGACATCTCGTGTTGTGAAACTGCAGCTATGGGGTGATCAGTTCCCTGCCACCCTCCCCATCATCCTTAGTCATCTAGGAGGGAGGTGCCTCCTGGTGTGATTCAGGGCAGGCAACCAGGAGGTCTTGGAGCTCATCTCCTGTTGGTGGTTATGTCTGATCAGAGAAGGCTGCCTGGATGACTCCTGCTCTGAAGGCCTCTGTGCACGCAGAAGAGGAATGAGCTTTGTCGTAAAAGGTCTTAAAGGTGCTTACTAGTCCTCCATGGCTGTGCCATGCCATGGTAGCTTCACCAGCACTGACGTTTCTCGCTACAGTTGTGTGAATGCTAGCATGGAGAATGAGCAGCTGAACAAGGGCTTCTCCAGAAAGCTTTAATGGGGTCTCCAAAACACCATCAGCCCTGCACTTCCACTGTTACTAACCTCAGAAACAGCTCTGCTGACCTGTCTTGAACTAGGGCTAGGGTGAAGGTGCTCTCACTTGAATGTGTGAGATAAACTTTTTGGTTGTATCTCAAGAACAGAAGTCCCCTTGCCCAGTGCCTTGCTAGCCAGCCCAGATGTGGAGTATAGTACCCATGCCTGACACCCTTATTTGCAGGATTTGAGTCTTTTTTTCTTCTTAGGCTTTCCCTACTTCTGCATGTTTCAGCCTCAGAGCCACCTACCAAATGATATTTGCTTTTCCCAAAAGTAATTCTAAACAATTTGGACATTTTCCTGTTAGCTGGAAGTCTGCAGCAATCTCTTTTTGCTGCTGAAGTTCAGTGAGCAAGAATAAGTGCTTACGCAGGTAGCCATAATGTAGTATTTAATTGTTGTTCTGGGCCACAGCAGGTCTCTAACACAATGCAAAGCTTGCATAAAAAGAACCATTATATATATCTGCAAAGCTGGCATGGCTACAAAGATCATTTTGCTGGCTTTGGTTTCCTAATTTTTGAATTTAACTGAATCTGAGCAAATTTAACGGTTAATTTCCAGAGCATTCACTTAAGGATTTTTTTCAAAGCATTCGCTCAAAATGGAGTTGAAACCTTAAATCAAGCTGAATTTGGGAGAAGTAATTTAGTTTTGCTGAGCTCTGGATATGCTTAGTCTTTCTCCAGCCCTCGTTTTTCCCTTCCTCATCTCTGAGTTTAGCACACAGCGTTTAGGGGAAGAGGTTTGCAAGCCATGATGCCAGCAGCTGTTTCGCCATTGATTTTGTGTGCCTTACTGCTGAGGCTAGTGCCTTGTAAGGATATGGTAGCCCTTGAGCAGCCACAGGTATGTCCTCTGCTCAGTCTGTACACAGCCACCATAACGGCTTGCCCTTGTAAAATGAAACTCTGGCATAGCTGGGGGCTTGCTTTTCACTCAGCTGTCACAGCCTGCCCCAGGCTGTCCCAGGGCTACTTGGTAGGCAAAGCCCTACAATGGCAATCCTGCACTGATGTCCTTCAGGGGTGTCTTTTTTTCTTTTCATTACCACACCTTTGCAGTCATTGAGAAGCATGTGCAGATGTTAAGGAGATGGGACTGGGCTTCCCCTCTCACAGCTACTAACATTGCTTCCTGCATGTGATTGATTAAGGTGAAATCTGGTTTGCCTTTGCCACTGTCATTACTATATTTCTGCTGCGGGCATCAGTTAAGGTGGACTGAAAGCAAGGATGGATCTAAAAGTGGTTTATTTATGTGATACTCTTGACAAGTGTTCCAGTCCTATGCCTTGTGGCCTTTCTTTACCCTTGACTTTACGCAGCTGCTGTAAAATCCCATAGCGCCCTGACCCACAGCCTGGGAGAGGGAGGCAAGGTTTGTATGTACCATTCAGAACAGAAAAATGCTTTTATAACCTAAAGAATTCCTGGTTCATGGAGAAATGCATGTCAGAAGGCCAGGACCTCGTTCAGTATGGTTCTTATGCAGGTGCTTATCTCCCAACAGCATGGATTTCTCTGGAGCTGGCAGGGTTAGCTCAGATTTAGAGGCCCTCCTGAGTCACACCCCTGTACACAAAGGCACCAGGATACAGCTCTTTTTAGATCCAAGATGTTGACTACATGACAGTAGAAAGCTGTTATCTCCAATTCACTGCTGTTAGTCTGTTTAATGGTGTTTCTATAGATGCTACAGTGTCAGTGGGCTAAATAGCTCAGAACTACAGTCAGCTATTTTAATTGCTGCCCTCAGCTTTTATGAACCTTGTCACTGTTCTCCCTTCCCATCCGTTAATGGCTTTTTGAGGAGGAAAGCTCAATTTTTGTATGCTTTCCCTTCCTCCTCCAACTCCTAAGTTTGTCAGCAGCTTCAAAGAGATCTCCAGCCCGCAGGTTTGCATGCCACCTACTCAGGGTGTTCAAATCCTTCATGTTCACAGGCATGTGTGCAAGTGAAGTGCCAGGAATGAGGAAAAATTAGTCTATTGAGCAGCCAGACATGTTCAATAACTGCCCACCCTCAAGAAGTTGTCATATACCTACCTCTTGCAGCTCAGTACACGGGGAGTGTTTTTTACTAGAATTTTTCATATCTGAGGATTGTAAAGCTCTGGAGTCTGCTCTGCTTGCAAAATTAAAGCCTGTATGTCTGTGTGTATGGAGGCATGTGCAGAAGCGGAAATGTGTGTGACCACAGGGCTGGTTATAGGAGTGGTGGAACTTTGTGGGCTCCCTGGCAGGCACCAGAGCTCAAGGGTTCATGAAGGGGGTGAGTCCCTGATGGAGATATCGAGAAATAGTTCAGATTCCTCCTCTGTGGTCCCCTGGCACTCTTCAAGGCTTTTCTGCAGAGGATGGATTTGCTGCTGGCAGTTATTATGCATGTCGATGGAAAGCAAACAGTGGAGGAGGCTGTGTAATTCACACCCATTCCTCTAATTAACTAAGCGGCCTCCTTGGCAATATGATCTCCTAATCATGCAGGCTGTTCCAGAGGGAAGGATACACCATACTTTAACATTTGCCCTTCAGCCTAAGCATTACCCGACGGCATATGGAGAGCCTCAGTCCTTCAGTGGGAGCAACACATTGATGAAATGGCTTAAGAAACATGGTGACCTCAAGAGAAGCAGCTCCATGTAAAGATCTTGAGGATATGGGACACCAGGGCCTCTCCCTGCCTCTCCCCATACCATGCTCATATCTAATAGACTTCAAAACATGCTGGTGAAAGCTTTAGCAAAGACCAGACCCAGCTTTCCTCAATTGAACGTCACACAACCTCGCAGACACCACTCTGAGCCAGAGTGAACACCACTCTGGTGCAGCTGCCTTTGCTGCTGTAAAAGCACTAATTAAATCTTTCAAAAAATTTAGAAGGAACAGCTAAAGTCAATGGGACATTCAGGAAAATAAAGAATGAAGCTCTAGAGATGAAATTATGGCACTGCTGAAATCTATGACAAAATTTAACTGACTTCAGCAAAGAATATGACCCTTTAGAAAGTCTGGGATTAAAATAGGAAGTTTGGGATCCTATTCAATTGCCAATATGAAAAAGACTTCTGAAAATAATTCAGTTGCATTTGTCATAATTTGCTTTATCTTCTTGGTTATTGGGAGAAGGAGAGGCAGGCACCAAAATAGAAAAGAATAAGATATTCAGGTATTCACCCTCTGATGGGATGATTTCTGACAATCGAGTCATATAGGTCCCAGAAGAAACTCCAGTTCTTGTTTAGATGTTGAAGAAAGAGCTTATTTGACACATGGTCCCCAGTTGTATGTCATGCTCCACTTGAAGGAACATCTGGTGTGGGCCCGTGTTTGTAGCAGCCATTTTGACACAGCTCCACTTTCCTGAGTGTCTTTGGGAATTAAAAAACGGTCAGTGGTAACAAAATAGGTGTTGCTCGTTAATGATTAAATTCTGCCATCTTTCTCATGATGCAAGCATGGCAGCATTAGATAGCATCCTAGGAGAGGGCATGTACCAAAGGGAAGAGGCAGTCTGCAACAACAGACCCAAGCTGCTCCTGCTCAGGTGAAACTTGTGCAAATCCTGATGTGCCGATACCTGCTCAAAATTTGCCCTGAGGCTGGGAATTGGTTCCCCAGCCTCCTGACTGTGACGTAGCTTCATCCCTGCTCAAGCCTGTTTGCTTCTGTGTTGCAAAGCTGCCCCGTGCAGCAGCAGGCATGCAGATGTGAAGCCCAGGGATGTCCTCATGAAGCCCTTGGGGGAAGGCACTCATGTCTGCCCCAAGCACCATGCCTGAAAGGGGCTGTTTGTCCCTACCTGGGCTTCTCAGGCTGCCTGTACCCCAGCTCCAGCCCTGCTGGCCTCCTATACCTGGCAAGCTTCAGTGATGCTGCTGGATGGTGCAGTGGGATGCTGCAGCCGGGAACAGGCTTCTCGAGGGTAGCAGAGGGGAAGGTGGCAGAGCTGGGTGCTGTAAGGCACCAAGAGCCTAAAACACTGCTCTCCATCACTTGTTCCCCAGAGCTGCTCTTAAACCAGGAAGCCTGGCTCATCTTGGTGCCTCCGTTTGCTTGCCAACAGCTGCCTAATAAGTCTTTTCTCTGCACAGTATAAATAATTACTGAGCTGTCTTCTCCTCTGTTGCTCACCCTGCATCTGAGCCAGCCCCTGCTACCAGGGTCATGTTTATGCTGTCTATCCCCAGGGCTGCCCGCAAGTCCTGACATGCTGTTCCAGGCAGGTTGTGAGGAGAGCTGTGCAGGGCAGCTGCTTCCTGGGGAGCAGGGCCATGGAAGGTGCAGCACCGTACCCCCACACAGCTGCCCCAGGGATGCTCTGCCAGGCAGCTGCCTGCACCTGGGCAGCCAGCACCCCATGCACTTCGGGTGGTTTCACAGCCACCGCCTCCTTTGCAAAGCCGTTGCCAATGCTGGGGGAAACAAGTGACAGTCCAAATTCATCATAGGGCGCTGGAAGCAGGAGCAGGTGCTTAATCCGCCTTCACGTGGGGTGAGGTTTCCCCGTGGTCCTATACGCCCTGTCCTTGTTGCAAGTCTCTCCCCATGCCGGTGACTGTGGGGCTGGTTGGTCAGGGAGCTGGCTGCCTGGGAGCATGGCAGAGAGGTGCTGTGTGGAGGGCTGCCACCACAAACCCTGGCACAGCAGTGCCCACAGCAGCCCGTCGTGCTGGAGACCAGCTGCTCACCCCACAGCAGGCTAGCCACAGCTATGTACCAGAGCTGGGTTCAGTCCTAGCGCTTCAGCTTGAAGAAAATTCCAACCTCTAAGAACTTTCCCTGCAAGCACACATTGGCTGTTATACTCCCCCTCTGCAATCACAACATCCAAAGGTAGAGGGTCCATTATATGTGCTGCGTGAAGAGCAACTCATACCTAGACACTTAGTCATTAGAGGCAGCTGTTGCTAAAGGAGATTGAATGGTTTGCTATTACTGTCTTCATCTGTGGCAGCTCCTCATAGAAGTACAGATTTAAAATTAAGGAGCAAGTCTCTTTTGCCAGGTCCTAGTGACATTCCTGCCAGTTTAATTAGCTGTTTCTGGTTATAGCTGTGTGAGGCATGGTGCAAGCCCTGAGAACACCACTCTGCTGGGCAGAGGTCAAGCCCAACAGGGTATAATAAAGAAGTTAAAAGCCTGGCTCATTTGGGTTGTCTTTGTATTTGTACTGAAATAGATGATTGGAAATTTAAACTGGGAAGTCCCCATGGAAGGCCTGCCTGAAAGCAGTAAGGACCACCTAGGTCATGAGGGTGGTTCCTAAGGGAGACAAAGAGGAATGTGTCCTTCCCCATGATGTTTGCCTCCCATCTGCTGCACCCATCCCTGGAGACAGCGCACAGGCTGAGACCACTTTGAGTCACAACCCTTCGTCACTTTGTGTCTGTGCGGCACATCAACAGCAGGCTGGCTGTGAAGGACTGGGCATTCTATGTCCTGAGGGTGTTGCAAATAATAACAAAGCAGTGTTATTCTTTAATGACTGCTGGTCTGCTACTGTAAATCCCACAAAATGTGTGTGGCATGAAGGATATTGGTTTTATTAACTCTTAAGTGTGTCTATTTTTCTATGACACACGGACTTCACAGTATCTACAAAGAGGAGACCAAGGGATTTCATCCAGCTCTGACCCTTCCCTCTTGGCCTCCCCTGTTCTGACTCACCTTCTTCCCCCCTAATTGTTCTATTTTGCCCCAAATATGTTCTTCTGTGAGTGTGCCCACCTCCCAGCAAACATCTCCACCATTAGCACAGGCAGGGAGACGGTTGCGTGATGTTGTCAGTGGATGGTTTATCTAGTTGTAATTCCCATGGCTCCAGCTCCATGAGTGCTTATACACAGACCTCATTTTGCAGGGGTGGCAAGGGGAAAGGTCAGTATTTATGAATCATTTCCTCCTGGCTGTGGCAATGAGGTTGGTTTGCTGAGTGAGTCATGGAAGAGCAGCCCGGAGTGGCGACAATCTCCAAGCAAAAGATCTCCAGGTCCTAAGTGACCCTTAGACCATGCAGCCAATTTACCATCTCCGTTTCACATCCCTCATCACAAAGATCTGTTTACTTAAAACTGTAGGTTCTGTAGGTATTGTATACCATGTATGTGAGAAACCCTGCTCCTTTTGGAAGTCCTGCAAGGACTCACACGTATGGCTGCCTGGATGACAAATCAAGTATTGCATAGTGAAAAGATGGAAGGAAGCCTAGCACACCTTCCTCTGTTAGCAAGATGGGCTTGTGTTTGAAATGCCTGTTTGTTATGGAAGGGGAAAGATTTTCCAAAGGGGAGTAACCTGATAAAACAGAACATTTGAGGCTGATTACCCCTTGGAATGAAATTTCCACATTAGTGCAGAAGTGATGCTGCCTCAAGGGTTTGTCTATGTTCTAACATCAAGGAGCCAATATGGTACCACTGTGTTACAAGCTGCAAAAACAGTGAATAAGTCCATCGCTACAGTGTGGAGCATAAAATCTGAAAGGACCAAGAGGCTGAGAGAGGTTGTACGTGATGCACCTCAACACTTTTGCAATAGCATCAGCAAATTACTGCCCAAAGGATGCATCCTCTCACTCGAGAGATCCAGTTTTAGTGCAGGCTTTCAAGAAAAGCATTTATTTCCCTGTATTAAAATGTTTTCTAGAAGAGCTGCCCAGCTGCAAGCGCTAAAATGTTCAAAACTTCCTCCAGAGCAGAGCTATTTATTTTCACTGTCCTATTTCCCTTGTGCTCTCTATTACTGCCATTAGGACTATTACGAGCTGCGGCGGTGAGTCAGGCTCCTTCTTCACCAGATTCCTCCAAGGTTTCCAGCATGCCCCTTTGTCCCAGCACACGTGCGGCTGGCAGTGTTGGGACAGGTGGAGATTGCTGGGGCTGGGCTTTCTCAGGCACTTGGCAGGGTCTGGCTACATTTAGTGGAGTAGAGCCTTCTTGTCCTCAGTGCTGCATGTGCTGTGAATGCCTGGTCCCTGTCGGCTGTTGGACATGTGCAAGGGAAGCACGCCCATCCCATTCCCACCCCAGTGTGGGAGTGCTTCAGCCGAAGCTAGAGTCATGTATCTCCTTGCTTGTCCAGATGGAGGGCAGAGGTCTGAGGGGCTAAAAGTAGAAGAGGAGCATGTTAGCTGACAACAGTTCCTGGGTGAACTGCTTCTGAATGATATTCCCAGCTGTTTTTCTGACAGAGCATCCATCTGAGCATTAACCTGGAGCTGCATGGGGTTTTCTGCTCATCCTTTCATGCCACCACCATGAGGCCACAGCCCTGCAGTGGTAATTGTCAGCGTAAGACAGGAAATCTAATTAAAAGGGAGATGAGCTACAAGGGGATAGCATATGGTGTGTTCATTTTCAGCAGGCAGAAAATGCAGGCAAGGGGAGGGCTGGCTCCCAGGCCTCACTACAAGGTGCAAGAGGGCAGGGAGGCTCAGACCTCCTGCCAAAGCTGCTCCCAGGCGTGCTGTGCTTGTTGCAGTGAGCATGGGGCAAACTGGCATCCCTTGCTCCATGGCAGAGGTAGTGACAGGACAAACCGTGCTCTGCCACCAGCAAAATGCACCCCCGGCTGCCCTTGCGTTGTGTAGGAGTACATTCCCAGTGGGAATATCTTATCTTTGGCCAAAGCGATTTCATTTACAGTGACCCTGAGGGCTGCTGGCCTGGAGAAAGACCACAGCAGCAGAGGGTCTGCACCACTACCGATGGGATGCTGCCAGCTGAGCCTGACGAGGGGAACCCCCCTGCCTTGGCAGCCAGCGATGCTGGGGGCTGCCTAGGAAAGCCTTGTGCTTGTGCACTACAGCTTCCCACCACAGCACGGCTTTGCTGGGCTCAAAGCAGAAGCATCTTCTTCAGCGTCTCCCTGTGCAGGGATGGTGATCACCAATGGAGCGTGGCTGTGGGGAAAGCCTGCCTGCTGCTGGCAGGCTCCAGCTGGCTGATGCACAGCCGGTGGTGCGGTCCTGCCTGTGGTTGTGACTGGAGAGGCTGACTGCGTAGCAGGAAGAGGAGGACAGAAAGCACAAAATGTGCTACCCACTTGTGGTCTCCCACAAGTGCAGCGGGCAATACAAGAGCGGCTCTCCCAGCTGAGCAGGTCTCGCTGCCTCCCCGCTGATAGTGACTGACACTTTGTTTTCAAATTAACTGACAGCACGAGGCCTCAGCATTTCACACATCTGAAGGCCAAATCATTTTCTCTGAAAGCAATCTACAGCCACCTTGATCACCGCAGAAAGACAAAGGTTGTCTTAATAATGTAATGCCTTCCACTGGATGCTTTTAGTGCTGCATCATGACTAGCAAAGAGGCACCTCGAATCTCTATGCTAATTGTCACATATGCGGGAGTGTATTGCTCATCCTCAGGGATTTAGAGCTCTGTGGCACAGTACTAATGAATATAATCCCCCCATTCAGTTTAAGACTTTAAGACTTTCTCATATATCTTTAGTATACTGAGAACAGCTAACTGTAATTCACAGGAAAAGCTTGAATGTGAAACACATGTTTCAGTGGAGTTTTAAATCCTCTCTAGCTGGAGACACTTCTTTCTATTTCCCTCGGGAGCTTGTTGATACTGTTGTTCAGGTGCACCATAACTCTTGGAGGTTTTGCTTCCTTTGTGCCTCCTGAAAGGCAGCAGGTTTATCTTACTGAGCCGATCAACAATAACTGAGGAAGGGATATAAGATAATTTTGAAGTGGCACAATGCTCTTCCAGGTTGGACTGTGCCTTATTTCTTAACGCTCTAATTTTCCACTGGGTACCTACAAGTCTGTAACATAAAGTGACTGTACTTCAAAAATCCTTTCACATTTTGATTTTATTCCCTAGTCATTGCTATTTGGCATCTTTTTCTTTACATGGCTTGATAGTGAATCCTCTGATTTGAGCACAATATTCAAGACTTTGTGCTTCAAATATGTTACTAGCATTAAGGACACACATGTATGGTCATGGTCAGCACTGGCTCATAGAATCATAGAATAGAATGATAGAATCATTATGGTTGGAAAGGACCTCCATGATCATCAAGTCCAACCTCCATCCCAACATCTCTCCAGCCACTAGACCGTAGCCTCAAGTGCTACATCCACTTGTTTTTTAAGCAGCTCCAGTGATGGTGACTCCACCACCTCCCTGGGCAGTCTGTTCCAGTGCCCAAACACTCTCTCATTAAAGAATTTCTTCCTAATATCTAATCTAAACCTCCCCTGATGCAACTTGAGGCCATTTCCTCTCATCCTATCATTAGTAATTTGGGAGAAGAGACCAACACCAGCCTTGCTACAACCTCCTTTTGGGTAGTTGTAGAGAGCAATAAGGTCTTCCCTCAGTCTCCGCCTCTCCAGACTAAAGAGCCCCAGTTCCCTCAGCCGCTCTTCATAAGGCATGTTTTCCAGACCTCTCACCAGCCTCGTTGCCCATCTTTTCTGTATGATCACTCTTTGGATCAATCATCTTGTGTGTAAGCCAGCTGCGATTTGTTTTCAACTTTTCTTTTCAGCTTGTCTTCTTTCTTTGCTTGAAATGTCTTGTCATAAATCTCTTTGGAGAAGGCAGGGTGAAATGCTCCAGCTGTCTTTAAAATTGCAGAGCTCTCAGGAGAGCATGGTCCTTCTTTTGAGTGCAAATTAAACCAATTCAAGCATTTGGCATTGGCCATGGGGGGAGTTGGGAGATGCGGAGACATTCTCAGGGTGGAAATCCTATTTGCAAAGGGTTCTGAGCCTTCCAATTCACTTTGTTTTAATTGTGGAGAGCAGGATCCTGCTCCCAAAATTCGGGTATCATTTTCTGTACTGTGCATTTCCCCCACAAAATGGCTGTTTTTCTTGCTGTCCCCACTTTCTGCCTCCCAACACATTGTCAGAAGAAAGCATGCAGATAAGTGCTCAAGCATTTCCTGAGCTCATAAACCTGTCTCCTGAGGGACCGTTAATCTGATCCAGTTGAAAGCTTGAGTACCAAGTGTCAATGTGTCTTTTATATACATGCTTTATGCAATTTTGAATGCTTCTTTACTGCACTGAACAAAACACTTAAAAGTGTTCTTCTCTCCACAGCTTCCTAGGAGCAGGGGTATTTTTGCTATAGTATTATGTATCATGTGTCTAAACATAATAACATTCTACATTATATATAGACTGTATATATGTTTATACTGTTTGCACACAGCATATATTTTAAAACTATTAGTAGCTGTTTTCAGCTTTTGAGGGATAGAAGGAGCTCTCATCAGTGATGAGGTTTGTTTGGCTGGAGCAATGATTTTAAACTTGTGGTCTGTGAGTAACTGAAGGATCTTCAAATAGAGATTACAAGAAAAAACAAAACTTAGTGGGCTTAAAAATCTCTACCCAGGGCTCTGTACATCATGGACTGGAAAAAAGTCACAGGACTGAAAGTTGCAAGAGGTTGAAATGCATTAATCTATGGCCTTGTTTTTGTTGCTTTCTAGGTGTCCCTGGGCTACTCAATGAAGTGGCATCAGGACAACAGATATGCATTCATTTTAAAAGCAGTTTCTCCGCAATTACCCTCCTTCTGCTAAGCCTTATCCCAGGGTTGTCACTCCTTTATGTATATTCTGCCTGACCAATTTCACCCACCCACTTCTATGCAAGCTATTTAGCTTTCCTGTAAGAGAAAAAATAAATACTCAGCTCTTAAACTGAAGTTGTGCCAAGTCTAATCTCCAGCCAGCAATGTTTTCTTCTTCTTTTAATTTGATTTATTTTTTATCCCAGCTGAGTATATTGTTTCATTGCATGGAGAAAAACTTAGCGTGGTGGATTGGTAGAACACCTGTTGCATAAATCTTGGTGATTTTTATAATGTGAACTCCTGCTGGCAGAGACAGCTGTGCCTCACATTTAAACACGGAGTATAAGGTATCCGAGGAGGAAGGAGAGGGAAAGAAGGCTTAGCATAAGAAAACAATACATCAGTGGCTAGAATCTGTTGTCAAGATTTATAAGCTAAATGGGTTACAGTTGAAGTGGATATCTAAAGAAAACCATTCTGTTCCTAGAAGACAAAGTGTGTTTTCTCAAAAGGATCCCCAGCGGACTTTGCATTTCTGACAACAGACAGAGTAGACAGCTGGGCCACATAAAAATGTACGTGCTAATTAACCTATTCCTTGCATTACATGCAGAGAATATTTAACAAGCAGGAGCATTGCTGAAGAACACCGGCAAAATCTGGGGAGGGCTTCCTTGCACAGTGCCAAATTCTTCTAACTTGCTATACAAGGTCCTCAGTCTTGTTGGTTCAGCAAGATCCTTGGCACGGGGAAGGAAAACAAGGTTTGTTGCCTTCATCAGCAGAACTTTGCAAAACCTGGGATGGTTTTTTTCCATTGCAGTTCAGCTTCCTCCTCCTTTTTTCCCCTGTAAATGCCAGTGCCAGGTGGCAGGAGCAGAGCCACCAAGCCAGATGTCTGCTGGCACTCCAGACAGCCCTGTTCTGCATGAGTTATCCCTCAGTGAGGGTGCTTGCGGTGGCAGGACCTCACCCACAGCAACGGTAGCTTGGGGAAGCTGGTGCTGGGCCTGTGTTGGTCCTCTCTGACAGAAGTGGGACATAAAGGCTCTCTTCACCCACATGTTGGTTCATACCTTGCAAGGTCATGGGTCTGCCACCTTGCCTGGTTGGACATAGGGATGAAACTGCTCAGCTCTGCTGAGGAGTAGATGTTTTCAGCACCATCCACAGTGTATGGTGTGAATCCCACGGGGCATCTAAAGGCAAGGAACAAAATTTAAGTTAAAAGAGTTAAGCCAGCACAGTGAGCTGCTGTCAGAAACAAACACGTTACAGTGAAAACCAACTTTCTGAGCCTGCAGTGGAAATTTTGTCTATGCTCAAAGGGGAATTTTGGCCTTCAGGGAGCAGCCTGACAAGCAAATTAGAATAACACTGTAGGAAGGATGATGTATGAGAGCGGTCAACATTTGCAACCAGATCAGAGTGGACTTTTTCCTTCAGTGTTTGATTATTTGTACTATTGCGTAGATCATGTCAAGTTTACTCAAACATAGTCATATAGTGTTCTCTGAAAACTTATCCAAAATATTTCAATTCACTTTTTTCTCTCATCCGCTTCCCTTTCCTCTTCCATTTCACTATTACAGATGTCAGTTCAACGAATAATGTGGGCAGAACAATGAAGGTATTCTCCTGTAAAAAAGAAGAGATTATTTCATTCTCCTGCCATTAACTTTAAAAGAAAAGGCCTTTTGTACCTTTTATACAAGTGTGTGCAATGATACGATTGTGTACCTCATCTCCTTAACTTCAGAGGAAATGATTCATGAAGGAGAGTATCTGGTTGGAAAGACCGCTGGTATACCCTGAAATTCCTTTTACCTAGTAACTTCTTTCAAGTAAGAACAAGTAATTCCTGAGCATAATGTGACACAGGTAACCTGGACTGATCTGCTTTCCTCCCCCTTTGCTCTAGTCCAGAATCCTAGCTGGGCTATGAAAGGTTCTGAGGAGTTACCCATCTATTTAGACACAGAATTCGATTTTCCTTATTTTCCACATCACATTTTTTGTCATGAGGGGAGAGGAATGAGTGGGAAGTAGGTGAAGAAAAGACTAGGAAATAGTAAAAAAAAAATTTAGGTTTACTTCCATTAATAATGGCTGCTTTGCATAATGGGGCAGGCGTGGCAGCGTTGGCTGGCATTTGGACCCCTCTAACGGCTGCACGTCTCCTGGGTATGAATCACACGACACATTGATAAGGACGGACATTACTCATCAGAATACCATGGACCCAATGCAGCAAAAGTGTCACAGTCTATTTTGAAAATGTTATCTCACGCTCATTTCCTTGCACATCAGGCATTAGTCTCAACAATAATCCACTAAGATAGTACATTACTTGTTTCTAGGAAAGACCTCCTGATGCTTGCTGTCTTTCAGCTGGGTTTTATTTGTGCACAACCACCATAATAGGGGTTGAATTCAATTTAGGGATTCAGTAGTGGTTGAATGAAGCCAGTAGGTAGCCAGCCTCTGAACGCAGAGTTGCTTGCATGTGTCAGGTGGCAAGAGCTTGGTCTGCCCTGCCGACACACCTGGGCTCTCCCTCCTGCACCCGGCCTTCATGGGGTTTAACATTTCTGCCCAGGTTTTATTCAGAGGATGATCTAACTTGCCACAGTTCATTTCTTCTCTTATTTCAGATCTTGGTGCCATTCAGGTAATGACCAGTATTCATATTAGCACAATACTTGGGTTTTAATTAAAAACTGGCCTGTGTAATCATAGTTTTGCAAATAATATCATAAGATGAATAAGGGGAAAGGAACAGAACCTACTTTATTTGAGAACAAATTTTGACATCCTTCTGGTGAACAATAATGGAGCCTTTGAATAATCCTGTTACTTCATTTTATTTATTTCTGTGGATCTACTTCCAGGGCACAATACCATGCAACATAATCTGGACCTTTATGATTTAATATCTTTTGCTGACAAGGAAGCTTTACTGCTGCAACCTTCCAAGAATTCTGAATATTTCATAGCTTGTCTCTATCCTGATCTCCCCATCTTCCCTTAAAATATGACTAGAATTTGGCTGCTAGATTGCAAAGATAAATCTATCATTTTTTAAGCTTTCTCCTGAGTTCTTGAAGAGGTCATTATTATGTATGGTCCATCTTCTGCAGACAACCAGTTTTCTGCCATTTTAGACCAATGTTTAAGCACATAATTACATCTGCATTGCAGCCTGATGACCAGTTACTGTTTAGCTTACACTTACAATCATATCTAAATTTATTCTGGCCTTTTTTGCCATCAGGAAAACACTATCAACCAACTAAACATCTCTGTCCACTGGGAAATACTGTATGGTTTCCATTGTGTTGGGTAATTGTGAGCCTCATTTAAAAGTTAATCTGGTATGCCCGAGGATATCATAGTATTTGATATGGTCTGTGAGAGAATCTCTTTATGTTCACTTTTCCTCTGTGTATGTGTGTGCAGATGGTGAGTGGAAAGGGGGCTTCTGCCTCAGAACCATCCCAAAGGCCAGCAACTGTGTTTTCTGCACGGAGGGATTAGGGTGGCAGCTTCCAAATGCTTCAGCTTTTAATCTTGCTTTTTGATTATTGCGCATATATTTACCTGCACACGTGTGTATGTGAGTTTCTGAGCCACTTGTTCACTCCTCAGTTAACACTTTAAGTCCTGAGACTGCTGGAGGAATTAAGTGCTAAAGGAAGGCTGGGAGAAACAAGCCTGCGTATCAGGCTAGAAAGACTGAAGGCATATCAGCATTTTGTAATACCAGCTACTTTGATATATTTAGGACATCACCATTTTTATATTCATCCATGTATACTTTTAAACTTGACTTGCTTCCAAAGTGTGTGGATGAAAGCCCATATTCAAGGGAGAAAAGCCCACAACCTTCAGGAAATGCCTGTAGAGGAAACACAAGCCATCTTGTAGCAGAGGTTGTAATGTGGCCCCTCTGGCCTTGTGTATTGTACGTGTTTTTCTGATGGCAGTGTGTGATGAAACCTTTCCTGACAGGCTCCAGCATCACTGTTATGATGGCATAGAGGAGTTCCAAGTGCCCGAGATCAGACTGCCAGCCAAAGAGGAGAAAGCAGAAATGAATCTGAGTGGGCTGGTAGGATGTGGACAAGGCAAACTGCAGATATCCAGAAAGAAGGATATGAATGCAAAGAGCTGGATCATAAGACATAGTGAACTTAGACCCCCACATACAAACACAGACATATACAGGGACCTAGTGATACTTATATGAACATACTCAGTTGAAACTTTTACCTGTATTTTATCTCATACCTTATGAAGGATTTCCTCAGCTTTTCGAATTCAGATTCTTTGAGAATGATAGAAAATGCTGAAGTCTTGCAATAAAATGCATTATCATAAAAAAATGTTGCTAGCCAAACCATACAGGAAACGTAATTCTATATTAGCATCCGAAACAGCTGAAAAGCTCTAGTCTTAAGAGCTGACCTCGGAAGTCATGTGTGCATGTTTGAGGATGAATGCCAATTCGGTCCCTGGAAGAAGAGAGTTTGCAGGAGAGACTTTCAGCTGTATTCTGGACTGCTCTGTGTGTTTGGGAAATTGCCTTATCTACCGTCTTTAAGTAAATTCCCCCTTCCCTTCTTTATAGGAAGTGGCCAAAGCCAATGAACAGCCTGTTTGAAGTCCTGCTTAGCGGGGGCATAGGGCTTCTGTTTATATTAATCTGTGGGAATACTCTGAGTTCAGGTTGCAATGAAGTTGATTAAATCAACATTATTTATCTTTACTCTTCAGATTTCATTTTCAGTCTTTTCTTTGAACTTTCCTTATTAACTTCCATGGTGAGGTAGAAGTGGGAGGGAGTTATTTGTGTAAAAAAGTTGAGGGAAGTAATTTCCCCCCCTCCCCGTGTTTATACACAATAAGTTCATTGTTTTAAATTCACTGCACCTTAAACAATGCCATTCTGACCATATTTCATTGAAAGGGATCAGCCTCTCAAGGCTCAATTTGGTTCAGAATAGGCCTGTGAATGAAACTTGTTCTTTTGGTCTTCCCAGCTGAAGAGAATTGGTCATTTTTAGTGTTCCCTGACATCTTCTCTCCCCTGTTCTCTCAGATACACCCTGCTTCTTTTCCTCTCCTCTGGTTTCATATTCACGCCTTTAGCAGAAGCACTTAGCAGGCTGCAGACTATTCAGAAAATGTGGGAAGACTTGGTGCTTTCTTAGCCCAAAGAGACATGTTCACCCCTGACTGAATCTCATTAGCTTAATGCATTATGTGCATTAACTTTGCTGTGCTGGGCTGGGTACTTGACAAGGTCCATGACACAAAATCCTATTTCTAGAGCTGTAAATGTAATTTGGTGTTCCTGGCGGTCATGTTCCAGTGATATTTGTATAGATGGATGCTACAGTCTGATTTGTATATCTGCTGTTGTAAGCCTTTAAGTCTTCAACACAGTAGCTCGCAGGGTCTGAAATGGAATTTAACTGGGAATTTAAGAAAACAAGAAAAAATCAGAATGAGCTTATGAAGGAATTAATGAAGTTCATTTTATTCAATAAGGCAATATATTTGTATAAGTGTGCCTATATATTTTTCTGCTAGTATATGCAATACAAAAGCTACATACTGATAACATTTGCTATGACTCGGCAGCAGCCATTTTGTTCATCAGAGGGACATTATATCTGTCAGCCAGCTCACAGCCCGCTTTCACTTACAGGGAGAAAACCATATTTCAGAATTTTTACCAATATAAAAATTGTCAGGCTTGTGTGAATTGATAAGCCTTGTCATCACCTGATTTTGGTGACAGGGCAAAGCTGAGATGCAAAGCAGCAGCTGCCGTGGGCTCTCAGGTAGAAATCCAGCCTTGTTTCTTTGCCCCTTTTTCCCAAGTCTGGGAGCCAGTGACTGTTGCCATTTCTTTTCTCTCTAGCTTCTCCCTTCTGCTGGCTTCTCCTATCCATACCACTCCTCTCTTTTTTCAAAGTAGAATAATATTTTTCAAAAATTTTAAGCTGCCAGCATTGCTGGAGGTAATCACCAAGCTTTAATTAAGGAAGAGAAGGCACAGTAAGATGCTGTGGATGAAAGCTGGGTAGACCAAAGCAGAAATACATCACACCGGTAACTTTTACATCCCAGGGACAGGAGCCAGGCATGGGGGAGCAGGGCACCCTCGGGTGCTGCAGGCTGTTCTGCCTGTAGGTCTCCTTTGGTGGCCCTGAGGCATATGCCAAGCCCAGGGATGAGCTGCAGAGTGACTTCTCAGGTCATCAAGGAGCATAGGAGCTCCCTCACTCCTATCTCCTGTCTTCACATTGATACTGTTTATACTGCTGGTCATCTCCCACACTGGTCAGCCGATGAGCTACCCTTGCAAAGAGGAAGTGTGTTCACTGTCCTGTATTGAGGACTGGTTGTGAGTTGCTGAGCACTGCCTTGAATCTGCAGCAGGAACATGTGGGATTTCCCAGGTTTTGGCCCTTCCCTCATTGGAAGCAATAGAGCCCAAAGTGGGGTGCTCTTGTTTCCAAAAACCATGCTCTTGTGTCAGGAGGCTCAGGACTGCAGCTCTGTCCAGGGAATTAATCCCAAAAGCATAGCACAGATTGCAGCCCCTATTGTAAATTCCTCAAAATCTAAAAAAAAAAAATTCCTAGTTTGGGGATGTGGTACTATTCTTCATCGCAGCTCAGAAGTAATTTTTATGGGGTGCTGTTGGAGTCAAATCCTGTCTATTTTTTACTAAATAAACAATATCAAAGAAGAAAAAGCATGTATCAGGTTGCACAAGCAGGCTGTGTAGCAGACAGACACGCTCGTACAACAACGGTGTATCTCTCTCTCTCACATACACACACTCATCAACAGAGCCATTCCTAACCTATTACAGAATGTGTTTCTATGTCAGCCCTCATATTTTTCGCATTTATGTTTGCGATACTGATTTTATGTCCTGCTGTGCAGAGTGATGTTGAAAAAGCAGCATCCTTTTGGGAGTGCACAAGTATTTCCCTGTCCTCCTTCTCATATGGTACTTTGTTCTGAAAACAAGAACAGTTATTTCTTACCTCTCAAGCCTACTGTTTGGGTTTTACTGCAAATAGGTAACTTACAGGGAACAAAGCTAGGACTCTATATACTCCTCCAGACTGCAATTATTTTTTTATAATTAAAAAATTACTCCCTTGCTGTTTCTCTCCTTCAGGATAATTATTTAATGTAAATGAGTCCTTCTTGCACAGACACTGACTCTCTTTTTCAGGCTTTTCATCTTTGCCAAGGCTGATTAAAAAGCCTGTCTATGACTGAGAGCTCAGCTCATGTTTGGGAATAAAACTGAAATCTAATGTTGCAATTGCAGCAGCATAAAGGGCTTCTTTGTGCTCCTCCGCACATGTTTGAATGCCGAAACCTGGCTGCCCTGGGGGCTCACTCTTCATGGGTCAGGAGGCCGGAACATGCCCCTCTGTCACTGCTGGGCACAAACCCTACCCCACAGCACTGAGAGGGAAACTGGGTCCACCCTGCAGCATCCATCTGGGCTGACCCACATGTCTCTTACCTAGCTTTCCCACTAGATGAAGAGGCTGGAGGAGCTGTTACCTGCTTAACTGTAAGGTTTGATTTATTTGTTTTTCTTGTCTTGATAACAAATATCAAGGGAAACTGGAAAACTACCCTCCGGCAACATTTGGTAGACATAGTTTTCAGTTTAAGGATGTTTAAAACGTGGTGAAATAGCAGAGCATTCCCATAGCCTCATGTAGGTTGGATAACATTGGGCACAAGAAGGGTTTCATGAAACCCATCCCTATCCTTTCACCATGTTCCCTCCTGCATGTTACCCCAACTGTTGGGGTGCCTTTGGGTTGCCTATCTTGTAGGCAAGGAGCCCTCTTTCAACAGCTCCATTAACCTTCCTGCAGATTGCACCAGTATTGCCAGGAGCCTCGGTGAGCTGGTTCCCTGGCCTGCCCCATCTCTGTTTTGAACCTCTCTGGATGAGGCTGTGCCCATGAGGATGCTGTTGGGAGCTGGTGGTCAACGCTGCTGGGACACTTAAATACTCATGACCATGGGTGAGGAAGAGACATAAGGGAGGATGAAGGAATGAATATTTCTTCTCTGGAGATACTCAAAACTCACCTGGACGCAATCCTGGGCAACATACTCTGGGTGAAACTGATTTGGCAGGGCGGTTGGACTAGGTGATCTCCAGATGTCCCTTCCAACCCCTGCCATGCTGGGATTCTGGGAATAAGGGTTCCCCTGAATCAAGATCCCCCAGATTTGGAGACTAAGCCTCCATTCCATTGTACTTCAGGTACATCACAGGGAAGTCAGATGCTGAACAAGTGTATCAGTAAAGAGCTTTGTCCCTCTCTCACAGGGGAGAGAGTCCTGATGATGCCAGTAGGAGAAGGCTGGACCTTAGTGATGTTTTGAGACACCGAGTAACAGAAATACAGAGGCAGAGAGAGGTAAAGGGACTTTGCTCCCAACACAACTAGGTTCATATTTCATATTTTGGGATGTTTTGTTTAAAGAGCAATTTGTAGGGTTGTAATTTTGTTAGGTGATTTTTCTCATTCACCCTGATGTCCTCATCATGTACCAAGTTTCTGTGAACACTGTTGATGGATGTATGTGTAGACACATGTAACATACATCTCACGTCTCTCATGTGAGAAAGTAGCCTTGTAAAAAAGAGAGACACAAAGACACTATTTCCATGTCTTGATGCTCAGACAATATACTATGTAGCAACTTCCACCATTACATTTTGCACAGGGAAAAAAAAAAGTAAAAGAGTATAAGAGCTTTTTCTTTTTTCCAGATTTCCTTGTCCGAAAACCTCTCACTAGGAAATGTACAGATTTTAACTGTCCTGTGCTGGAGGAGGGTCTCAGAGGGAGGCTGTAATCAGAGATCACTTCTGTGAACAAACGGATGCATTTGGGCAATCTGAACTGTCCTTATGTCAGGACACTTACCACAGAAATGGAATTTCTGAAAGTATTGAATTTGTTACAGGGCATACATGTGTAATTCAGTAAGCATTTGAACAAAAATTAATTATGCAAGGATCATTTGTAACCCAGTTAATCTTTGGATGTCTCTCAAGTTTTACATAGCCTGTGCTCAGGAAAAACTCTGATTCAAGTAAATAAAGGTAAAACTACCATAATTACTTCAAATTAGGCAACAGTTATTAACTAATTACTTGATGTGATGGGTCAGATTTCAAGGCCTTTAAGGACTATGGAGTTTGGAAGCAGCTTTAGCAAAATTTAGCCGTGTGTTGAGCGTGCAAAGAATAAAGCTCACTCCTTGTAATTTTGCCAGGAACTTTTTCTCAAATAATTGGAGTTTAGGCAGACAAACAAACAGGAACCACCTCAATACCACTGTAGGATCGTCAGCTGAGAAATGAAATCTTCAAAGCCCTTGCTAAGATGTTAATTGAAGTTAGAGGTGCCTAAAATTGCAAGGTCCTCAGTGGACTGCCTACATGGATGTGTGCCAGTAGTGGCATGTCCCTAGCCAGAGGGATCCCAGCCAGCTCTGACCCATGACCTGCCCAGGCATACATGTGTTGGACCCGCTGAGACTTCTCATGTCCTTGAGTAACAACAGCTGATGTTGGTCCCCAGAGGAGATGGGCACCCATTGTTGGGCCATGGTCTTGCTGGAGAGTCTAGCCTGTACTGTCCTGAGCTGGCTTTACTGATGTTCATCCTAGGTACTTCTCCACCTATGTATTCATTGAGGATCCTGCTTGCTGATAAATCTTATTAGGTTGCCTGCTCAAATAATAGAATATATTGATCTTTCCATAAAACTCACTGTGCCCATTTAAATTGGCATTTCTCTTCACCCCTGCACTTCTCACCTGTGTTCTACTTCATCAGTGAGAATGTGTGGCATATAGTTGACTTCTGACTGACAAGGTGTAAGCTGCATAATGCAAACATTGGTGGTGACATATTTGAGATCTGCTTTTTATTAATATTCATTAAGAGTTTTGTAAAACATTAATGTCTAGTGAACATCCTTGTCAGAAAGGATATTCACCAAATGTTTGGGGAAGAGAAGATGAAGAAGTCATAACAGCAAAAATTATTTCAGCTGCTAGCCTGAGTGAAACATTCTGTGTTTTAAAACATTTAGTGTTTTAATTAACTGTCTGGCTTTTAATCTCTTTTCAGGAGATGACTAGAATTGTAGGCACACCAGCAGATGGGGATTAACTAATTCTGTATACAGAAGACAGTGTCACCTTCTTGCAACTTAGCCTGTCATGCTGTGAACAGTCAGGGTCCAATTTCTCAAGCTGGTAGACAAGTCAATATGCACATATGCTGTTGATTGAGTCTCCAAAGCACCTTGGTAGGCTCACTGTCTAAATCCTCTTGGATTCAATAGGAGAAAAATAATATGTTCATCAAAAGACTTGCATATCTGTGGCTGTCTTCACAAGGGACTCTCTTCTTTACGGTCCATACACAGTGGTTTTCACTTTACATATTCAAGTGGTTTTCTTGCTTAGTTTGTGCCTTGCCTTATCACCTTCCCAGCCCCATCTGCCCAGCGATCTTGCTTCACAAGAAAGGATGGGAGGGAGTATTTTCCCCAGGGTGTCTCTATAAGTATTCTTGCTCCAAGACCAAAAGCTAGGGGTTAGCACATCTTTTGTCGTTACTTTCTGAGGCAGCATTTTTTTATTATCTGTATACATTTAATTTCATTAGATATTATTTTATTAATAGACAAAATATGTTATAGAAACTCTGTGTTGGAAACATTGCTGAAAAAATTTCTGATTTTATTAAGTTATCTTCCCCTTTGTCTTTCTAACATTCTTTAGATTATCCTGGTTTCAGCAAGACTGCTAATGCACTCTCTGTTTACAGAGAAAAAGGAAATATAACCCTTCATGCCATAAGGGA
This sequence comes from Eurystomus gularis, assembly GCA_013400335.1. Lineage (NCBI taxonomy): Eukaryota > Metazoa > Chordata > Aves > Coraciiformes > Coraciidae > Eurystomus > Eurystomus gularis. The sequence goes on along the minus strand of VZZY01001039.1, from coordinate 61,737 downwards.
TAACATGTTCATCCTCAGAAGTGGATTGTTGCTGTGTGCAGGAGCTCGGGTCAATCACGCCATGATCAATGTGATCAAGTGAAAACATTACTCTTTTATAATCTCTTTGGCATAGCGCAGTACAAGCTATTCTGCTATTGGTTACATTGTGCACATCATTTACCTAGCAACAATTTCTAATTGGTAACACATATTCTTCAAGCTCTCGTTATTGTAGGATTGCTCAGTCCATTCTCCCTACACATGCTGATTGGTTGGTGTTCTTGTTGTTCCTCCACTGACTTCTTGCCAGGTTGCTCTTCTGTGGAATTTGCTCCTTAGGCCTCTTATCTCCTTCATTCCCTGGGACTCTTCAGCCTCAGGGCTTCCCAGGCTCTTTCAGGGAAACATCATTATCTGCTCAAAGCTAAGGTTCATCCCTGAGTCCTCAGACCAGCTGTGGACTCCCACAGCTGTGGCTCAGTGGCTCATGGGGTTCTACTTCTGAGAAAGCAGCAGGAGCTCTTCCCCTGCCTTCTAGCATCTTCTCAGGTAGCTACATGGTGTCTGCTTGGGACATCCCACTTTGAGGTGCTAAACTCATCTGCTAGATTATGTGTGAGCATTTGCTCTCAACCTTAGCCTGTGGACTCCCCCTGCAGAGCTGGGCATTTTTTTGCTAGGCACAGAAATGCAACATTAGGGTCTTTGAGAATCTGACAGGAGTCTTACTAACAATGAAACCCCACAGAAAATCCCAGAAGGTTTTCCTTGAAGTCGTTAATTACCTAGCTCTAGCTATTCCTCAGGTTTGGGGACAGCTTTGTGTATCTGCTCCAAGCTCGGTGACACAACTGCTTAATACAGTGCATCTGCCTAAGTCTTGAGAAATCTTACAGTATTTCACACTGATTTTTTACCTATGGAGGATGACACTTGGCAAAGATGATAGCTGGTGTATATATAAATGTATACAGTGTGCTTTGGAAGTCCTCCTCATCCATCATCTTTCCTCAATACTTGGAAATAAGATATTGACACCTTTTTTTAAAAATTTCTGACTCGTATTAGCCATGAAAAAAAAAAAGCATTCTTTACCGTGATTTCTTAAAGAGCTGCTCTTGTCTTTCTGTCGCAGTAAATTTTTCTGTCCGGTTGACTGTTTCTATACAAATAGATCTGAGGCACAATTGATCAAATGAAAGCTGTTGGAAATTAGCCAGTCTGATTAATTAGTTAGCCATTTCCCTGCAATGTTTTTAATCTAACAAACAGTAGTCAGTCCATGGTAGAACAGATTGTGGTGTAACTTAATACATGTAATTATACTCTGCATAGATTGTGTTTCTTGAAACAGGCTCCTATTCAAAAATGAAAACGTGTCATAATTGATCAGGTTTTAATCCTTCTACACTGTGGCCTCATAAATAGACTGTTAGTATACATTTATTACAACATCTGAGAATGCTTCACAAAATCAATTTTAATATTACTTATTTCGGTGGCTCACTAGAAAAAAGTCTTCAGGGGGTGATGAATAGTATTAATGCAGTCACCAGTTCTGATTGATTCCTTCTCAGCTGATAAAAATGAGCTTTAATTGCTAGTAGCCCCAAGCAAAATCAGGATGATGGAAGTGTTGCCAAAACAGTTAATTGAGCTGAGTACTCAGTGATGGATGTTTAGTTGCAGTACCGCTGTGGTGTCATTTTGTCGTGGTGTAGCTAGAGAGAGTGAAAAGTAAGATTTTATGAATGTTATTGCATCTCCTGAAGAAGTGGCAGCTCTACTGGATTCAAATAATCTTTCACTTACACACCCTCTTCTATTTCCGTCGCAGAACCAGAACTGTGTAAATGCTTTCATAACAGTATGTGCCTCTGCCACTTTCTAGTTCTCTGTTACTACTCAGTGCAACCCCTGTTCAGAGATAAAACCTTGCAGTTTACCACCATTCCTGAACCCCATACCGGCAGCTCAAATAATGAGGAAGCTATAGAAATATCTCTGTTCAGTCTTTCCATCCTAAAGGCTCCATTCAGACAAACTGCAGAGAATTATATAGGCGAGCAAGTTATCTTTATGAAGCCTGGGTGATGGGGAAGGAGGAGCATGCTACCCTTTTCTCTGGGGCAAGGTTAGCATTTACAGTGGAGGATGCCATTTACTCATGAAGAGAGCGCAGAAGAGATCAACCTTTAATAAAGACTGATGTGTGGGAGGGAGCTCTTGGCAGGGCAGATCTGGTTGAAAATAGCTTTGTGTCCTCCCCAGCTATCTTCAGGTGCAAAAAGACAGTCTACTGTTTTTCTGCTGGTACTGTGTGTTGAACACGGACCCTTCCCAGCTGGACCCCAGCCCATGCAAGGGATGTACCTTTCTGGGCTTTGGATATGGCTCACAGTGCCAGATTCAGACTTTCCTCTGCTTTCTCACCTTCGATTCCATAGCCCTACAGACAGGATCCCCCAAAGTACACTACCTATGAAGAAAGGAAACAAACATCCCCTCATTCAGGTGTTTATTGCAAAGTTCATGATGCCTCTCCCAGTCTTAAAGAGGATTTACCAGAGGAAGCAGGTGAAGGAGCTAAAAGGCTACAGCTGCTTCTCCCCAACCCTGTTAGCAACCCCAGTGCTAATTGACATCCCATCTTTGCTGGTGAGTGATAGTCACCTGGCTGTGCACCCCAAGAACAGAAGCATCTGCTTCTCTTCCAGGCAACAGGCTCTGTCGATGCTTAATCATAGTACAGCAGAACATGGTAAAAATTCATGTGCATATAAATTAAATTATGCACTTAAAAATCTACCAGAATAAGTGGTTCTTTTTTCCCCTCAAAATATATATTGTAGATCAAATCTTAATTAATTTGGGAAATCCTGTGGATTGCATATGTAGAAAAATTTCAATGACCATATTATTCCCTTCTGGCCATATAATCTCTGAGTGAGGTTTTCTGCAATATACTACCCTTTCTTGATTATGCAGCTTTTTCAGAAAAGTCTATTTTTTGTCATGTAAATACAACCAGAGGAAGATAGCTTTTGATTTATACACAAATCAATACTCCCTTCTGATTGAACTCTGCACTGCGCTGCTGTAATTATATTCATGGATTTTGTGTAGGTGTAAGACAGGAAGCAATTATCAGCCGCAGCCATGAACGAATATAAAAGAAATCTCACTTCTCTTTGGAACCATAACATTAACGACATTCTCTATCTAACGTCAGCCCTTTTCACATGACTGCTGCAAACTGCACTGTTGTTTAGCTGAGGAAAAAGTAATAGCAGATAACAGTGATTAAATAACATCTGCATGAATTTAGGGTGCTGGAGTATTTGGAGCTTTGCCTTACTGAAAAAAGCCAATGTTTTAAATCTGTATCAAAACAGGTGATGAGTTTTAGTTCAAGCATTTTCTTTTCTATTTAGCTGAAAGTTAATCATGGCTGTAATTCATTTCTTAGTAATTCTCTGCAGTGGCAGGTGTCGCAGGAGCATTTAAAGAAAGTATCATCAAGGCAGTTTCACTGGGAAAAGGCATGGTAGAATAACTGTAAATAGTCTGCCGAAGGATGGTCTGAATCATTTTAATTACTAGCACTCAGTCACCAGTGGGCTCTGGAGGGGTATCATTGTAACACAGGCATTGATACTGTAAAAAAAGCTGTCATCTAAACACTAAGTGATGCCTGATGTTGAAATGCATCAGAGTCACCAAGAAGCAACTGTGTGTGCCCACCTGAAGTCCTAACTTTGTCCCCAAGGTGTATTCACTGACAAGTGCTATCCCTACCTCTGCTCAGTCACAGCTATTCACCTAACAAGGACTAGCAAGACCAGCCTGAGGACTAGGAAAGATGATATTGAATGCTGAAAGAATGAAGAGCGACCAGGGGAGCTTTAGAGGAGCATTGTTCCCTTTCAGCTCCTGCCTGGAAAACAGGAGGAGAGAAAACTGGATAAGGCAGATGGATGGGATTTGGCCCTCAAGCTGCAGAGGGTTTGTATGCGCTTCAGGGAGTCTTCTGTACTGGTGAAGTCAGAGTCTTGGTGTTGCAGGGGCCAGGGCTCATCTACTACTGCTGACTGGACTCATGGTGTAAATCAGGCCAGCTTACTGGTCACAACCCCAGACTTGTGCCAGGCCAGGGGAGAAAATACTTCAGGCATCAGTGAGAGATCCCATTGGGTTTAGGGGTTCTCAGAGTTCATTGAACTGACTTGCCCCTTCTCTTGTTTTGTAAGGTGCTTTTACAGTGAAATTTTATCACAGGCTTTGTATCACATCACACTTACTATATCATAGACTGAAGAGCTTCTATTTATGGCTGTCTGCTGCTTCCACCTCTTAGAGGGCCACTTCCAACTAGCTTTAAAGCTGATGTGCCTGAAGTGGGATTTTTTTCTTAATGATAGTAATTAACCTCTGAATTGCCGGCTTCACCCTTACTTACTACTTTCTGCCAATGCCTTTTTGTGTGCATACAGAAATGCCTATCTGTAGAGAATGAGGACCTGCTAATCCAACTATTTGCACTTACTGCATAACTCCTTTAGAGTGTACCGCTAGTTATAAGCTTGCCATAAGGATACATTACCTTTTTTTCCCACTTGAGCTGAGATTTTTGCATACTAATCTCAATTTCACATTCAGGTGTCAAAGCAGATGGTCAAAATTGTTATTATAATCTTTATTATGACAATGTCTATAATGTTCATAGATTTCACTAAAAGAACACTGTTGAAGGGCTAATCATTTATTTGGGGCTTTAATAAAGGCTCAGAAAGCTAACTTCTCCCCCTTTTACAAAATCATAGCTGGGAAAGGAGGGTGGATCTCTGTAGTAGGTACTTTAATGTCTTCTGCAGAGATCCTATATACATTTCCATGCCTAAGGAACACATCTAACTTATCCTGCACTTACTGGTGCAGGACCCTCCCCAGTGATGCAGCTGCTCACTAGAGTGCCCCGTTGTACCAGCGTGTTCAGTTCAGATGTCTGTTTAATTTAAGTGAACAGACATTACTGTTAAATTTTACAAAACACACAATATGGAGCATATGCTGAGGATGTGGCCTGATGCTGTCAGAGGGAACTACAGCTGAAACCAGAGCTCCTTCCAACCAAGTTAACAAGCTGAATTGTTTTGAGGACAAATGAAAATGGTGAGTTTTTGTTGACTTGGTGCTTGGCATCCCACAACCAGACCGGGAAAGCTGTCAGTGTGCCATAATGCCAAGTTCAGAGTGACTGAGATTTTCAGCTTTTCCAAGCCCCAGAAGAGCTGAGCTGGCCTTGAGGACATTGAGCCATGGTCAGTGATGAGGAGGAGCCCCTTGGTCTTCCAGCAGATTCACAGAGGCTGGGCTGAGTGGCACTGCTGAGATAAATAAAATGCTGCTGAATCTAGATCAGCCAGGCTGTCACTGTAATGAAACACCTTGGATCTGTGCTGCTTTCACTTGGTTTGAGTGCAGCAGAGGCCATGCTGTGAGCAGATACTGAGGGACGCTTCACATCTCTGTGGATTCCAAAATAACCAGTCTCTTTTTTTTTTTTACTACAGAGCAGGCAGCAACAATAAAAAAAAAATAAATACACAAGTGGATAGGATGCGGTTCTGTGACAGCTAGTCACCCCTCAGCCACTCCTCCAGCTAACTGGGCTGCTTGCCTTTTTATACTTTTGGATTTACGCTGCTGGTGGGAATGTACATTCCTCGTGATTTCAAACAGCTGGATTCTGCATTTGAGAGCTTGGGCTCCCGAAGTTCAATCCAGATTTATGTGAAATTTACATAAACATGAACACAAATAAATAAATATGAAAGCTCTGAAGCACACCCCCATCACTTCCCATCCCATCGTATTGCGGGGGGGTTGCATCGTTTTCAGGTTTCTGGGTATCCCCAGATTAACTACTGAAATGCCAGAATGGCTGCAGTGTCTGCTTTCTGGGAAGGATCCTAACAGCTGGGCTCTTCTCTGCAGGATACCATGCCTGGCTTTGGAAAGAGCCTTCAGCATTAGGATCCAAAGGGGGCTGGGCAAGAGTGTGTGGGTGTGAGATGCACATGCACAAACACAGAGGGATATATCAGCGAGTGAGTACACAGCCTAATAACCAGGGGGTTACTGGCAGAGTTTTTCCTTCTATCTTTTAGGAAAGGGGAGGGGGAAGGACGTATTTCTCCCCCTCACCCTTAGTTCTTGCCTTTCGTCATTCATTGCAATCTCGAGCTTCCTGTATTTGGGTAAATAATGTTATCATCTGTTTCCAGAAATGGTTTGGGACAAATTCTTCTTGGAAGTCCTTCCCACGCAGTTATATTTTGGTGTCCTTTATTTCCCAGGCAGGCAGCGAGACCTCATGGTCAGGCTGTATCAGTTTTCCCTCCCCACCCGTCAGCTGTCTACCACATTGAGTTAGGACCACCTAATATGATATGTTGTAACTGTGGAATAATCATCAGCAGTGTTTTTTGTGCCACAGTTAGGAGGACAAAAGTTTTCACTGACCAAGCAGGCTTTGAAAATGGAAATCAACAGCTAAAACAAAGATTTCTGAGCTAGCAGCAACAAAAGCAGAGCTTTATTAGCATAAAAGCCCTCAGAATCTTGCTTTTAAGTTGCCTCTCGGAGATATACGGACAGTCAACCGCATGCCAAGAGCCTGACCATTTTGCATGTCATCACATGAGAAACCATAACTCACTCGAGATGTTTTGCTGTAAGGATAGGCTGCTGCCTCTGTAGAGCAAGCCTACGCCCAACAGTCTAAACACAAGTGTCTTACAGAGGGCTGGCTTGCCATCTGGAAGGCCTGGCCGACCAGGGCAAGAGCCTAAAATCCAGCCTGAAAGGTGTAAGCGTAGTAAGACGATTGCTGTGAGTTGAGCAGATGATTCACTTGGCCTCAATCTGTGGTCACTGCCCTGGGAAGCAAGGCCAACTGCTGCCCTTGGGGCAGACTGCGGCACGAGGGCTGGAGCGACCTCACCCACTCTTGCAATATGAAAGATAGATATCAGCTCTGGCCAGGGCAAGTGTCAAACCAGCTCATGGCAGAGGCCAAAGAGCAGCTTCTCCTCCCTGTTGTTAGAAAGTGACACCAATCTGTGGGCATTCACATCTCTCCCACCACCAGCTGCTGGACTCTGGCTCACCCTCCCAGGCACCATTTTCACCTCTTCATATACACCAGCTCCCCTCTATACAGCTGATCCTAACAGTGCCTAGGAGGCTGTTTGTGCTGTTCCAGTAGTAGTAATTTCCCCTCGAGGAGTTGTTAAATGAGTCACTGGAGGGAAAGCAAGCATGCTGCCGCGTGTCTGAGCCAGAAGTGTCAGGTTCCTTGAAACCAGGGACCACGAGCAGTTATCTTGTGAGGCAAAAAAAACCCCTAAAAAGCCCCCTCTTGCTACTCCAATGTTCTCCCCTTTGTTCAAAGCAGAAAAGCTCTGCAATGCAAGTGTGAGGTGCTTAAATATTTCAGCCTAATTGGTGTAGCTAGGCTGTGGGAGAGAGAGATCCAGGAACAATTAAAGAGTTAAAAGCATTTTTCTCCAATTTTCTCTGCTGGATGTTGACCTCATAGAATCATAGAATGTCTTGGGTTGGAAGGGACTTTAAAGATCATCTAGTTCCAACACCTCTGCCATGGACAGGAACACCTTCCACTAGACCAGGTTGCTCAAAGCCCCATCCAACCTAGTCTTGAACACATCCAGTGTTGGGACATCTACAGCCTCCCAGGGCAACCTGTTCCAGTGACTCATCACCCTTAGAGTGAAAAACTTCCTCCGTAATTCTAATCTAAATCTCCCCCTTTTTCAGTTTAAAGCCATTACCCCTTGTCCTATCACTACAAGCCCTTGTAAAAAGTCCCTCCCCAGCTTTCATGTAGGCTCCCTTCAGATACTGGAAGGTCACAATGGGGTGTCCCTGGAGCCTCCTCTTCTCCAGGCTGAACAACCCCAACTGTTACGATAGTCACAAGACTTCTTATAACAGTCATGCTAAAGGCCTTGGCTTCATAGTGATGAGTAACGGATGCAGGCCATGGAGGAGCAAAGCTCTCTGGTTGAGAGTGCAGGGCAAGGCCACGAGATCACACACTTCACACTCATCCTCCTTTGGGAGCCATGAAGAGTTGTGTATGGAGAGCTGGCCCTGGCTGTTTTGGCTGCGAACATCTATGGAAGCTCCTATTAATAGTGTAACTATACTACATCCTTAATGATTATAAATATCATAATTAACAGGATTACAGGTTATCTTAATCTCTGTGTCTGCACAAATTGCAGGTACATTTGGGATAGCTAAAATACTCAGCCTGTATGAGGACAGCATACCTTGGAAGGTCAGAATGTGGAGCATCACAGCAGAGAGAGGAAGAAGAGCCTTCAAGAGAGGAACAATATCACTGAAAAAAAAATTATTAGTTTTTGCTAAAAATAATTATAATGGGCAGTGGAGAAATGGGTGAGGGGATCCTGTGAATGTGACTTAGGAAGGACCCTCAAACTTGTTTTGTGCCTGGATATTTTACCACAGAAAGGAACAGCTTCTCTGCTGTACAGGGGTATGTTTCATAGCCAGCAAGTCAGAAGAGAAGGAGGATGGCTTGGAAAAGGGACATCTCTGCCAACTTGAATCTCTGCTTTTGGTGAGGATCATACCTCAGTCAGCCATGTTTCAGATAAAAGTGTCCTGCTGGTCTCGTCTGTATGGCAGGCTCAGGTTCTGCAGCAATGTCCTCCCAAGGTGTTTCCGCTGCAAGCTGTGCAGGATGTGTGGGAATAAGTACGAACAAAAGTATCTTGTTCTTATTTTTTCTCTTTCCTGCCTGTTTGCAGTTTTGATTGGATGAGAGTGCTTCGAGAAAACAACTCAGTCTCTGTGAGGGATGGTAAGTTTCAGAATAGGGCATAAAACCAGCTGATATTTTAAGACAGATGATTAAAATAGACATCTGCAGGGCTCAAAGAGTACAGCTGCCTAATGCAGCTTTGAGAGTTGAATCAGCAGATTCAGGTACAGCCGCTGTCTTAATGCATTTCAATTCTCCATGTTATTTTGATGCACGCTTGGTAATGTACATTGAGATGGTGTACTGGGACTCACATAAATCACACTGTTGATCACAGGATACCTGGTGCTTCTTTCAGACAGAGAGTGTGGGGTCAGGAGTCTGGTTTTGTGTGCCAGGGGTCTGTCATGCTTTATTTTCATGTCAGAGGAGCTAAAGACATATAGTTCATCCCAGATTACCCCTCCTCTGTCCTCTCCAGACCCCTGCAAAGGAGATGCCTAGCCTGCTGGCATGGAAAAGTTTGAATCCTACTAAACTTATGTTTTTCAAGAGAGGAAGAATGCAAAGATTTGAAAACAGATGGGAAGTTTTAAAGTGCAGAAGCGTATGAGTTGTTGCTGTTGTTAGCCAGGAGGGCTTCTTTCATATTTGGAGATTTTTGTAGCACGAAAGAATAGCAGACTCCATGGTAGGCTTCAGGACTAACTTCAGCATCCACAAATGCATCTACAGAAAGCCAGATCCCATGCATTGTCTCATGTCTCTTGACAGAAGAGAGGATAATTATTTTTCACTCCTTCTGAGAGCTGCAGCGCATTTGTACTGTGTGTTCCCTGGGAGCACTCCTGTTGGGGATTCAGTGTTACACTTCACAGAAGTGCTGTGCCTCCAGCCCTTTGAAACCAGCTCTTTGTTCTGCCCCGGCTAGTTGTGGTGGCAGGTGAAAGGGGAACTTAATACACTGTAATGTGAATTCCTAACTCTCTGCTTTGCATCCTTATCAAAGCCAGCAAGAAGACTGCTTCCCCAGTCTGTCATCTGGGAGGAAGTCTGTCCACTGAGAGCGTCATGCTTTGACCCGCATTGGGAAAAGGTAAATTACGTTCCCATAAAGAACCATCTTGATAAGCTGGCTCAAAGAAGCCGTGTGTGTGCTTTGTAAACCATGCTGATTAACTTTCCTTTTAAAGTGGGGGGAAGTCTCTGGGGTTGGTCCTGTCTAAAATAGGTGGTTATTCAATACACTGGAAAGTGATTGTCCCATAATTAAAGTAATTTCAGGGTGTATGGTTACTGACCTCTGTGTGGACATTTGAGGGTGGAACCACCTGCCTGCAGGCTGGCTGAATAGTTGGAACTGCCTTTCCATGCTGGACTGTGCAAATCCGTCTTCTGTTTAAGGCAACACGAATTCACACTGTCCCATCACATTATATCTGTGCTGGGTAAACTTTCCTAACTGAATCCTGCCAAGCAGGACTGTTTCTGCATCGTACCCTACCGCTTTTGCTTCAGCTAGCTCCAGAGGTTGGCTAAATAGCAATGTATTTCTCTCATAAAGAAAGAAAGGTGATGCAAGCTGCTGATGGTAAGAGTGTAATGGCACCAGGATTGTTCAGCAAGCAGCTAGAGATGACTGTAACTCCTGTGGACAAAACAATCAATTTTTAACCATCCACCATGGGTACTGCTCACAGCATGGTGAGGTGCTGGGGCCTGAGCTGTGGGCCCCAAGTTGAAGTTGACCTGTGAATGAGTTACAACCTAGCAGAGTGTTTTGTTTTTCTGATTGGCTTCATGTTCCAGAGGCAGAACCTAGCCCACCTGTGTCTCTGCCCTCACCCAGGTGGTCATGGTTGGGGTGATGGGCAAGGCCTGGATTATATTAACCAGGTGCCAATGAGTTGGCAGAGCTTCCTGTTGGGTGTGGCTTCTGTTGGGGCTGGTTGCATCTTGCTGACTCTCTCAGTGGCGTCCTTCCATGTGAAGGGCCGCTGAAGGAGCCATCTCTGTCCATTGTGTCCAGCAGGAGATGCTGGCACCACAGTGGGCAGGGGAAGAGCTGGGCCCACAGGAACCTATGGCAGGACTGCCTGAAAGAAGACTTCCGAGGGGATGTTGCTGAGTTCAGCATTGGCCTGTGTGATCAGGCAGCTGATGACAGCATATAAATGATGATGGCTGAATCAGTACAACACATGGCTACAGCAGCAGGGGCAGGGAAGGCTTCCTAGGAGAGGGAAGCAAAAGCCATGTAACCGTGGCCACCGGGAAGCCCATAGGCTACGTAGTCCAAAGCTAAGCCCAATATTCCTGTTGTCAAAAGGTTCCTTTCTTTTCCTTGAGGGCACCACAGTTCCTTGTTGATGGTTTGAGTTGTATTCTGGCCTCTCCTTAATCTTCAGGCCTGCTAAAGATTTGTGGGAATTGGAAGTTTCATCCTAAAAAAAGTCAGAACTTTGCAACTGAGTTGTCTGGTGTAAACAGCAATATTTGCTCGGTTTTGGAGACCACTGCCCTGCTAGGTGGCTGCTCTCATGGTTTGCTGACTCCCTTGGACATAAACACTTTGGGCAGGGGCATTGGCCCCTTGTGGGTAGCGGAAAGAGCAGAGGGCAAAAACATGTGCTTGGGGTGCAGCAGAAGGAGCAGCGGTGGGTTGGCAGCCCGGTGGCCGGGGCTCGGCAGAAGCACTTCCCTGAGCGCTAACAGCACAAGGCATTCTCTCCCTGGAAGATGTGACCCTCTTGACATTTTACATGCACCACCTGGCTTTCTGTGCCATGTTCTAGAGGCAACTTCTTCCTATCTATCTGTCACCTTTTGAAGGTTAGCATTTGATACTCTATCTTGGGCATTCGTTTTCACTGCCTTCTTTTTTGAATTCTTTTTGTTTTTTTTTTTTTTTTGTTTTAGAAAGAGATTTTTCTGTTAGAGCTTCAGCTACGAGGGCTTCAAGGCATTGTTGAACTTTGCTGTAACAAATTCCTGCTTTTCCTCCCACCCCTTTTTCACTTAAGATCTCTTGCCTTTAACCCAACAAGCATTAACTAGGAATCTTAATATAATTGTGCCTATTTCTGTAAACAATTTTGAACAAAGGGGAATGATATCCAGTGTTGCAGTTTTATAAGAACATGGATTTCTAAATATTTACTAAATCATCATACTATCCAAAAAAGAAAAAGTCCCCAAGAGAGACAGGCTGGCAGTGATATAAGCTAATGCTAAGTGTTTTGCTGGAGCAAACGCACTCACATGTCCTTGGGGATAATTAGTATCTGCAACAGGATCTGACCAATGCAATGCTGACATCAGAGGTACCCCAGTTTATATCACTTGCTGCCAAAAACACCAACTCAGGGTCAGAGCCAGGATCATGCTCCTGGAGAAACGCCTGGTAAGGCCTTGTTGCAGAGTAGCTGTAGAGTGTTCTACAAATGCTAACAGAAGTTAGTTTGTGCCTTCAAAAAGCATTGCTTGATTCACCCTGCTTGGCAGAGGGTAGGCAGGGAGCTGCTTGGTGTTGTTGAGTCAGGAGGGCAAAGGAAGCCACAGGATAGCAGGGGAAGTTTCCCAGCCCTAGCTGATAGTGCCCTGAAGTAACCATCAGATCTGGGTTTCCTTATTCTGAAATCCTTACATTTTCCTAACTTATTACCTTATATACACGAGATTTTGTGTAAAATTGAGAAGGGACTGAGCACGCAATAACTGAAATCAAGGTATCAAAAGAAAAGCACAGGAGAAGTGAAAAATGAAATAATGATAGATCAAGCCTGGTACAACAGTCAGTTTTAGAGAGGTCCAAAGGGAGACACAATTACACAACTTGACCAAGTGTTGTGCTGGTTCAGCCATCATCATTTTATGCTGCCATCAGCTGCCTGATCAACTCCTGGTTTATATAATCCTGGCCTCACCCACCACCCCAACCATGACCACCTGGGTGAGGGCAGAGCCACAAAGACACAGGTGGGCCAGGTTCTGCCTCTGGAACATGAAGCCAATCAGAAAACCAAAACATTCTGCTAGGCTGTGACTCATTCACAGGTCAACTCCAACTTGCAGCCCATAAGTCAGGCCCCAGTATTTCACCAAGATGCAATTAACCAGCGCATGGATGGGAACTCCAGTGAAAAACTAATGCTACCCACACATGGCCTACCCACTCCCTCCCATCCTCATGATTTCTCAAGGGGAAAGTCCAGCCTGCCCTCATCCCAGGGTTTCACAGTGGAAACCAAGGCTAGAGGCTATGTCTCATGGTGGGAATTATCTGCTCCTGGATGCTCCAAGAATGTCTTACGTTGTATTGTTGAATTGTAGCAGGGGAGGAACTCCTTCCTTCTGACTGATTGAGAAGAGTCCTGATCTTGGGGCTTATTGCTTGGGGAAGAAAAAGTTCAGTGGGAACTTTTGGACCCTGAGGTGAACTCTGTGTCTGCCCACTCCCAGCAGTGGGTGACGATATCCATTTCATAAGAACAATATTACATGGCATTGCAAGGTACTGTGAAAAACCTGACTACGATCTGCCACCTACAGAGCATCCAACACTAGCAGTAATTCTGCCCCCATTGCCTCTATTTTGTTGCAGTTATTGCTATAAGAAAAAAATCCAGGAGCAAAACCCTGCTTTGCAAAGGTCCTGAGAACTGTAGGGATAACAGTCACGTTTCCTGAAACTCTGTGGCTATCTGAGGGGAAACTGGTTCAGAATCTTGTGATAGACTGAACCATGAAATTTTTTGGAGTGACAATACCTCAGATCCATCTTGGACCCTGCCTGGGGGTCTGATACATGGTTCCTTGACTTCATGGGAAAGGGCTAATGGCCTTGTAAAATGCTTGAACAGTGACCTTGATGGAACACTGTTTTATTAGCAAAGTTGGAGGGATGTGTTCACAGCACAACGATTAGCAACACAACCCAAACTAAGGTCTGCAATGACCTTCTATACAGGAAGGCAGTATTTAATTTCCTCACCACCTTTTTCCACCTCATTGGGTGTCTGTGGTTTTGACCACAGTTATGCTTGGAAAATATAGGAAAATATGGCTATGTGGTTCATCTGGATTAATATAGTCCCTTGAGAAATTACCAATGAAAAGGCAGCCACATGATGGTGGCTGCCATGTCAGTTAGTCAGTCCTCATCCACCCCCAGCACATCCCAAAGCCCCAGAGGCAATCCCTATGTCTCTGAGACTCATTTTGCTTCTGAAGAGCCACTCCTGTGCCAGTGAAGTTAATCCTGAAATTAGTCTCCTAAACACTCTTGGCTTTATTACTTCTTTCTTTTCCAGGAGTTGCATTTGATCAGTGGCCTAAAATGAACTGTATCTATGGTATTATCTCACTTCCTAATCAACAGTCACCTGCACGGCAACATCCTGAGAGACAGACTTTCCTGCTGGGTACAGCCCCTGCTCTCACACAGGCCGTGTCGCAGCTCTTCTCTTCAGAGGAAAAATGCGAGGCTGCCAGCAGAATCCAGTTTTATAGCAGAGCTGCCAAAAGATAGGGTGCTATGAGGAGGAAAATGAAATATTGCTTGCCTCTGCCTTTGCGCAGCTGCTGTTTTCTAGGATGTGTTGACTTAGGAAAGTCTTTCTTTGTGTAGTCCTCTTTCAGATGTTGCTTAAGTGCAAATATGGGCTGTTAGTTCAAATTTAGTAACAATCAGGATTGATGGAAAATCTCACACTGGGATGCGACAAAGAAATTCAATTACATACATACACTTGATTTCTATGCTAATAAGACTTACAGTAGTGCTAAAGAAACTGCATTCTTGACTACAGTGGCAGCTGGATTTTGTCACTGAATACTGTGTTGGCAGCATACTAATGACTCATTTCTGACTGCCGACAGCTTCTCGAGTGACTTTGTACAGTGATTTAAAGCCTGATGCCAAGCCCGCAGGAGTCATTGTGCCAGACCTGGGACCCATTTGAAGTCAGTGGGAATTATGCTGGGGAGTGCAACAGGGCCAGGTTTTGGGCTGCAATCAACCTCAGCAAGGCTGGGATCTGGCTGATAACCCAAATTTGCTTTCTCACCTGAGCAACAGATGATACAAATAGGCTTCACTCGTGTTTGCAGCTGCCTTGAAATTGGTGGGGTTTTTTTTTGTTGTGAAGACAGGAAAGGGGAAATTAAGGGACGTTATTGTATTTAAGTAACAAACAGTGAAATACAGCTGCAGTTCTCAGAAAACCTCTCTTTCCCCCAAGAAGAGATGAGGATGGTAACATGGGAGGCCATAGAGTCCCCCCCATCTTGGACTTGCTATTGTATCCAGTGTACGAGGGGTGTGCAAGCATGGTAAGGTGGAGGTGAGATGATAATTGTCTCTTAAATGTTACCTTACTGGTGCTTACAAGGAGTCAGTATACATACAGGGGTTGAGAGGAAGGCATGTCAGCAACCGCTACTTGGTTGGATTTTCCCCCTGGCCCCTTCCCAGGGCAGAAGTCTGGCAGTGTCCCTGTCCTCTCAATACTCACAGTTCATAACTGTGGCTTCTCATTCTCTTAAGGACAAAATGGATGCCTGATATGAGTAGATGCAAGTGTCTGGAAGCCAGCTTGCACCCCAAAGGGACCCAAATGTGAGACTGGAGCAAGATGTTCTGGTCAAATGTGAGTGTGCTTTCTATTTAAAGGGTAATTAATACACCAGCCTAACTCTGCATCCAGCTGCCTTGGCTGTACAAAGGAGCAATAACAACAAAATGAGGCGAGCACCACCTGCAACTCTGAGAGTAGTGTCGTTTGAAGGAGACATGTCTTTGTATATTCCTTTTCTTGGTATATGTCCTATGTATCTCTTTAAAGGGGAAGAAAAATCCAGGCATAAATGCCTGGGAGGCAGTGGGCAACTAGAGTTCTCTTACACTTTCAAAACAGATGGCCTTTTGGTCCCAAAAGTTTAGAGTTTGGTAATATGGAATTTTTGGTGTCGGTTGTGCTTTTTTGTACCATAACATAGATATTCATTCTCTTTCTCGAGGACTCTAGTAAAAACTCAAAAGGGTATTTATTTCCCACAGGTATATATACTGAGAAGTAGTTTATTCAAGACCTGGGCTCAGATTTTTTTTTTTTTTTTTCATGGTACATTGAAGGTTTACTGGTAATTATTGCATCTGATTCTCACCTCATGTAAATACAGCATCCTGATGACTCATAGAACTGAACCGACGCAAGCTAGTGGGCACCCTGGCCCACTGGGGTCTGTTCCTGAGAGATGCACTGTCTCTTTAGCATGGTTTGTGTTGCATGACTTAGCTAGCTGTACTGGGGCTGGATCTCACCTGTATCATGCATGGCTAAGATGATGTATAAGATAAATGCATGGCAGCACCCGGTATTTGCAAGGTGCTTGTGAAATAACTTGCTTCTCTGGAAGGCTCTGCCCCTGGCAGAGCATCCCCCACTTCTTTGGTCTGCTAATGTATCCCCCTGCAGACAGACGCCTAGTCTTAGGGGATGCAGGTAAGGTTGTGAATGTGCCCTGGTCTCCGGTGAGATCTGAAAATACCCTCCCTCCATGCAGAAGCAAAGGCCTCTGGTGCAGAGAGATTTCGGAGGAACCAGTCGCCACAGATCAAAGCTTTGCTGGGGAGAGCTGTCTGCCATCTGGTTCCGCCGGGGCTGCAGCATCAGCTGCCCAGGAGGCAGCGTCGGCGTTCGTGTTCAGGCTTTTGTTCCCAAAAGCAAATAACCTTATCTTGGGGAAACTCTGTTTTGCACAGTTATTTGAACCAAAGAGGAAGTCTGTGGTTTTTTCACTTTGGTATTAAAATGAGTGTTTTGGCTGTTTTTCCAGATACTCAATGCATTAATGAAATCTAGAAGCTTAATATTTTTTTAAAAAGAAATTTTCCGCTAGATTCACACTGTTTCATTATATTTACATACTTGTAATTATGTGTACTTATGTTGCTCTCTCTCTATATATACACATATAATTATATTGGTGCACAGATATATATATATGCAGTTCTACTTATTCATACTAATAGACAAACCTGCAATATTTACTCCCTTATGTTAAAGCTAGTCACACAGGAAATCCGCAGGCGCAGAACACCTCTGCAGGTTCATAACTCACACTGATAAAGGAAACAAAGGGGAAGACAGAAGTCAAAAGGAAGAAAAAAAAAAACAACCCAGACATTTCTGCATGGAATTTGTTGCCTGCAACAAAAGGTGCCAGAGCTCTGTGGGTGACTCAGAGGAGAGCTGCAGAAGACAAAGTTTTGGCTTAGAGTGTACAACCAAGCTGAGACAGGTGGGAGCAGGCTGGAAATGTCCAGAGGCAAGAGGGGTGCAGTGCTACAGCAAGAACTGGCTCCCCTGGAGCAACTGAGGGCTACCTAGGTCCCTCCTCGGGCAGCTCTGGGGAAGAAGAAAATAAATCTCACGTGTTGGAGAGGGAGAATTGCCAGAGAACGGTTTTCCTCCTACTCACCCCTGCAGAAATGCGCCTTTGCACCTTCTCCAGCTTGGACCGTAGGCTAAAAGCTACTGCTGAAGCCACAGAAGACAGGATTAGGTATGACAGAGATGTCAATTGTTTGTGTAGCTTGAAAAGTGCAGCACAGAGCTTCAAGGAGTAAAATTAAATACAGAAAATAATGGCAGAAGCTTCATGTTTTTTTTTTAATTCCTGGAAATTTTCCAGTGAATTCTTTTGTATTTTGACTTCATTATCTTTTAAAGCTAATTTTACATTAACCTGAGTCAAAATTGTTGCGGGATAACTACCGGCTCAGCAAGTCAGTTCTGCTGGTCCATATTCATGGTGTTGTATCTCAATAGATTACAGAAATGCCTTCTTTTCTGGTGTTTCTCTGTGGAAAGCTTTGGGACTGATTACAATCCAACAGAAATTGTTCTTCATTCTCCAACATATCTGGAGATCAGTCATGCCTTCTAAGCACTTGTATTCCACAAAACCAACGGTAAAATCATGGCTTCTCAATCTGAACATTAGTATTCTAGGGCAGGGCTGGTAAGGTATTTGCTCAGTGCTTCTGTTAGGAACCTCTGTTGTAGACTGCTGATGGCTGTGCCAGATATCCCCCTCAGACATGAAACTTTTCAGGTTGAGTGTCTGTCTGAAGCTGATTTTTCATTTTTCAGTTGCTGCCAAAGTAGTTCCACTGTTTTCAAGAATGGAGCTAGAGAAGAACATATTATTTTGTCTCTGCTAAAACATGCTGGCAGAATTGTATACTTGTGCAGGTAAGGCACACAAAGACCCACCACCAGCCTCACCAACATACCCAGGGAGCTACACTGGTGTCTGGAACTACAGAGTCCTTTTACTGCTGGCAAATGCTGGAGGAACCCACATATGTGCGAGCACAAAGCACCTTGCCCCAGCTTTGCATATGACTGAGAGGATGTCAAACATGCTGCTGCCAGCTCTCCTTTCAGCTCAAGTGGTAGAGGTCCCTTCGTTTGAGCTCTTGACTCCCCCCTGGAAGGTGTCCCTGGAACCATGCACAATACAATTTGTGGCCTAGGGGGGGGGTTGAATTCCTGGGTTTTGACCCCAGAAAATGCCAAACAGTTGCATTTTAAGAGAGCTGGGTTTGCAAAGCCTTAGTAAGTGTTGCTGCAGCCCCCTGGGACACCCTGATAGAGCCTTTAATTACATGGTCACGCAGTGTTTTCCCCCCACAGGACTCCTGTGTCTTCCAGGGCTCAGGATGACTGGTGCTTTTCTAATGAACAGCTGTTCAATATTTGGTTTTCTCCTCCTTTCACAGCGTGTGGTTCTAGGAACATTATTCAAGTCCTGCTATGAATACAGAATTATTCATTTCTTTGTAAGCTTTTCTTTTCACAGTGCTCCTTGCTTAATACCTCTGTGCTTCACAAATGTTATTTTGCAAGACTCAGGTGAAGAGGACGAACAGAGAGTAAAGCAAAAAATGCCATTCCACTGACACGACGGGACCTGATTTCAGATGTGTGCCTTGCAAAGTAAATAAACAAATAAATCTAAACATTTAGATGTTTACCTAATTGTAAGTCTGTAGGAGGCAGCATGACCAGGGTGCATGTGTCGCAGGAGGAGAGTTGCATGTGACTGCTGTGTTGATGGGTAAGCAGGGATGTCCAGACCCTGCCCTCCCCCTCTGATGGGCTGCCTACGGCTCTGCAAGGTGATGATGGGTGGCTTCCAACTCCCTCTACCTGCTTTCTTCCCACTCATAAAACTGGCATGTTTTAGCCAATTCCAGGGTGAGAAGGAAGGAGATGACAACGCTAATACGGTCAGTAATTTATGGCTGTTATTGCCGTGCATGCTAATAAAGTAAATGGTGTTCAAAGCTGTGGGCTGGGAACACTTGGATTAGGCTGTTTAACTTAATTCACTCATTGTCATGAAGTTTAAAATTAACAAATTCTTGCAGTTCACAAAACTGAATTGGAAGTGGTTTAATTTTGTTTTGGCTGAGGTCCAAGAACTATTTGAAGGCTGGAGTTGAAGAGAGCCATACTGGCTGAATCCAGGTGACTGCTGTGCAAATTAAGCTCCTGAAGGTAGATCAGATCACCAGCAGTAGCTGGTAATCACTTAATATGATTATGACTTAGGTCTGGTTTTCAGAGTTTCTTCAGACAAAGCAAACGCATATCCATTCAAGCAAGTTTGCAGTATGAGGCTGCAGACACTCACAGGTGCTCACAGATAAGATCTGCTCTGCAGAATTCCAGGTCCCTGAAACCAGGGGGAAAGTCTAGAGCAAGAAAGACTTACCCTTGGTGGAGGAGGATTGCGTTAGGGAACATTTAAACGGACTGGACACATAGAAGTCTATGAGACCTGAGAGATACAGCTTTAAGTACTGAGATAGCTGCCATTGTCATTGTGAGACCATTCTCAACCGTCACTGAAGGGTCACAGCAATTGGGGGAGGTTACTGAGGACTGGAAGAAAGCAAATGTCCTGCCTTCTTCAAGAAGGGCAAGAAAGAAGATGAAAGGAATTACAGGCCAGTCAGCCTCCCCTAGATCCCTGGGAAGGTGAAGGAGCAAATCCTTCTGGGAATAATTTCCAAATGTATGGAGGACAAGAATGTGACTGGGAGTAGTGAGCATGGATTTAGGAAGGGAACCTCATGCCTGACCATCCCAGTAGCCTTCTACAGTGAAATGACTGGCTCACTGGGTGAGCAGAGAGCAATATTTTGTTTATCTTGACTTCAGCAAGGCTTTCAACCGTGTCTCCCATAAAATACTCACAGACAAATTGATGAAGTACAGGCTACATAAGAGGACAATGATGAGGGGATGGGACTAGACAGTCCCCAGAGGCCAGTTCCAGCCTCAACTTTTCCATGGTTCTGAAACAGGTGCAGTCTTTGGTCACCCAACTTAATACAAGTGATTATATTTGTTTTTCCACAGGCATGTTTTAAAATTTAAAAAACCTTTCTGAGTGCATCCATGGTTAGATGAGTTGCCTCAGGTGCCACTAAATTTTGTTTTGAGAGGAGATTTTTGCCCTTGATGGAAGTGATGATAAAACCTTAAGTGAAAGTTGAGGGTGGATAACACTCTCAGTCACTGGCAGAGCAGCCTTTCTCCTGCATCCAAGCCTAGTCAGCTGCATTTCAGGCCACAGCAACCAGGGCTGTTATCCTCTCTGAAAAGCCAGGGTGGTATCTGCATGAAAGCACCCTCCAGCCAGCTCCCATGGGGTCGGGTACAACACAAACATGCTCATAGCCCCGTGCTTCTCAATGAATGCTGGCTGGCAGGCTGCACACAGTCCGGGAAGTGGGTCAACCTTTATATGTCTTCACACGCCATGCAGTATTCTAGGTAAGTTCAACAGAGATAGAGGTGCTTCCCTGGCCTGGGGGAGGCTGAGGAGCTTACTGCTCCTGGCAGGGAGAGAAAACTGCCAGCAAGCATCCATGCAAGACATGGACTTCAGCAGCTCGGAAGCCTCTTGCTCAAGGGATCTTCCCCTGGGACTGAATTTTACTCACAATCCATAAAGCATAGACAAGCAAGGTGAGATTAGAAAATTGCTGAAGAGAAATGGAAACCCCAGCCGGAGCTGAGAAGCAAAGGTCTGACTGGATATCTGCACCCCAACAGCGAGCTGTTGGCTTTTCTCCCCAGCTGCAATAGAAAGAGAGATGTGAGCAGGAGCTTCACGGGATGATGGTTACTATGGCTACCCCCACACCGTCCATCCAGGCAT
This sequence comes from Eurystomus gularis, assembly GCA_013400335.1. NCBI lineage: Eukaryota > Metazoa > Chordata > Aves > Coraciiformes > Coraciidae > Eurystomus > Eurystomus gularis. The sequence continues at coordinate 40,694 of VZZY01001039.1, read as the reverse complement.
CCATCTGCTTGGCTCATAAGGCTGGAAAAGATACACTGCTGCTTTTGAAAGCTGATGGTAATCTATCCTCTCCAGCTGGACAGGGATTATATCCTCCTCTGAGATCAATTTTGCCCAGAATTTTTTAAGATATGATAACCATTCTAACAGCAAAGTCATGTCGACAAAGAGGGTGTTGTTTCCTTTCAATAGTTGTCTTATTGTTATCGAAGAAGGGGATAATGGAGAGGTACCAGTAGGTCCCCAGCACACTGAAATGCCCATCATCTTCCATGGGAATTTAACCCTTCAGATTTCCTTGGGGAATTGCGTAGTCCTGCCAGCATGCCATGGTGCTGGCTTGACATGTTCACAGACAATGAGGAATGGATTTTGGAAATGCGGCTGCTACTGTCTGTAATTGTTTGTCCATGAGCCTTTTGGATGGCCACATACAGAACCTGTGGGATAAGCATATAAGTATCTTGGAATAGATAAGAATTGTTCCTTCCATAAAGAACTTGCTGCTCTCCATAACGTTTTTTTTTGCTGGACAGTGGGATGCATTAGAAAAAGTGCCACATATTGTGAATGACAGTATCAAGCACAGATCGCGCAGTACATATTTTAGAAAAGGTGAGCTAGGGAAACTTTTTTGAAAAGGGTTTGTTTAAATTTTAAAAAAGAAAAAAAAAAATCTTTGCTGGAGAGATGTACAGATAGAGTTTATATATTCTTCCACTCCAGTGATCCTCTGTGTGAAGACAGTCTGTCACTTAGAGACTTGTCAGGGATGAAATAGATTCTGCCAAATGTTAATTCTCTTGCTCCTGGACAATTCCTTTGTCCTCATCATTCAATGCTACTGTGATTGTTCCATTAACTGTTTTATATGGCTCTTTGGAAAAGTTCTGCAGATGCAGAATTCCTGATGGACGCACAGTTGATGTATGGGGTCTATATGCAGACTATATTGTGCTATGCAGGTAAATATGAAAAGCAAAAAAAACATATGCAGTGCAGGCTTATCATGTTGTATACATCCTTTTGAGTTGTGTGCCTTGAACGCAGAGTGCAGTTTTGTTTACCTCTTGGAGCATCACCGGTGCTAAACACAGTGGTGGCTTCCTCCTCCCATTGTTGCTGTGCAGTGGGATGGCTGGGGGCTCCAGGAAGCTGAAATCAGGCTCTCTGTTTCCTCTGTTGGCTGTGTCACACAGAAGAAGCAATCACTTCACAAGTCAGTAATTTGTCTTATCATCCTCCTTCCTGCCAGCTTTATGTAAGCCCTCTGTCTTCCAGGAAACTGGAGTCTGTTACAGTAGCAAGACAGGCTCTCCAGCCCTAGCTGATAAAGGTGTAGACTATGGGACTTACAAATTATTTTAGCTATAAAGGCTTTGTTACCAAGGCAAGTAGGACGTAATGTGGTGACAGCAAACAATAATCCCCATCCTGGGCACAGAAGTGTGTGTATGCATGTGTGTATTTATGTATACACGTTCACTGTCATCATAAAACCATTTTTAAAAAAACTGGTTCCCTTGCCTGATCTTTGGTATAGCAGACACTGGGCTGCAGGCAATATTGCCTTTCTAGAGGAGTGTGGATTTGAGTTACTAATCCTGCAGCCCTAGTCTCATTAGTTGGGGATGCTGAAGGGCAAGATGAATGATGTGCCCTTCCCACAGCCTGTTCTCCGTATTCCAACTTGCCTGTTAACTTGTTCTGTACATATAAAGGAGTTAGAATATGTTAACATTATTTTCAGATGTCTGATTTTTGACTTGGAAAATTATTGGTTTCAGCTTCTCTGCCAGATGGCTGAGGAAAGAGCAGTCTGTTCTTTGTTCTGAATGTTTTGTGAGATTCTGAGGAAGCGGAGTCCAATTAGCATAAAAAGTCATTGTGGTCTTCCAAAATCTGGGAATGGGAAGTCAGTGGAACAGAATGAGCAATCACCTGCCTAAAATAAAATTAACTGCAATCTGTAAATAAGAACAGTTCAGTGGATGGTACCTAGCAGAGTCTACAAGCCTCAGAAGTGTTTTACCATGATGGATGACAGAAATGGAGCATCTTTCTGGCACTAATGTTAGACATCTTGACTTCATCGTCTATATGGGAAAGATTATAACGTGCCTTCAGGAAACCTACCATCTACGACATGTATGCAACTTCTGCCCTAGAAATTGTTGGGAAAAATCAACAGGAAAAGGCATCCTGAATGGCAGGTCCAAGTCCACTTGAATCCTCATCTAGACTCAGGATCTATCCCAAACTCAGTATACAAGTGCATGCTTTTGATCTGAAAATGTGATGCCCTTGACCAAATTTTGTTCTACTCTTTATGAACTCCTGCAAAATTCATTTGTGATAACCAGGAGTGGATTTACTGTATACTGCATCCAATCTGGGCTCATGTTGGGGTGGGATGGTCCGTGTCAAAAGGCTGCTGGAGGAGGACTTCACACTTCAGCCTTTCTGGTCCCTGAGACTCCCAAAGAGGGACTTTCATCACTACTCTGCCTCCTAAAGGCAAGCAGAGGCTGCAGGTACTGAGCTTTTGGAGAGTTCCAACCTGGAGAGAGGCACTGGGCAGGAGATGCCTCCAAGGGGAGTGTGATGTTGCTGAGGGGTAGGTGTAGATGGGTAGCTCCTTTGTGCTAAGGGTAGGTATAAAGGCTGTCTCTCTGCAGCTATCAGAACAGCATACCATGCCTGTGTCCAGGCTTCCAGTTACATTTAGCTCTGCAGTAATATTTGGCTTTTTAGAGGTAAGCAAAATTTTGTGTGCAGTGTCCCCCAAGCCTCCTCTTACTGTTTTAGCTCAAAGAATGCAAAATCTATTCCTCTCCACCCATTCCAGATTTGCTTTCAACAGCACTAGTGCTACTTTGTCCCTTTCCTCCTCCAAAACATAATGGAGATTGCTAGTCTTTTTCTAAACACTCACACTCATATATACACCAGAGCCCAGAGAGAGCTTCAGCACAAATATTTCAATGGGGACACTCTTCTAGGGCTATCCCACGAGGAATATATTTCTGTTGACATTCAGCGTATCTCACAAGCTTTCCCAGGTTTTGCAAAACTATGAGGGGAATGTGCTATTGCACTGAGCAACTTGAAACAATACAGTTGTCTGCTTTTTAAAGACAGGAAGTGAAAATGCAGTATTAACTCCCCTGCAATTGCCAGTGAAGGTGAGTGTCATGTAACATCTTTAGCTGGGATTTAACCAATCACGCAAGTAAATAAAATTGGGAATGTCAGGCCAGCTGAAATGCAAATGCATTGAAGTAGTCATTGCATAGGTGCAGATGGAAATGAGGGAAAGTTAACCAGGAGAGGGGAATGGACACTCCTCTGCACGGGGGTGTGCTGCCTGGTACAGTAGAGAAGAGCCACACAGGCCTTTGGCTCCCCATTTGGACCACAACTGGAACAAGCTCTACTGAGAAAAAGCCCCTGGCCTGAGGGACATTTAGAAAAGCCAGGAGAAACACAGTTGTAAGTTGTTGAGGAAATGGATAGTAAACTTACCTGTAATGCTCAATACAAAAAGAGCAAGCAGCTTCCCCATGGCAATGTAGTATGTTGTGTTACGGCCATCTTCTACTTCTACTTACTTCTACTTCTTTCTGCTTCTACCTCTACTTCTTTCTACTTTTCTACTTCCACTTTGTTCTCCTCCAGCCATCAACCAGACAAATTGCTTCATTGTTTCTCTTTGCATGGCTCTTAGCTGGGGTAAGAACTGTAACATATACAGGCCTGAACGACTTCAAAGCCACAGCTGGCAGGAAAACTGGAAAAGAGAAAGGGCTGCAGTTCCTATAGAGGAGGAACAATTCAGCTGTATCTTTAGACACATAATTTGTTGAAGCATTGTTCTTGTCTCTGTGGGAGCCACACTTCATTGCCCTTCAGCTCTAGCCATGTCAGCTGAAGGTTTGGGTCACTCCTCATCTCTGGTTACTTTTGTGAATGAGTGTTGGAAACTTCTGAAACTCAGATTGGGTGTGTTGGTGCTTACATAAACATCAGACCTAACTTTGCATCTCAAAAATAAATCCATAATTGTCTGTAATCTTTATTATGTTAAGCCGTGTAGTTTTGGAGAGAGGCAAGAAAAAAAATTAATATTCCCTCAAAGTATTTCTTTGCTTTTTTTTGTTTACTCTCTGAAATAAAAATTCATTAAGGAAAACACAAGGAAAAGGCTTTGGGAAAAAAACAAATTGCATAATTTCTTAGGATGCTGAATAGCCCTGGAGGCCCAAAAGCTGCTGTCTGTAGGAGAGGTGCAAGGTAGTGCATTTTATCAAGCACATACTCTTCTGGGTTTGAATACATCACTTAACCCCCTGATATCCCCCTTCTGACGTGATTTCTGCCCTCGTACACCACTCTGAAATTTGGCATAGTGCTTCTTTTCCTCCTATGCAAGTTTTAGTCTCTTCTTTTATAAACATCATTTTCTGATTTATAAAAAGTTAGCTTTAAAATAGACTTTGGGTCCTGTTTTCAGGCATTTCAAGGTCAAGTGTTTAATCCCCTTGGAAGCAGAGGGGATTACACATGAGCGGAGACATGTGTTCATGTGTGAGCAGCCACACCTGGTGTTTTCAAGCTGCCTCATGCCCGGGCCTCCATGGGGTTCTCAGATCCTCCATGGCCTTTCTTATGTTCCAGGCCTGATTTTTTTTTTTTTAAAGGCATTCTCAGAGCATAACTGCCAGGTCATGCTTCACACAAAAGACAATAGGACTCAGATTGGCTGTGTCTTCCCACTTTACCAATTATATTGGTTAAAGCACTGTTCTGGGACATGTGACAATGAGGTATTCTGCCCTGTGTGAAGCACAAGTCATCACCCAGTTGGCAGTCTGCCCTAAACAAGGCTTCAGCACAATTTTGAGGTGTGTTGTCCTGAGCATCACTGATCAGATCTCTTGTACTCTGAATGATTCACTGCATTGTGGGCTTGATAATGCCTTTTCTTCTTTAAGTCTCAGTTGAGTCCCCCCAACCACTGTGGTGAGGGATGCTGCTTGGGGCTTTCACTGCACAGCACTGGTGGAGCTCAATCATGTATTTCCACAAGAGCCACCTCTCCCCATAGCCTCTGGTAGCCTGTCTGGATTCACTATCTTCTGCAGAACTCACTTACAGGTACTTCAGTCTTGCTGCGTGTTGTTGAGGAACACCGCACATATTAAGGCTTTTAGGATGTCTGCCATGCAGTGGGATGCCTTGAAATTAGGAAATGCAGTACTGTAAGTGACAACACTTAAAACTCCCCTGTGAGACCTTTCTCTGAATTTTATCGCCTTTGAAAGACATTCCTGTTGATAGGTACAGTATCGACTCCTTCTTTTTCAGCATCCCACTGGAAGTGGCATCTTGTCTCCAAAGCCCCACACAATACCTGACCATCTGTACAATCTGTAACATGAGGAAACTCTGAATCAACCTCCTTGATGAGCTTACACCCTGGAGTATGATGAACACAGAGCACTGTTTGCTTGAATAGCTGCTAAAGTTATTAATAGTCTTAAAAAACATCCTGGAAATTCTTTTCAGTCCATTCTTAGTACTTGTTGACCTCAAACTGGCAACCTCATGAAAAAATGTTGGGAGGGGAAGCACAGATTAATACAAGAAAATAGAAACCACATGGTGGAGGGAGGGAAGATCAACAAGGCAATATTACTGAAACAGAGAGCTCCTTCTCATTTCTCGTCCCACCTCTTCTCCTCCTCAGCATTTTTAATGAGGGATTAGTCTTTCCTAACTGTTGTTCTTTCTTATTCCTGTAAAAGGGCAAGTCTGTGCTGTTGGCTTGTCCTTCCCCAAGTAACAGCCCAGCAGAGATGATATTTTTGACTAGTATTAATTATTGCCACTGTTAATTAGAAAGAAAGCCTGTCTGATCCTTTGTGCTGTTCTTAGATGTCTCACCCCTTCCATTTTGCCTTGCCAGTAGGTTTCAGGGGAATTTGGGGGCATGTTGATATCTTGAGGAACTGGACCTGAATAGAGAGGCATGTTGCGTCTAATCCTGTTGAAAGACTTTAAAATGGTATTTTGCATTATGAAAGCTGCATATTTGTACGATAATTGAATAGCTTAACTAATAAAGATGAGATTTCAAAACACTTTTTTCTTTTGCAGCTCAGCCTGTAATTCTTAAATGGCTCCCTGCCAAAGCTTTGAAAGCCAAAGATTATTATTTGTCAGCTATTAGAAATTGTGTGTTAAAAGTCTAATCTCCTGTGCTTTGTGCTGTGTGTACTACAGAGCTAACAGGGCTACAGAAATACAGAAATATTGCTTTGGAGGCTTTGCACGTATTGTATAACTGCTGGGAATTTGTTGGCCCTGGGCATAAAGAGGCTGGAAATTATTATTTTAGCATGAGTTTAGGATATGGATTTCTGGCTGGGCAGTAGAGAGACACTTGCATAGCCCATATCTAGTGCAAGGATGGACAGTTGAGCTGCTACCACCACATTATGGAATTAAGGTATAGCCCATAGTGGGGAATGATAAAACTTCCCCGTCCCCTGTACAACTCTCAGTTCCTTTCAATGCTGCCATCTCTCATTAGTGAATGGATCAAGCTTATGTTAGTGATTTCCTCATGCTACTTTGTAGGTGCCTCTTTAAACAAACAATGGAACTCTCATACTGACAGTTTCTGATACTCAGCTTCTCGCAACAGTTTCCTTGTCTGTTTTTAGATTTACGAGTCTGCTGATACAACAGGCTGGTAATGGCTGTTTTGATACTGAACTCTGTTCCTCATATATTTCAATAATTAGACATTTGATAGCGTCACTTAACAGAGGTATGACTCTCATAGTATGAGAATCCTCTTTTATCCCGTGTTATCTTCATTTTACCCCTCCAGAGAAGCACCACCAACACGCCCTGCCACCTTTTCCGCCTTGTCTTCAGCCTTTGGTAGTAAGGCATGTGTCACCCTGATGCCTGCTTTTGTTACACTCTCTAGCAGTATGCAGTCAGTGTACTTTCATACATCCTTGACTTACAGGGAAGCTTTGTCATAATGGCGTCATTTGTTTTGTCATGTGACCAAAAGAGGAACCTTCTGGGGTGTTAACTGCTCAGTATTGGCAGACTGGTCTTTCTGGAAACATAGTGCTCTGAGTTCACAAACTTAAAAACAAGGTAATTAAATTGAATAGGTGAGGGAAAAGGTACTCTTTCAATTTTGTTTCATGATTTTTTCCACAATCCAATTTACTGTTTGCACTGTCTTAAAAAAGTGAAAATAAAACATCTTTTTATCTTCTAGTGACTTCAAATTTTAACAGAAAGTATGGTCTTTGTAAGTGATTCTTGATCTTTTCCATGGTTTTATAATGAATCAAACAGTGGGAAAAAAAAAAAAAAAAGAATAAAATAAAGGTATCTGTTCAGATCTCAGGTGATCCCAAGACCACAAAGTTTGAATCACAGGTTGAATATGAAGAGAGTGAGGTCTTGCCCATCTAGCCCCTTTCCTTGAATTTAGAGCAAAGGAATTTGTACCCCATTAGCTCTATGGTCTGTTTAGTTCCCCAGCTGAAAACCAAACATAAGGGAAACAAGGAACTATTCAGCCCTACAGAGATATTGGGACATACCCAGTCAGCACTTGCTTCACTTCTGAATTGTGCCTATGTGACTCCATTGTGACTGAAAGCAAGCAGCAGGGGCACAAGACATGAACCTAACCAAAGCAGAAGCAGAAGAACACAGAGATTCTTTTCTGATGATTGGCTTTATTTTCATAGAAACTCACATTACTGGCCTCGATCACCTGAGTGTGTGCCAGCAACTCCAGCTAGTTGATTAGAGGAGGCATTTTTCTTTTTTCCAACTTTGCTGGATAAACCAAACAGGATCGATGTTCTTTGCTAAAAAGAATTATTTGCTGTTTTCTGCTGGCTGTTTAGTGCCAACCACATAGATGAACTTTTGCCAACATTACGGACAGAGCTCTTACGAAATCACCTCAAAGACTGTCATCAGAGAAAAGTGGAGATGGAAGGGGAGTGTCTGAGTCTATGTGGGTTTTGCATTGCTGGTCTGACTTAATTGGTTCTGATCTTCCTCTGAATGATGGTGATAGATGTTGTGTTTGGGATCATCAGGCACTTTAATGCAAAAATGGTTGAAGGCGGTGGGTCCCCAACCCTTGACTTTAGTTTGCTTTGTATCTAGACACTCCATCTATTTCTGGCTTACAGTGCTGAGGTTCACTTTTTTTTCCCTAGAAAAAGAAAAAAATATTTGACAATGACTTGGGATCCTTATGGGTTTCCTCTAGGTTAGGCTCTCCACTCAAGAACAATGTATTACTATAGTTATATGCAGCAGAATTTTTACAAGTAAATAAATTGTCCCGGCATAGCTGTGTGATGGTATGGATTCCCTGGTTAGGAATTTCAAAACTGATGTTCACAGAGGTCATGGACCTGTTGGCTAATTGAGAACTGGATGTCTCAGTGCCATAACTAACCTGGAAAAAAAATGTGGAAGAGTGATCCGCTAAAGGGCTTATTCACATAAATTTCTATGTTGTAAAAAGTTGGAAAGATGCATTAGATCCCATCAATTTAATGAAACATTTACAAAACCTCCAAATGTAAACAATTATCAGTTGCTTCATTTATTTAGACTTCTTGATTCTACTTCTACAAATAAACTGCTAGTCTCATTCCATTACTCCTCTCTCTACACATGTAAAACTTTCATGTATCTGACAACACATTTTTGTTGAATCTTGGCTCCTGAGAGGTGGATCTGGAACATGTTTGCAGCAGGGGAATGCAGCAGTGAGAAATAGAATCATGGAATGGGTTGAGTTAGTTCCACCCTCCCTGCCACAGACAGGGACACCTTCCCCTAGACCAGGTTGCTCACAGCCCCATCCAACCTAGTCTTGAACACATCCAGTGCTGGGGTATCTACAGCCTCCCTGGGCAACCTGTTCCAGTGTTCCACCACCCTCACAGTGAAAAATTTCTTCCTAATTTCTAACCTAAATCTAGTCTCTTCCAATTTAAAACCATTACCCTTAGTCCTTCATGACAAACCCTAATTAAAAGTCCCTCCCCAGCTTTCTTGTAGACCCCCTTCAGATACTGGAAGACTGCAATGAGGTCTTCGTGAAGCTTTCTCTTCTCCAGGCTGAACAACCCCAACTTTTTCAACCTGTCCTTGTAGAAGAGGTGTTCCAGCCCTCAGATAATCTTCATGGCCCTCCTCTGGACCTGTTTCAACAGGTCCATGTCCTTCTTGTATTGGGGCCCTCAGAGGTGAATACAGTACTCCAGGTGGGGTCTATGGTGGAGTAGAGGTGGAGAATCACCCACCTTCCAAATGTGCTGGCTTCACTAGAGCTACAGAGATTAGAAACTTCTTCAAGGAGACTCCTTTGCATATAAATGCAGCTTGAACAAAACCACATAGGCAAATGAGTAGAGGAAGGATTGTCCTAACAATGACACACATTTTTTTCTTCTAGGACTTTTGAAAAGAGAAAATATTTTGAATAAATGGATGTCCTTCAGTTGGCTTTCATTACAAAAGTGAGTCACTTGTATATCTTAAATAAGCATGAAGACTGAAATCCAACAGGACTCCTAAGGATGGCTTTGAGCACAGTGACTGGTACCACTGCATTTGATGGTTTGGTTTCATATCTTTAAGCTCCCTATTCTTCAGCAAGGAGCTTCTATCTAGGGTAGGAGTTCTGCACATGGCAGTTGCGTGAGATTTGGCTCTGTGTTATTATGTGTTGTGCATAAGCAACCAGTATGCACTTAGCCAGCTGAACATCTTAGACAACATTTTAATTAATTGCATTGATCACAAGGGACAGTGTAGGACAACATGTGTGGATTTTGTTATCTATAATGTTCTGCTAGCTCATGACAGAGTTGGAAGAGTCAAGCTGGTTTTTCTTAAGTCCACTCTGAAAATTCAGCATCTGGTTTTGCTTTTTTTCTCCTTTTGTCACTTGTTCTTGCCAACATGTTTTTTGGAGGCCAAATTATGCTCACATGTATATCCCTGCTACTGTATTGTCATTGAGGATACTGAAACTTCAGTGAGATGGGCTGTTGAATCAGAGACTTCTCTAAAAGTATGTGTCCATCTGAGCAATGTGAGAGGTGTCTAAAATTAACATAAATATTTTTGACATCAGACACAATTCAGTTGTGATACCAATCTGACAGATGACCTTGACCTTCAGGTGGAGGCCCGATTTGGCTGTGTGGCTCTTTGTGGCCTCATATGAAGCTTGGAGTGCCAAAAAGCATGGGCAGGTTTGTGGCTGTAAAGTATATTTGAAATTGTATTTTCTTGCTTCTCTTGCTGATTTCAAATATTCTTCAAGTGCACAGTTTAAATTGCTGGGTTCTGTGAACCCAACCCATTTGATTGAACTGGGTTAGGAGCCCTTGCACTGGTAACACTGAAGCAACAGTGACCTTGGGCAAGAGGGCAACAGTGACCATCTGGGCCAGGCTGGGAAAAGCAACCTCTTCCACTGGCACAGCTGGACCTCGGAAAGGCCATCTGTCCAGTAACCAAACTAGCACCTCTGCTGCACACTAATGAGCCAGAGATAATTAGGGTGCTGTCATTAAAGACCTCTTAATCTGAGAGGGGAGCCAGCTTGTTTGTGAACAGATGAGGTCAGTGTGGCTTTGACCTGAAGTATCTTGCTGCTCACCGTGTGGTGTACCAAGACCACAAGTCGTGTTCAGGGCACATTGAAATCGCCTGTAGCTGCTTTTATGCTGCCTTGGTTACTCTGATTGCATATCTGCAGAGCATTTAAGGCTGGTTTCATGCAATGACTGTTCACAGATTTTGCATAATACTAACTCACTACTTCTGGAATTTTTTAATTGTGCAATCAAAATATTCTTTTCCCTGTAAAATCCACATGAAGGCTTGTAGGGAGAATTGGCATTCACTCTGCAAATGCTCGTATTCAATGTAAACAGGTGTCACGCAAACTCATCTAAAAAATTATAAAGCTTAATGGTGTCTTCACTTGTCATTTGTCATTTATGTCATCTCATACCATGAAAAGGTATTGCTGACTCTTAAGAGTCCTCTGGAACATTCTCCATTTGAAATTGCTTCAGAGATGATAGAATATTATTTAAGCAGAAATTTAAGAGCAATGAATAGAATATTTTAGAGACTGCTGGGAAGATTAATGGGAAAAGATCTTGCTCTGTTTCAGACTGTAAACAAGAAAAAATAAATTAGCTGGACTGATCTCAGCAATAGGAGACAGATTGCACTCCATCAATCAGCGTAAGTCTTGCTCTCACATGCGACTGCTCTTTGAAAGAATAGGCACATTTAAAAAAGAAATAAAAGCCCGATGTGATTGGAAGAGGCTATGTACTTCCATTTAAAATATGCACAGAAAATTGGTAAAGGCAGGAAATACGCAAGGCAAAAGATCTGAGGTGAAGTAAATGGTGATAGAGAGGCTCTTAGATTAATTAACACCTTTTAAAACAACTCATTTCTGACCACACCAATAACGATATACCAATTAAAAAGCTTGAATTAAAACATATACAAAGCCAGACAAGTTGTTACCAGTAAAAGTAATGGCTCAAAGAAATGAGTTAAACCAAAGTAGCCAAACAGGCAGCGTAATGGGCCTTTATTATCGCTAATGAAGGATGCAGAAGAAATTGCCAAGTAATTGGTAGACAGTAAGCAAGATTCTCTAAACAGAGAGCTGCCAATAAAATAACACACTTCTATTTTTGCTCATTTGAAGTGCTGAAAAATGACGAATTGGGCGAATCAAACCCATGAGATCTTACAGAGACAATAAGAACTTTAATTGCTTTCTGGTATCTGCCATCTTTTCTATAGCCCATATTTTTGTAGCCAAAAGGCTTGAAGCTTACTTTAGAGAAGGAAAGAAAGGCATGAAGGGAAGGAAAGGGAAGTGCAACAAAAAAAGGAGAAAACAAAGTTTCCCCTGTAAACCCTGGTTTCCAGAGCTGAGGCTTCAGGAAAATCATAAAAAAATGTGAAGCTTCTGATTAAAAGCTACAAGCACTCACAATGTCTCTGGTGCTTAAGCCAGCTTGAAGGGAGCAGTTATGATGGCAATTCAGCTTACGTGAAGGACATATAAGATGTCCAAACAGATAGGCAGCACAGGTACCACCATAAACATTGCCAGCTCTGCAGAAGGCAAAAGTCTGTATCTTTGCCTCCTCTATCTATGGATATGTATGCATATAGCTGTGTGCTATATATAGATGTATAAATAGCATATATAGATGTGCACACATATAGCTGTGCATGCATGGGATAAAATAGCCTGAATAACAGCACAGTCACACTGTGAGGCAGCTAGAGCAGGAGCTTCAACAGAAGAGGAAGAAGCAACTAAGAAGACAGATCACAGGAGAGAAAGGGAACCACCATTTTTTAAAAAACATGGAGCTGAAAGATCTATTGTAGATTTGTAGCGGCAACTGTGTCAACACTCCCCATCTTCACAAGTTTTGAATGTCCTCCAATGCTTTGAGTAAATTTTTTTCCCGCCGCAAAATTTTGGTAAAAAAGAAAACCAGTTTAAGTGAAATCCACTGACTCATTTATAAGCTAAGCACAGTTGTCTGTCTGCTTCTCTGCCTGCCCTCTGTAAAGCCCAGGTCTTCACCACATTAACTATATCACCATTAAGAACCACATTTCCCTCCATGGCCTGGCAGCACCCTGGAGAAGCCCATCTCCCTAGACATCCACACCACCACAGCCTACTCCTGTGCATGAAGCTATCTAAAGTGACCCCCAGCACTTTGGCATTTCTCAGATTGGAGGAGAGCAGAAGAGACACTTGGGGAAACCTGTTTTGCCTGTGGGACACACAATCCCTTCCAGTCTCCTCTTTTTTCTTCCAGGAAGAGCCAGCTCTTTTGTTAGTCACAATAGGTACGTCACTGGACCCTTGGAGGACAACCGTTCTCAAGTTGTGACTGCTGTGTCTGGTCTCTGCTAAAAGCTGTAAACATGAAACCCAAGTCTTTGATTGTGCAAAGCGGCAAGTGCAGGTCTGTGACTCACCACGGTCACAAAACTGTGGCACCGCAGTTCCCTGTGGCAGCAGCACATGGCTTCCTGCACCCCAAAGGTAGCACCAAGTGACGGGGAAAAGAGGCAAAAGTGCAATCAGTGCTGTTGACTTACACAGGAGGTGACACCTGCATGGCACAGTAGGTGACACGAGTTGTCCATAAGGCTCTCAGCACACTCCCCCACCAGTGTTTGACTCTTCTTGCATGACTCAACATGCCCTACCTTTGCAGGAGCTCTGGAGAAGGTTTCCATGGCTGGATGCACCTCCTTGGCTGGGTGCACATCTTCACAGGATACATATTGTTTCATTGTGCTGTCAGTCATGGCAGGTAACCATGGATGTTTTACTGCTGCCAGCTCTGGATTACTTGGCAAGGTGCCTCCTTTCCTCGCCTTTCTTTTCTCTGGCCAACCAGATGCAAGCCAATAGGCAGAATATTTTCTTTCTTTCTTTCTTTCTTTCTCCAGATGGTTTGCACTCAGATGGCTGTTTCCCTCAGCAGCCCCTCCTCTCCCAAATCTCTGAGTGCACGCCTACGTGCAGCTATTCTAACCTCACCACAGCAAGGTCAGCAGTGACCTGCAGATGTAATACAGGCAATTGCCACATTTACTTCAGAGTGAGTAGAGGGGGGATTGGGTGATTGAGCTGGCACAGGTGGAACAGTGATGAACATCAGCGCCATGTATTTTCCCTGTTCCCCCACTCACACACACTTAAATCACTTGCAAGGTTCATAATGGGGCCAAGCTTGAATGCATTTTGATAGCTTTAGCCCTGAAAAACCAAGGGTATTGCCTCCCCCCTCTATTGCCCGTCACATTTCAAGTCCCTGCGGCACAGCAGGGAGATGCTGCAGCTGTTCAAACAAACCATTTCTGGAAATGCTAGCACAAGCAGACAAGAGGAGAGCGTGCCGATCCTAATGCTGCTCTTTGGAAATGGCTGAACCATTTGGCTGCAATTTTCCACTGAATTTCGGCTGGAGATAGTACCACCCCCTTCTCTTCCAGTAGAAAACATTTCTACCCTTGCTGTTACAGTCTGTATAATAGGATACAGAAGCCTGCCACCAGCCCTACCTAAAGTGATGAATTACAAGATCCTGCCAAAACTCATTCACTTACTGTAGAGCACAAACAATTCCTGCCCTGCAGAGTTTACTGTCTCAGCTGCATTTTGTGCTAGTCACAGTGAAGTGATCGGGACTTCTGAGTGTGTAAGTGATATCCAAAAATGGAGTTCATCAGCAACCCCAAAATGTAGGAAATAATAAATGATTCAGGAACGTCACTATAAAAAAATCTCTGTATTGAACCCTTGTAAATTTTAAGAATGGACCCCAAAAATCCTGTTGACTGTAACAATTTTTAAAAGTTCATTGTAACCAAAAACTACAGGCTTATGTTATGAAACATTCACAGCTTTAATGATGCTGTGTTGACATGGGGCCATTTGTACAAAGTGACTGTAAAATGTTCTCTTCTCAATATGATAAAAGTTAGCATCCTTTGAAGCCAAGGTGTGATGTTTGCCCTGAGACACATTGCTAGGAAGTTTGGCCTGTAATTTTTGTGGCCAGTTCAGACAGTATTAAGAGATATCAGTAGCTCTGTATTGCTCCAGGCTTGTTCAGAGACTTTGGCAAGTGAATTTAAAATTATTTCTCCCTCACTTGCAAAGAGGTTTTGGACCTTTGAAAAATACCCACATCTACAGCTCACTGGTTCAGTGATGAGACTCATATTTCTTTAGAAGGTTTTGAATCATCTAAAGAGTTTTAAATGCTGTATAGGGAAGGAAATAGGCAGGCTTTATATTGTTAGAAGGCTGCTTCCTGTTTCTTAAGGCTATTTGTTGCTTCCAAATCCAGCTTTCCACTGCTGGATGAGAGCAACTGTGACTCTGATGACAGGTTGTGACATGCAGGAAGATCAGCAGAGCCCTTGGGGTTAGCAGGCAAGTTTAATCACTAAAGTAGATGAAAATCAGAATGAAAAAAATGCTGCTGGCAGTGAAAAAGATTTGTTTGTTTTACGAAGAATACTAGAGAGGAAGAAAAGGATGTCTTAATATTTTTGGCCGTGTCATTTGCAGTGTTCGATAGATCTCTCTCTTTTTCCAGATGAGTTGATCTACAAAGGTCAGCTTTCTGTGCTGTCTGCATAGAAGAGGTAATTCTAAGTTTTCTAAGTAATTCAATATATCTTGACACTTTACTTAATAATTGTTTCAGATGACCCAAGGGTGAAGTCACTACCAGCATTGCTACAACAGCTGTAATGGCACACTACTGTCATCTTAATGACTTTATGCCATGCTAAGTTTAATGAAAAATGTGCCACTTCAGTGGGGCCAAAGGCACCAGAAAATAGGGTTTGGGAAATAACGGTATTACTGCAGAAATGTAATCTCCTTGGTGAAGAAACGCATTTAATAAAGTTATAAAAATCCTCAGTATTTGACAGCTTTATGTAAATGCAATAAACCAAAGGCGTACGGAGAAGAAATGAAACTCATTTTGTTTTTATGGTGCGCAACAAAATTGTAATGCAGATGAGGACAAAATGACCTATAAAAGTTAAACACATGGTTTAATATACAATATGACAGCAGTAGCCCTGCTGAGCAGGCATGTGCAGTACTGCGACGTTACAGGCAGCATGGCATCATCAGTGCTGGGGTGGGCAGGGAAAGAGCAATGCACAGCTCTCCTTCTTCCAGAGTAAGTGTTGGGCTTCGTGGGTTCAGTCAGAAAAAAAAAAAAAGAGAAAACTAGGCATATCTGTGTGTCTAACCCTTGGAAGCTTAATGCCAATAAGAGTGTGTTTACCTCTATCAAAAGTTTTTCTTTCCTAAAGAGCTGAAGCTCACCCTGCGCTGAAATCTAGCACAAGGTCTTTCTGGATGGCTGATGCCTTCAGGGTGAAAGATGCAGACTTCTTATCTTTGGTCTAATGAGTTCAAATTGCTGTGCAGCTGAAATCTCACCTTCAGGGCTCTTCTCATGGTGTTAAGGGTGGCAGGACAGAAAGCTGTGAGGAGTTCTACTGAGGACTCCTCAGCACAGCTGGACAGATAGGTGGGTGCTGCCCTCGTTGGCTGGCTGTCCCTCCCTGTCCCCTTACCCCCTTTGCCTGTGGACCTGGGAAAACACGGGATCAGCCATATTCTGACCATGTTCACTTAAATCTGCAGATTGCTGCAAGCTCCAATATGCTTGTACATTTCACCACCACACTGGGGGGGCAAAAAAGTCTTCTCTTTAAAGTATGACCATGGTAAAGCAGATCACTGATGCTGTTCTTGAACATATGCTAATGTAAGCCATGTAGCAAACAGTATTATAAATGCCAGCGTCTTCTCTTTCAATAATGAGTTTCTTCACCCTGTTGATCCCTGAGAAAAGGGTTTTTTTGACATATGTACAATGTATGCGCCTGGGTCTCCTCCTTCAGTACAGAGCATGGCCAGTGCTGCTCAATACAGTGTTGCTGGAGGTTGATTTACAGCATATTTTGTTTCTGCCTGTAGTAGCCATCTATGTGCAGAGAAGCTCCTGGTGCAGATCCTGTCCTCCCTCTACTACCAATTTCCACGGCAAACTGGGACCTTTGGCTTGCTACCCTGCCCTGCTGGCAGGAGGAGCTGAGCCAGAGGCTGCTCTGGGTAACTCACTGCAGGGGTATGGACCATGATGCGGGAGCTCAGGGGGCTGACAGTGCTGCCATCCCAGCTGTCCACCCTGCTCCTGGCGTATGGACAGCTGGACATGAGCTGCCCACGAGCTGCTGAAGTATTACAGACTGTGAAGTGCTGCCTTCTAAGCTGTGGTGTTTGGGCAGCTGCTAGACAAGCGGCTTGGGTGGCCATGCCAGGGCTGGCACAGAGACCCAGTACTGGCAGCCCAGCAGCTGTAGCTGCCCATGGGTCACAGCCCTTGCAAACCTCCTCCACATATTAAAGCTGACCAGTCAGCACAGGATGGGTTTGGGCTTTTCCATTTGTTTTGCTTCCTTGCCCTCCTACTACAACCCCTTTCTGTCATTTCCACTATTTCAAATCATTTATGAGCAAAAATTTCTGAGTGTAAATCAGAGCAAAATCAGGCCCTGGCAACGCAGGTGAAAGAAAGCCGAAGAAAGATAGCAGGAACTGATTTGATCCTGTAGAATCAGCAAGCCTGAAAGATTTCCAGGCAAAGAGCTGGAGACTGTGTTAAACTGACTCATCACTATGCTTGTGACTCTGGGGAGGTTTGCAGCTGGTTGGGTAAGTATGCTGAGCAGAGAAAAAAGTGTTGAGCAAAGAAGAAAAGAAATCCATGCCAAAGGCATACTGGCTTTGATACCTCGTTCCCATGCTGAAATTTAGACAAAGGGCTGTTATGGAGTTGTGTTTTCTTAATGTCTAGAGCCTGTTTCAGATCACATTCAATTAAATCTGCAGATTGCTGCAAGCTTCAATGTGCTTGATAATGAGTTTCCTCATCCTGTTGACCCTTGAGCACAGGTTTATTTTAACATATGTGTGACGTTTCTCCAAAATCCACCCATGGCCTGACAACAAGGGTACCCCTTTGGGAAGGAAGAGGTGTGAGACTGCACACCCATCAGCTAGGATGACCCTAGCTCCCAAGCGTTTCTAACTGTGACATTGCTGCAAACACAGATGTGGTATCATTTGGAAACACACATCCCATCAGAAGGCTGAGCCACGGGCTGGACCTCAGGTGCCTTGAGGTGACCAGACAGCACTTGGAATTCAGGCAGAGCACCATCTTCACTAACCCTGGCCTCAGGGAGATGTTTGAAGGGGACATTTACATACGGAAGCATCCCTGAAGTGAGTGGGGAGCCCAGGGCTGGGTCAGGTTGGCGTTCTAGCAAATTTTAGTTTTCAATTACTTAATGTTCTTTTTACTTTCCTGTTGTAATGTGAGGCAAACAACTTCCTCTGTACTACATAGGCAGTAGGGTTACAGATTTGGACATGCATCTGGTCTAAGCCCTCTGCCATAGGTCTCATAGTGACCTATACGCCAGTGTAAGGCCACATGGCTCACATCAGGGAAACAGGCTGCAAGCTCATGCAGAGGAGCAGTTTTGTGTTTTGTTCAGCAACAGGCTGAAATAGATAGGATGGCTCATGTCGGTGTGGGTGTGCACAACTCAATACACATGTCCCTAACACAGCCTGTTAGGTGGGTGCTTGGAGCTCTGGTCACAGATTCCAGTCTCACCTACCATGTAGATATACCCACCTTAATTTCCTTGGATCACTCTCTCCTGACTAGGCATTCAATCTTTTGTGTTACAAGGCTGATGCTGGAGGACATTCTTGACATCTCAATTCTTCTTCTCTTTTGTACACATCTTATTTAAACCTGAAAATATGAAATAAGCTGCAGCTAGTAGTTTTCTCAGTCTGTGGAAGACTATGTTACAAGGAAGCAGGGATATATTAATTGCATTTGTTCCAGGGAGCTCTACTGGTAGAGATTTCTTTCTTCAATTATTTTTGGTCAATTTTTGGATTTTAACCAGCTGTCTATTGACCAGGAAACTGAATGTAAACATACCAGACTTTCAGATGATGAAATGATTGTGTTTATTTATTGCATTTCCTTGCAGTTTGACTCAGCTTTATCTCTAACCTAAAGCAGAAAGCACAAGAGGAATTGCTAGAAGTGAATATGGGTTTCTAGGTCAAACAGACCTTAGGGGCTGAAATTACACGTATACATCTTATTTGTCCCAGCTGTTGAGGTCTATGTTTCTTTTGTAGTGACTATTTGTGTTCTGGTAGCTCCCATTAGACAAGAAGATACTCAAGCATAAGAAGTCCTGAAGAACTTTCAGTCTACTTGTGGCTGAGGTGCAATAAGCTAATGACACAAGTAATAGGAAGGAAGGTGGGAGGAACAGCAGGGATAACAAAAACAGGACTGAGTGGTTATATAGATGATGTATGTGGGCAGACTGTGGTTCTGAATCACATGCAGAATGGACACTGCTGAAATCCAAAAAGCTGACACAGCATTGCTCACCCTTGTCCACCAAGGCTCTTGTGGATAGCAGGGTCGAACACTGAGGGCACAGACCTGGTAACATAGACGAGGAGAGCTGCAGGAAGTTGGCAATGGTTCCCTTGCTTATAAACAATGCCCTGAGAGACCTGGGAAGAAGGAAACCATTCCAAATCAAATGGTAGCTTTCCATGAAGTCTTTTGGGAGGGCCACTGCTGACATGAGAGGGAAAAGAGCTGGGCTACAAAATGACCTTTAGTTTTTGACTTATGAGACTTTTTTCCATGTTGCTGTGTTTACAAGCTAATGGTATAAAGTCAATGTTGCCTTTGATGCATGCCAAGATACTATCAATGGTGTACACAGTAATTCATTCAGGTGGGAGTAGATAATAGCCTAGGAACTATTTTATCTATCCATGCTAAAGTCTATAAAATGGCTGCTGCTGATTCACACTGCTGTTGTTTACCTTACAGTGTTTTGCCAATGATTGCCAGTATAGTGCTTGCCTAAAGGTGGACTCATCTTGATGTATGAAGCCATAGGAATCCCTAATCGGGAAGTTTTATATCCCTGCAAAACCTCTGATGTTCACGGCAGTCTTTTTTTATTAAAACTGTTGCACATAAGAGCCATAGCTAGTCATGGTCCATTAGGAGGAGCATAAAGGCACAGCATCAGTCCACAAGAGTTTTGTCAGATTAGACTGGGCATGAAATGATGCACGGAGATGTGCTGTCAAACAAGGAAGAAGCAGAGGTCGGTCTTATACAAACCAGTAAGTTTTTTGCTTGCTTGTTTTTAGAAAGTACACATCACATTTGCTTGTGAAGTCCCTGAAGCAACTTCTGCAAGTTTTGGCAGAACTGCTCTAGCTGGAGACTCAGTGGGAAGGGGCCTGTACTGATGGTCCTGAGCCTTAGCTATGTATCTTTTTGTTTCTTACTCTGTATTTATCTCCCTGGGGGAAAAATTGTTTCTGTAATAGCAACTTCTTTCTAAATTCTAAAGCCCATGTATTGCCTTCTCCCCTCTCAGAGCAGAGAGAGAAGTGTGAGAGGATAGGAGCACAGTGTGGGCCATTCAGATTTAGCCTTCTCCAGAGCATGTTTTCCTTCTGGTCTTGAGGGCTGAGAGAAGCTTCCAGTCTTTTTCTCACAGGTGTATGGAGCACATTAAAAAGGTGCTTGCATGCTTGACAGATGCTTTCTTTTTCTTGTTTGCCTTCATTATTAAAAATAAATGGCAGGGAAACACCAACAGCCAGAGTGTGTGTTTACATTTCAAAATTCAAACATACAAATATGATTCCTTCCCACTTTGAAGGGAGTAAAAATAAATTATGAGAAAGTCACTCATTTTGCATCTTTTAAAAATATTTCAGACGTGAGTTCTGTTCTTATTTTCTCCCTCTTTAACTTTCGTGAATCCTTAAAGTGAACCTATCAGAATACCCAGTGCAGCAGAATTGAAAAAAAAACCCCACAATAAAAACAAGAGAAGAAGTGCCATGCCTTACCATCAATGCTATGCCACCCTTGCAGGTTGAACAGCAGCTCCAGCTGCAGTCTGAGCCCCATCCCATTACCATCAGGCATTGTTTCCTGGGCCCAGATTTAATTTCCATGCCTGAGTAAACCCACCCACGTGCCATGGTAAGTCCTGCTGCACCTGACATTTCTGTTTTGAGCAGGCTCCAGGATTCAGGAACTGCCTGGAAAAACATGCAAATATGATTCGACTGCACAGGTCTGCCTCCCCCCATTTGTGTTAGCAGAAGTGAAAGCCAGAGGGGAATTCAAAGCCAGCCCCACTACACCGAAAACACACTTGGAGAGATCAAGATCACAGCTTTGTGGCTGGACACAGTTAGCCCAAAGCATTTTATTTTTAGGGAATCACAACAGAAACTAAAATGGCTCATTAACATTAAAAATAAATTAGGAGTGCCAGTTGCTGCTCAGATTTCCATGCTGCAAAGAGCAAGACTCAGGGGCTGCTCCCTGAGAGACTTTGCTCCCTGTCTGAAATGACACCACTTTTTTGAGGACTTCTGTGGAGTTTGCGGGAATGGCTATTAATTGACCACAGTGTCTTTAGGCCAGGTCCAGCAACTACAAAACAAAACCAGAGCTACAGATCCAAGTGTCTGGAGAATGGCACAGAAATCCCTCTGGTGCTACCTGCCTTTGGGAGGCAGGTATTTAGGAGCTGATATGCTATGGCTGGTGTCTTAGAGATATGCTTGATTTGGAGCATTATTAATTATAAGGGCTAAAATCTCTAGCATAATAGTCAGTCAGACCAAAGTGTTCTGTTATGAGAGGATAGGATACTGCAGGTCATTTCAAAGCCTCTCATCAGCCTCAAGAGGGATTTCATTTTAGGATCGCCTAAAGTTAAAGCCCCAGCTGAACAGAAGGGGAATTGTAGGCTATTCTCTTTTTCAAAAATCCAGACTGTTGCACACATTGCAAAGCTAATTGCAAATGCTGCTTCATTTTCTTGGTTCATTTTTCATAAGCGGAAAAAAAATCTGATGTGCTTGCTGCCTCTGTCCTATTGTACCATTAATATATGGGGAGATGAGCAATTAATTCCTATCCCTTGTTCCACAACTGCAGTCTGCGTCTCTGAGCAAGTCAGATCACACCTCCAGCCCTTTGTGTTTTTAGCCTGCGATATTCAAGAGAACAGTTGGTGTGAGGCAAGTGTTTAAGTCCCCTTCAAGCCTTTGAAATCCTTCCCGGGGAAAAGGACTGCAAATATCCTGGGCAGGGACCGTACAAGGCTGCAGCACAAAGGGCTCCAGTTTTCACCAGGCCTTCAGGTGTGCGAGGCTGCAGAGTCATCATGATAATCCTCTTCTTCCACACTCAAATAGAAAGAATAACAGGGATTAACAACGAAAGTGGGAAGAGCAGGGGGGTAAAAAAGGGAGAGTTATGCTGCAAGGAGGGAGAAGTTACAAAAAAACGACTTGGGGTGAGAACAGCAAATAGAAAAAAAAGGGCTTTGCCTGCAGGAAGAAGAGAAAATGAAGCACAACACAGTGTGAAAAATAAAAATAAAAAAAACCCCAGAAAACTTACTATTAACAGGTGGAATAGAGCAGATGAAACAAAAGAACAATGGAATGGTTCATGAGGGAGCAGGGAAAAGAGAGGGTGAAGGGAACAGTGTGTACTGATAGCTGAGCACTCAGGAAAATGTAAATGATGGTGTTTAAGAAATCCTTCTGTGTTGCTTGGAATTAGGATGCTTCCGGCTCTGCTACAGGATTGAGAGTGAAAGCAGATCTTCTTTGATCTGCTCCAGTGGTGCAGAATGACTCTAAGGGAATGTATCAATTAGGAAAATATTGAAATTGCTAGTACAGCATTTTACATATCTTAGGTTCCACCAAAAGCAGGGTGCATTGGAAAATAAATGAACCATGATACTGGCACTACAACAATCCACTGAGTGCTTTGTGGAAAAGAGTAGGAAAAGGTACATTTGTGCATATTCTGTGGGTCTTAATGATGACCACTGTGTTATAAAATTGCTGTGCTTGGGTTGCCAGGGCTCGCCTCCCACAGTAGCAGTGCAAAACAGTGCTTCATGGATTTGGTAACCTTTTTGCCCATGAAAATGTATGCCAAACTCCTACCAGTTAATTTCCTTAAGGCATGAGCAAAAAGCCAAAACCCCTGGTGTGAAATGTCAAATATCAGACAAGATTGGTCATAGGAGGAAAACTGCAATGTTTACAGGCTGCTGATGAGACAGACTTTAAAGACGATGGAGAGAGATGTAGGAAGGGAGTTTTCCCTCTCACTTATTGGCCCAAATTTTTTGAGCATTTTCAGGTCTGCCAGCCCCCACAAAACCCAGTGTAGCACTGGATCTTCTTAATTCTTGCTCAAGGCATCTTGGCAGCCTGGCTGTGAGTTAAAGTCTTTTATTCCTGATGTAGGAATAGGAAAAACAAGAGCTGAAAAACACAGACACTTAATGGTAAGCTCCTTCTCTCGTGTTCGTGCACCTACAGAAGTGCTTCCCACTCTGTGGTGTTATTTACTTAAATGAAGACACTTCAAAAGGACTTCAGACAAGATTTTCAAAACCATAAACTTCCTTGCCAAAGGCCCCATAAATCATGACTGGAGATCATTCACCAGATTCATCAGGTCCAAGGCTATTCTATTATCTGGCATCACAATAAATAAAAATCTTCCTGTATCTTTGTCTCCTCATGAAGCTGCTGATCCCAACTTCTGGCATTCATATGGGATATAACAAGCACCACGTATAATGCAGAGCGTTGGGTCAGTCAGGAGCAGAGAGTGTTAATATTATGAGTCTTTTATTAATAAGACTGCAGCCTGTCATAGCTGTGCCTCTGCATCTGCCACGTATGCATTCACTTGCATTTTATTGGCACTGTACAGAGTGGGAAAATATTGTAAATAGCTTGACTAATATTTCTTTCATCTTTGAGGGACATAAGAAAGGGAGATGGAGATCTGGGTGTTCTTTCTTTTTTTTTTTTTTTTATTTTACCACAGCCAAGTAACAATTGTAGATACATCTTTTATTATGTGATTTTTACCTGATTCAAAATTGAATAGAAAAAAAATCAGCTGCTGCAATATGCAGTAGCATATCCATATTTATTCTGCTGTGGAAATAAAATAAGGAAATAACATTCTCAGGGTAGTGTGTTATCAGCTTTTAAAATTCCCATGAGGGAATTATGTAAATCTCTATTCAGTCAAAGTCAACAGACTTGCAGAAGAGTCAAAGAAGGGTAATTCCAGATGAATCAAACAAGAGTAATATATGAGTACCACGGCTGGAGAAACTGTCTGTCTGCCATCCTGGTTGCATATATTGTTCACCGGAATTACAGAGGCAGTTTAGAGCAAGGGGAGGAAGAGCTGCACAGATAACCAGTACAGCTGGGAAACAGTTCCAGAAAGCTGGAAAAGAACAGCAGTTTATTTTGGGTTTGAGCTATCATTTCTGTATTTTTAACTATATGTTTGATATTGATAATTAAATTTGATTTTAATCCAAAAATGAAAACAACTTTTTTTTCTTTTTTACCCAAAAATGTAAAAGTAAAAGGAGTTGAGGAGCATTTAGAGGGACAAATGTGTTACAGATGTACTTTTCTAAACCAATAGGATTTGACAAAACCGAAATCATTAAATGTATGTGTGTACCCAAACTGGTGGGCTTTGTACAGAAAAGTCAAAACTTCTTTCCAGCCCAGCAGATGATTTAGTAACAGAAAGGGTGTTTGCATGCTTGGCTGAAAGTTATGAAAGGCATAGGGCACAGGACAGAGACTACGGGAGGAGGTTTCTCAACAGCCCATTGCAAGCAGTGACCCAACATGGTCTGGAGAAAGATGCAAACAAGTGACAACAATAGAGCTGAGGATTAGGACCTTTTGGCTCCTCTGTTTCCTGTAGGTGAATGCAAGAGCTGAGCAGCTCTGCTCAGAGTTAGCCGCCTGTTTACTCAGCAGTGCACAGGGCAGCCAGCTTTTCAACGTTGATTAGCTAACCAAAAATGTGGCCAACACCTAACTGCATGCTAACGTCATGCCGCACATTGTGACATTACCACATTATGAGAGGGTATGAATGGGATCACCTTCTCCTTTGGAGGTGGTCCCTAAAAACACCGCCTCCTTGTGCTTTCTGCTCTGGAGAGGTATGGAATTCCCCTCCTGGACTCTAAGCCAAAGCCATGAGGAAGGGGCTGCTCTGGTCTTACCCATGCTGCCTGCAATGAAGAAGCAAGATATATCCTTATGTACTGAAAAAGCTTTCTGGCTTGTATTTGCACATTCGCCCATAGAGACTTTCATTCCTTTATTGTATTTATAGGTCCCCAGGCTTAGAAATATTGGCTTAAATGAGGCAAATGGTAACAGTCAAAGCTAAATCCCAACACCTGCTCTCATAAGCTGTAGCTGTCATCTCTGCTCAGCTGTTCTCCATCCTCCTTCACAATGGGCCCATGCACTGTAATCAACACACAAATCCTTGTTGGCTTCACTGGCCAGGTCCAATCTCTGTAGAAAAAAGCTCAGTGGTAGGAAACCTGCACCACTGACCAGAGGGGCATGGGCAAAACATTAATGTTTGTGCCCAGTGTTGGGCATTATTGCACAATGTTTCCTTTTTCAGTGTTTTTCCTTTCCAATGTTTGAGTGATGCTGGAGGTGTGTCCCTCTTGAAGGAGGGGCATGTGCTCTTGTAATATTTCCCTTGAGCCTTTTGTATCCACAGGAGAGAATGACCTTTTAACAATGTCTCTCGACTAGTTTCATTCTCATGGTCAATGAATCACTACCAGCTTTGATCGACTAAGTGTGAAAATTATACCATAAGGTCATCTGTCTCTGAAAAAGCAGCTGTTCCATTTTTTTCTGTCTAATTGAGTTTTTCCTGCTGAGAAGGACATGGAGTTTCTTTCATATATCAAAGTGATGAGTTCTTTGCATAATTTCAGTGAATTTTGGATAGGAAAGGGACTGCTTCTGCTTATTGCTGCTTGACTCTCAGCGGAAATATAGCAGGCTAATTTCATTATGAATGAAATGTAATTCACACTAGGCTGCTTAATGGCATTTCTGCACCAATGTGATGTCTGGTGCTGAGGGTCCTCTATATATCACCTATTGCTGTCAGGTTGGCATTAGCTTGGACTGCTGCAGCGGCAGCATTTGAATTACCCTGGAGTAAAGAGCACCTGTACAAGAGACAATTCTTCTGTTCCTGTTTGGCTGACTAAATGGCAAACTGGTGCCTAGCTCTCACATTTCTCTGCAGTGTCATTCTGGAAAGAATGGAGGAGAAGGTAATGTAAACATAATACTCCAAACCAACAAACATAAACAAAATTTTTAAAAAACCACAATACAAACCCAACAAAAATAAATACAAACAGCCTTGAGCATCCAATTCATAGCAGGGAGTAACCAAAGCTGAATCACAGAAGCTTCTGACCACTCTGCCTATCCTTAGGCAAGCACAAAGATACAAGTGGTACTGAAGCAAGGTTAAGATGTGACTCAAGCGATTTTGAGACAGGGAAGCAAAACTGTTTCCCTTAGAGTCATAAAAGCAAAACAAGGTCAAATCTAGGAAACTTTTATTTAACTCATTAAATGAAAGTAATACAGACTATGTCAAACAACTGGCTGCAGTTTCTTTACAGAATTGAAGTATTTTTTCTGCTGAAGCTAATCAGCCTCCATTCCAGTGATTCATATACAAGGTTCTAGCTAGGTGAAATGACCTTGTGTGCAGACTAGAAAATGAATAGCCCCCTGAGTAGAGAAGTACAGGTTTATGTCTGTGCACACAATAGTGTTGTGCCTGTCCAGAAAAAGCCCTGTTGTTATTCAGAGCAATCCTTTTTGCAGTCAGTAATGGTCACTATTCTGATTAGCACTATGATTTAGCAGTGAGGGACATGAGGAAGACCATTATGGAGCTAGTCCTACAGTAAGAAGGGATGATAGGTCCTTGTCAAGGGTCCCTCTAGTCCCATTCTGCCTCCAACAGTGCCCAGGTCTGGATGCCTAAGAAGAAGCATAAGCAGTAAATGCTTATAAATTGATATAATAATGGATAAATTGATATAATAAGAAATGAATAAATGATTTTTTCCCTGTGATACCAGTCTGTTTTCCCCCTTTTTTTCTTTTTTCTTTTTCTTAAAAGGCATTGCAAACCATTTGGACCACCAGTTTTTAACAGACACATTTGCTCTATTAGCAACCTCATTGTAAAAATAATTTCGCTCCTAATCCCTCCTTTACTGCTTATTCCAGCAAATCTCTTAGCTCCAGTGAGGAGCCAGTTCAGGGCCCAATCTACATAGAGACCTTTGGAGATGAAGTGCCAGCTCCCATTATAGTTTTATACTGTTATATTTAACTGATACTGTTTTATTATTGTCCTTTGATTAGACACTTCACCTGTGTCCAGGTATAAAGCAAGTGTAAGGTTGTTTCAGACAAGTGAAATAGGCTACTAATTTCACCCTGATGCCTTTAGCCACACCATCACTATTGAATTCCCTAGAAATTTTCTAGAAGGACTGATTGTTGCTGGTTATGTTTTGCCAAGATAGTATGAACCCTCTTCCAAAGTCATTGCATTCTTGGGTAGCCAATAAACTCTGATGCTATTTAACAGCGAAAACAAGCCTGATCTTTAATCAAAGGTGCATTAGCTCACATCCTGTTGTTTGGCTCTATGATTGCAAAACTAAAATGACTGAACACAATGAAGCAACATACATGCTTTAGTAGCACTGCTGCCAACTGTTCTTGGCATAAAATGAGTTGACTCATCTTGAAAATAGGCCTCTGTTACTTAAAACTGGGGCAGAATGCAAATGCCTGCCTTGCTGACCATCACTGACATCATTACTGGTGTTATTTGTGGAGCATCAGTGCACGCAGAAGGGATCTGCAAAAGATGTGTCCTGTTAAGCTGATGTATTACTGTAAAATGAAATCACTTGTATGATCAGATAAACCTGTAGACCACGAGTAAACCTAGTGCAGACTACGAGTGTTTTGGGAGGTCTGTCTGTGTAAACAACCCGTCTGAGCTGAGATCATCCTTCCTGGCAAGAAACACGCTCCATACCCATTTCGCTGGTTCCTTGGGGATGTGCACTCCATTATCCTAACCTTGAAAATAACAGGTGTGAGGAGACACAAAGCGTCTAAGGGAGAAGAAGGGCAGTTTGTATGGGGACAGAATTACTAATGAAAGGTGTTCTGAAAAGGCTCGCTCTGGACACTGGATACATTGCTTTTCATTTCTCTGTAATCTTAGCTGAGTTATACTATGCGAGAGAATAGATTTACATTTTCCCACCTGGTTTTATGCAAAGAGGATGTCAGCTATTCAGTTTTTGACTGATTTTCCTTCATTATTTCATGTCCCAAAAGCCTACAAATGTAAGATGATAACACAGAATGTCTGTAATTGAACCTGTGCTAAGTGCTGGGGTGAGTTGTATACGGCACGCATTACCTTCCCATGCATGGAAATCCTGCAAAACCTATTCCAGAGGCATACAGCATCTCTTTCTTCCACACCAAGGCTATGCTTCTTAATACATGCAATTATTCTGGTTAATACAATCCTGAGTGATAAGCGAGGGAGTTGGAAATGACTCTCCATTGTTATTCTCTAGCATCGTTATTCGGTAGACTCACACCAAAATCATGGTCTTAAACATTGGAAGAGATGTGGTCTTCATCATGACCAAATCCTCCTGGCACTGTCTGAAAATCAATTATTCTGCATAATAATAATGACAGTAGTAATAGCAGACAAAAAAAAAAAAAAAGAAGAAGAAGAAGAAGAAGAGGAAAAAAGGACCAGCTAAGGATCCAAATATAATTTGGTTAAAATAAGAATTGCCTTCCTCACCCTAACCCCCTCTTAGATCCAGAGCAGCCTTTTGCCGCAGTCTGAAACAAGAATGACTCAGTAAATCTTTGCTAGCCTTTCCTCCCTTCCTCCCTTTCCCCTTCTTCTCCATCCTCCCAGTGTGAGGAAGCCTTAGTAGCACGAGCTTGATGCAAACATAAAATGCCTGAGACTGGGAAGTGGCAAATAGTGAGGCACTTATCCCTCTGGCTGGAGAAATAGTGTGCTGCAGGAGCTCAGATAACAAGCAACTGCCTTTAAAGGCACTAGTTTCCTAGACAGTTTTTGGTTAGTGCTCCTCATTCAGCTGGCAGTATAGAGAGAGATTGTTGGATGAGTCCCACAGGAGTTGAAGTGTTACTAAACCCCTGATCTTTCTGGGAAACCCTGTTGTTTGGGCTTTTTAAACTCATGTTTTTGTGCACTGCCTTGTGTCTTTGAAGCCATACCTGTATTGTGGACATTCTGAACAGTAGTTCGAGCAGACTGAACTCAGTAGCTCAGCCTTCCCTTTCCACTGTGGCAATAAACAAGGAAAGGGATGGAGAGCAGAAAAGAGGACTGGAGGCGCCAGGATTCTGGGCAATCCCCCTGGCTTATCTGTGCTTTTGTGGCAATTTATAGAAAGAGTTTTTGGCTTCCAACTCACAGCTAGTGAGGCTGTGTTGCATTTTTAAAATTGAATGCTAGACGGTGCTTTTACACTCATGGCATCTTACTGCCTAGAGATTTGGCAGGTGTAAGCTCTGCAGTGGTGATCCAGGACAGGCAAGCATTGCTTGTTTTATAAAGAGTAAAGTCTTGAACATGGATATTTATACCCCATGCCATCACACACATGGCTGGGCAGTGTGAGCATAGTTATATAAACTCTTGGAGAATTTTCTCTCACTCAAGACAGCTTTTCACTAGGGCTGCAGAATGGCCAACCCCAGCCACCTCAGTAAGGCCAGTGCCCCTCTGGCCCCACCAGCCTTCCCACTAGAAATGCACACCGAGGCTTAGCATGGGTCTCCTGGAAGAGGCCTCCTGCACTGTGGTTTGGCAACTCCTGAAAGGTGCAGAGTGCCCTGTCCCTGGCAAATGTGTAGATAAAGTCATCCTCCCAGTGCAGAAGTGTTTGGAGAGTGCAAGTGCAGCTTGCTGGATAATTCAGCGATGTTGACATGCCATGGTGGCAGGTTAAGATTGAACATTGTAGCTGTTTGTCTTCCTTCAGGGAGTTATGTCCCCAAAGCAGGGGTGACAGGAATGCTTGTGAGTCAGCTCCTAAACCATCAGAGCCCACAGTCCAGCATGTTATGGGAAACTGCCATTGACCTGGGGTCACGCTGTTAAGCCATACTGTAAACTGTAGCTGCTTAGGAGCTGATTCACATCCCTTTCATCTCTTTCTGCTGAAACCTTCAGGAATACTTTTGTTGTCCTTGCTTCATTTGGCATTGCTTATGGGTCAACCCAAAACAGGGAACGAAATTCTCCTGCTGAAGCAGAAGAGGGTGCTCCAGTTCACCCACTTGAGCAAAGGTATTTCTTTTCCTTGGTCTAATTGTCCTCATGACTGTCAGTCTGACTGCTGGGTTATGACCTAAAATCTGGGCCTGATGGATGAGTTCTGAAGAAGTTCTGTGTGCTTTAGAAGGAGTCTATTAAATAGAAACATAACAGCTCTCCGGTCTATTATTTGAAATGACAATCCAAGACTTGATTTTGTTCAGCCTTTCTCTGGGCCTTGAAGGATCAGCCTAGAGAAAAGAAATGGCCTAATTCTCTTCAAACACAATTAATTTCCAGTCATTGGGGTGTAACGGTGAGAATCAAACCCAATATTTTTTCTTTATTCTTGATACTACAATGATATTCAAGGACCTCATCTGACAAGAGCCACCACACAAGTACATAGTGTAAAACTGCCTCTTTTGTGAAGAGCTTCAAGTTGACCATCAGTGAGAGCATAAATATTTCATATTAATGAAATGAATTAATGAAGCACACAGAGGAGGGAATTACCCTGCCGCATATGAGCTACCTAGTTTGACTAGTCAGAGAAATCAGTATTTTTTTGATGACTTATCTGAATTTTAGACCAATGTTGAAGACCAGAATTTGTGCCTTTCCATTGACAGAGGAGGAGAGCCTGCTTGAGTGCATCCCAGTTTTGTCTCCATTTTCACTGCAGTAGGGTTAAGAGCTGTAACTGGAGCCCTCTTAAAGGACATAATGTACTCTTTCTCTGTCATCTGTTAGCACTTGGTTCCTTTAGTAGCCTTTGCATAGCATTCAGGTGCTTCCAAGAAAACATTTTTGTCCTCTCTATCAAAAGCAACAACAGAAAATTTTAATCATGCATCTTGCTGTTAGCAAGGCTTTTGACATGGTCTTACATCACAGGCCAGTGAAATATTGTCCAGATGAAGCTATGGTAAGACAGACATCGGAATACCTTAGAAAAGTGAAGTCAGATGGTAGTCACCAATGGTTTACAGTCTAAGTAAAGACCACATTGGGTGAGATTTGGCAGGGGTCCATCCTAGTGATCTGGATGATGAAGTAGGCTGTGTATTTATTCAGTCTTCAGGGAATGAGAGCCCAAAAGGGACCGTAACCACACCGGCAAGGTGACTGGATCATGACAAATTGGAGGAATAGTCTTAAACAGCCCCTATGGAGTTCATAGAAGACTAGGCTTAGGAACAATCTGTTGCAGGATAGGAAACGAGTATGTAGGCATCAACTCAGCTGAAAAACATGTAAGGGTGTTGATAATGCATCACAAAGTGCTATACTGATGAGAAGCAATCATCAAGTGAGAACGCTTAAGCAGTAGGCTTTTAACGTAAACCAGCGAATATAGTTGTTCCACTCCACTGGCCTACTGTGCTATATACCATCCTTGAAGAGAGATAGAGGTAGCCTAAAGAAGAGTAACAAAGGTACCCTAGAAAATATAACCCATTAAAAAATTTGAAAGAACTGGATTTGAAAGTCCAGAGGAGGAAAATCTGAAGGGAATGTAGGCTGCAGTCTTCAAATATGTAAAAGACCATCATAAAGAGGGTGGTGGTTGATTTCCTTCCACACCCATATTCTGCCTTAGGAGAACAAGGAGTAAGAAGAAGATATTACAGTAGTGGAATTACAGCATAGTTATTTGGAATGCAAGTACTTCAAAAGACTGAGGAGCTTTAATCACTGGCAGTTTTTAATAATAAGGCCTTTTCAACCCTGTATTCTAGGAATCTGTAATCTCACCCACTTTATGGTGAACCAGCACACGTGACCAAGTGCCTGGAATAATTGTCAGAAAACAGCAATTTTTCAGCAATGGCAGCCCTTCTTGATGGTTGCTCCAATATTTGCCAGAGCTTATATCCCTATCACCCCAATTCCCGTGTTGTCTGATTGCCAGAAACAGTGATTCACCCCAGCTCACAGCCTGCATTTTAGCTTAAAGTGGTTAAACATCTGCTCGTGCTGTCCATGCGCACACACTGGCCTTGAAGAGTTGTTGGCAGAGCACTCAGTGGGCAGTGCAGCCCTTCTCCATCATGGGGCTCAATGTCTCCAGGATCATTTCATCATCTCTTCAAGAAAAATAAAAGCAGCTCGGGGGGTGGGGCCAACGGGTGGTTGTTCTAATCTCTCTTTCCTCAATGTAAGCAGCATCTTTATGAGGACAGTGAAGTACTACCAGCTGGAGAATTAATTTAGAAAATTTCCTTTTATGGAAGAAGTCTTTTTCTAACACTATCAAAGAGAAGCTTTTAAAGAGCAGCACTAATTTGAAAAGCTTACTGTTTCCTTCTAGGCTGTGGATTCAGTCTAAATAAAGTGCATCTTCCCATTGCAGTGCAGACATTTTCAAGTGCACTGACAGCAACAGGGAGATGTTGGTTATCAGTGAATCTGTCTGTATTTTATTCGCCTAACAAAATAATTTTGTTGTTCAACATTAAATGTTCCATATCAGATGGGAGGAATCTGATTCTGCTCATCGGGGACAGATCCAGCTGTGCTGGTGGATGAAAGAAAGGGGGAAGGGAGAAAGAGGGTGAGCTGTGTAGCTGAACGGTCACAGCTATGCCGTGCAGGTGAGGGGGGGGCTGTGCAGGCTGCAGAAGCGATGCTAATGCGAGAAGGGGAGACTCCAACCACCTTCACTCATTCCACCTTCAGCATGTATGTACCTGGTCGGTTCACGTGAGCCTCCAGACAACCATCCTGCTGTCCACATACAACAACAAAGCTCACTCTGTGCACCCCTATGCTGATGTAGGAATCCTGTTTCAAAAGACGAGGCACTAGATTTTATTTTGGGTTCTCATTTTGCCAAGTACAGGTGATTTGCTTTTGATTTTTCTTAACATCTCTTAACACCGAACTGTTTCAGCCTACGTTTCCCTTTACTCTGTGTCCTTGCTTGTATTTGACATTTAGGCTGTCATTTTCACAAATTTTGCTGATTTGGGACCTATTCACAGTTTTAGGAGGTGTTTAGCACCCAGAACTCCACCTGAAGTCAGCTGTGACTGAGCGGAGTGGAAATGGGCTAATCAGCTTACAGACTGTCAGGTCCGAGCTCAACTGCGTCCTCAATGTCCTGTGTCTCTCCAGCCCTCAGTGATGCTGTCACCTCTTTCCTAGTTCATAGAAGACCTGAATTCAAAGTGGATTCAGATAGACAAAACATTTCCTTTTGATTGATGCAGAAGGGTTCCTTAGGGGCTGGTGATGTAGTGGACACTGCTATCTGCTAAGCCTTAGCCTGATATTGTACACATTTTCAACTAAAACAATTTCAACTAGAGCAACAACCTGTTTCAGAGGATCACTTGAGTGTTGGGATTGGGCTCAATTTAATCAGTGCAGAGGATCAGTGCCCAATGTCCATTCTCCTAAGGGAGGTTATTTGCTCTTTTCACATTATGTCAACAATCCATGAATCTGTGAAATTCCACTGCTTCACTGTAATTACAGCGTGGGCATGAGGAATAATCCACAGTCAAAGGCAGAGATGTGGCTCCATAAATACATTTGTCAAACTGACCTCAAGCCGGCAGGCAGCATCAGTGCCAAAAAATATTTAGCAGGTGCAAGCATGCCAGCCACTTGTGGTATGCAGTATGTTTCCTTAGCAAGCAGATGCCTCTATGTGCTGTTTTAATATCTGTGGACAATTCTCATGTGCTTCTATTTATTTACCATGGTATTTTGACTGATGCAATGCAGAGCTGTATTTGACAGCCAGGCACCTCACAAACCTGTTCTCTTTTCTGTTTTTCATTTGTGCCTCAGCTACAATGTTTGCCCTTTTTTTTTCTTTTTCCAAGTGATTGGAATGCACTCCAACTTCAAAGAACTAAACATTTGATATAGAGAGGATTGAGTTCATACTAAAAGGCAGAGTGTAAATGAGTGAACAAACAGGCCCATCAGCCAGACCTGATGGACAGAGGTCAGGGAGAAAAAAAAGGCAGTGAAGAGTCAGGTTAAAAAATACATGAAGGATAAGTGATTGCAGCAATACATCTTCTAATGTGTAAAAAAATTGCTCATGATTGTGAGGGAAAAGCTTGATTAAATGGCCAGAGGAAAAAAAAATAGAAAAAAGAAATTAAGACTATTTCACAAGAAACACAAAACCATGCATGTGAGGCTTGCTTACCAGTATTCTTTATATGTCAGCATCTTTATTTAAGCAAACTGGTTGTGTTTCACTGTTTTTTTCAGCCTGGAAGAAGTACAGAGGGGTGTTAAAGCACAAGACAGCTGGGGTAAGAAGAAGGATGGGGAGCCTGCAGAGCATCAGCTTAGAGTATACTCAAGTCCCTGAAGGCTTCATACACTTATAATAAAATACATGTAAGAGGTTTTGGGTTGGGTTGGGGTTTTTTTGGTGCTAATGCCAGTGACTTGCTTGTCTTCTTGTAAGCCTAAAGGATTTTTGACACCCATATTCCAAGTTTGCAGCTACTGTGAAGGAGAAAAAGGGCAGCAGACCAGAAAGCTAATGGCAGAGGGTGAATCACAGAGCCAAAGCAAAGGAAGAGGCATGAAAAGCTGTAAAAGCAGAATGCAACTGTAGACAACACCAAATCCAACTAGTCTTAAATGTCCACAAGGTGTTTCCCAGTAGTTTAATGTTTAGAGTAACTGAGGCTGAAATTCATTGAGCACTTTAACCTGTTATAAGATGACATTCTTGCTAAAAGGAGCTGGTTTTGTGCTTGTTGGTATGTGCAGTTTCCTTCCTCATGTGCAGCCAGAAAGAATGGAAAAGTGGGAACAGAAGATGTATATCTGGAAAACATGAAAGTTATCTTGTGCAAAATCAAAATCTAATACTGACTAATTCGGGAATGAGAAAATTTCTTCTTCTACATGTCTCTAATCCAATAAAAATGGAGTATAAGGTCTGGCTTGCCAAATCTGGTTTACTTTTTCTTTATAAAATTGTTCAAAAAAGCTTTCCTTGCAGTTATTCTGTGTGAAAAGAGCACAGGACTGATATGCAGTCTTGTGCTACTGGATTTAAAACCAGAATCAATGGTCCTCAAAGAAATAAAGATGAAGACAGGAATGAATGAACATGATTGCAACGAGATGGTGAACAATGGGAGAGCGGACTTTTGATTGTTGCTTAGACCAGATCGCAGAAGCCTGGCTTACGTCAGCTCTCCACTCCTGGCTGCATCTCACTCATCTCCTCCCCCTTCTCTTGCAGCAACAAAACCATCTCTGAATCTTAGAGGCCAGCACACTGGGGGAAGATCTATCAGAAACCACACCTAAGCTGTCACAGATGAATTTCAGATGGATATGGCTGGTCACAGTCAATGAAAATGTGTGGAAGGTAATTTAATCAGTTCATGGAGAGAAAAAAAGAACAAAGCTTTCCTCCCTACACATGATGTGTAAAAAGTGTTTGGAGCCAGGCCTCCCCATTCCCTTCTGCAGCACATGGCCACAGGGGGAAGACTCCCCTTCTCCCCCTTCCACCCCACACTCACTCCTGTCAGTCTGTATTTCCTCTGCTCAGCAGCGCAGTGCTGCTGGGGTTCAGAGGGGGCACACACTCAGCCTCTGTGCTGGGGAGGTGCACTTCAGTGCCCATGGGAATACTTGAATCTGGGCTTCCTGCTCCCTACCCAAATCCCCTTGCCAGCAGGATGCTGTGCAAAACTTGACCAAGAGCCCATTTCTTGCTTGGAGGAAAAGCAGAAATGTTTGTGGCATCTTGGGCATAGATGCTTGTTGGGAGGTTTTCACAGGCTGCTGTGATACCCAGATACCTGTAACTCACCCAGCTTACATGCAAGTGCTCTTTCGATCCTGTCCTTATTATCTGCATGGCTTTAATAACATTGATGGCTTTATGCCTACCTAACTTTGTCTTTCATGAACATACAAGATACAGAAGACATTTTTACAGAGTATAATTAATGTCATCCATGCCAGAAACTGTGGTGGCATAATTACTGTAATAAAAATGCCATACTTGTTTCTAATTCTAATATTGCCTAATCTCTGACTTTTAAATTGTGTATTATGATGTTTGGAGCACATACCACATTTTTTTAAAATATATTGGTGCTCATCATTGGCATTTATAAAGTGTTTCTACTCACTCACTGGCTTTTCATCCCCCTCTGAAGGCTGCCTGAGAGCTGCATATTGCATTGTCAATGGTTCTGGTGGAAATGCACTCCTTTATTTCTAAACCCCCTATAATGCCTGCTTCAGAAAGCTGGTATGTGGAATCTGGTGACTATTTCACAGCTGTGGAGCAGGACCTCCCCATCAGCCATCAGATCTGACCAGATGAAATTCATAACATCTGCTGTTTCTACTTAGACACAGCTTTCTTTCTGTTATTCCAGCTGTTGCTGAGTATGCATTAAGCAGTTCCAATTAGTTAAACCTCTTCCTAATGTTACAGCAGCTTGTTTTTTGCTGCAACTGAAGAAATATTTTTCAAACCTTAAAGATTTATTTGTAGCTGTGGTGTTGATACACCCTCTTCCATTTCTCATGCCAAAATACCAGAAGCCACCAACTGCCAATAAGAATAACAGATTGTATAGCATCGCCCCTCTCCAGAACTCAAATAGTGCTAGAAATGAGTAGTGAATCCCCTCTTCTGCACTTAAGAAGAATGAATAATGGAAGGATTAATACTGGAAGCAGGCTGCTCTGAATTAAGACAGAGAGACCCAAGCCCATTGCCCTGGGATCTACTAGATAATGCTGCTTACTACTGGCTACTTTTAGATGATGCACCTTTTCCTTCAGCTACACTCAGTTCCTACCATCCTTCATTGCTGCAAAGCACATGCAGGGCTCATTTTAGCTATGCTGCAGTACTTTAATTCAGAGGGCTGCAGATTGGCGTGGATTTAAAGCAAAGATGACTGCCGAAACAGACCTTTCAGGGATGTTTCCCAGCTCTAATTCAGCGTGACACTCCCGGCCAGTGCTTCGTGGGGCTGCCGAGCTCTGCAGAGAGCATCTCCTATAGGTTTTGCTGGTTAGAACCTGCAGCCAGCAGTGCCATAAAAACCATGCCTCTGATTTAAACGAACATGAAGACTTTTAATAAGGTCATTATTTCTTGTTAGTGTCTCTGTCAAGAGAATGAGGCATCATATTTTAATGGCCAATATATTTTGTTAATTATGGCATTTCATTATTTTTCTTTGACCTTGTCAACAGTCAGCACTCTGATCGTGTATATACATTAAATGCATTAATGTCCCTCTTTCTAATGATCCAAGCTGTCAAGCAGGGGTTGAACAGCCAGGCAATGACTATGCGGAATAATGAAAAGATCAAAGCAGAGCCATGAACTTCCCCAGTTCATGGAGTATATGAGGCATTCACTTTCCGATATTTCATTCCTGTGACAACAGCTGGAGGAGGGCACCAGCCTCCTCTGAGACCTGCACAAACAGCTGCAGAGTAAGTTCAAGTGGTTGTCGCTGGCACAGTACTAAACAAAAGCAGTCAGCAATAAATGGCACAGAGGCATAAGGTCGGAGGATATGGCCTTCTGTGCATTGTCAGGGAAATGGGAACACTCTCTCTGGTGTGGGAGAGCACCGAGCGCTGTGCAGGGCCCTCTTACAACCCAGCTGCACACTGAAATAGTTTTGCTACTGTCATTTATTGTGTGACACTCCGTTTCTGTGTCCGGATCCTCCCCTCCTTTGTCAAGACCCGAAGCAAAGAAAATCCTTGAAAAGTCTCAATAACAGTTGTCCTTTTTTTTTTTTTAATAGTACCTCTCTGAAAGTGAATATTTTCTCCTGATTACTCTTCTTCATCTTCCTCATTTTTTATTTTGTTTCTTAACCTAGGAAAATCAGTTCCCCTTTGATAAAGTGTGAAGTCATAGTGGCTTGTCATAATTTGTTATCTGATCCTTTGTTCAGTGTGACTCTTTATCTGTGTGGGAGAGGCAGTATCTTCTGCCTTGAGTATGTTACTTAGAGGAAAAAACCCAAACACATCTAGCATCTGTTATGGTTTTCCTTCCCACA
Source organism: Eurystomus gularis (assembly GCA_013400335.1). Classification (NCBI taxonomy): domain Eukaryota; kingdom Metazoa; phylum Chordata; class Aves; order Coraciiformes; family Coraciidae; genus Eurystomus; species Eurystomus gularis. Next base: position 2,536 of record VZZY01001039.1, on the reverse strand, counting down.
GTTTGGGATTCTAAATAGCTATTAGCCCACATTTTTTCTGCTATTTTTTTTTTTTGCTAAGTACAAACAGGCAAATAATAAACACATAAACCTGATGTGGGCTCACTTACTGCAGTCCTACTGAGCTAATTAAAAATGGAACAATGTAATGATAAGGTTAAGGTTATAATTAAGCCAGAATCTATAAATCAATGAGTTCCAATTATCCAGCCAGTAAATTAATCAAGCATGTAATGAAATCAAATCATGAAGTTAACACCAGAAGAAACGGGGTTGCATTCGTTTGTCTTCGGAGTGTTTAAGGTGGAGCCAGCTTCCTTTCAGTGCAAGCCCACCAGCAGCAATGGCTCATATGGTGGGTGCCCTGAGCCCACTCACAGAGAAGAACCATTGACATGAGATTCCCTGAGCAACACAGCATTTGCACCAGTTTCCTTAGACCCTGGTGGAGTGACAGTGCCCAGTCTGTGATGATCCCATGTTTCTTGGCAGTCAGCAATTCCGCTTTAATAGACTCTGTCACATATTCTTGGTCTGATTTCTCCCTTCAATAATGCAAGCTTTCTTCAGCAGTGAATCAGTCAATGCTTGTAGCAGCTTTTGAATACTGTTACTTTTAAATCCAGAGGCTAATGACTAGTTTGTCGACACCTTAGTGTTTCTTTCTGGCAACCTATCTTCATGTAGCGCATGTCCGCATCTGCACTTAACAGAGATGTCTTTTCATTAAACAAGGGCAAAGTGATGAGTCTATATCCGTCCTGCCTGGAGACTCAGGACCCTTTGAGCTCTCCCATGGCAGTCGTCATTTGCTGTCTGGGACTGGGAGACAGTGGCTCTGCTAAGGTTAATTCCTCAGTGAACTGGCTGCTCCAGAGGACTAGGTCATTAATTTCTTCTGCTTAGGGGAGGGATGGAATGCTCAGCTGTAGATGTTGTTGACTGATGGCATAAGCAATTGAGACAACTGTTGCTCTTCTGCTTCACCTTTGCTTTCATAGGGATTGATTCTAGTTTCATTGATCCCATTTTTAGATATGCTTCCTATTTTCAGCACTCTCCTCTACGAGCAAACCATGGCTGGTCACAGGTTCTTAGGCACCACTCATCCCAATAGTTTGCCTCTCTATTCACCTCATCTGTAGCCAAAAGCACAGATTTATTGTCCCGCAGGGCACTACAAGTGACCAGACCAGGCTGAGTGTGACTCCCTAGTGTTGGTGTTGGCCTCTCCATCTAACCCAGCTCTGCGCTGTGACTGGGAGTGGTATGGCAGCAGCCACAGAAAACAGAAAAGCCAGCAGTAGGCAGGTGATGAGCTGAGGCCACACTGGGTAGTGGTGGGGAGGAAGAGGCTGTGTCAGCATGGCTGGGTAGCAGATCAAAAGGAGAGCGTGGAGGAGGTTCATATTGCCCATGTGTTCTGCAGCCTTGTTGTGATCTACAGACAGCAGCTTCCAAGGGACTGAAAAATGTGAGTAGAGCTGGAAACTGTCCCCCCTAGTTCACACCACACCCTGGGGTGACAAGTGGAGATGCTTTCCAGGAATGTAGGGGAGATGCTCTTCTGGGATCCATCAGAGCCCTCACAGCTCCTCTCTGTACAAGGTAAACAGTCTTTTGTCCAATGTGCTGCACCACCTGTCCTGTTCTTCAGTATGTTCTGACTCATATTTTATATCCAGTGACACTCCCTTTAGTTCCCTCTATTTTTAGTTTGGTTATTTTGGTTTGAACCATGATGCAGAAGGATATTTGCCTTGGGAGTGTCCTCTTTCCACCCCATCATCACTGCTCCCCCAGCAGCTGTTTTCTAGTTTCTCTATTTTGTTTTTAATCTCCTTTTGGGGGTATAGTGATACTATTTACCACCCTCTCAAGAAGGCAACTATTGCCAGTGCAGGGGTATGTGTTGTTTGCATTCATCATGAGGAGCTATGCAGAGCCAAACACAGGCTTGGGAGAGTAAAAAATAATTCCAGCCCAATATATGATTCAGGTTATTGCCAGGAAAAATGATGCTCTGCTGATGACAATGGCACATGAAAAATACTCTAAAAATATAACTGAAGTATTTCCTGTACTGGTAAATGTCTGGGGGACTGGATGCGAAAGTTACTTCTTCAACAATGGAAAATTCCAAGTCCTGCACCTAGAGAGAATCATAGAATCATTCAGGTTGGAAAAGACCCTTGGGATCATCGAGTCCAACCATCAACCCTACTCTACAACGTTCTCCCCTAAACCACATCCCCCAACACCACATCTAAATGACCCTGAAACACATCCAGGGATGGTGACTCAACCACCTCCCTGGGCAGCTTATTCCAGTATCTGACTACTCTTTCTGTGAAAAAATTTTTCCTAATGTCCAGTCTAAACCTACTCTGTTGCAGCTTGAAGCCATTCCCTCTTGTTCTATCGTTAATTACCTGTGAGAAGAGACCAGAACCAACCTTTCTACAATATCCTTTCAGGTAGTTTTAGAGAGTGATGAGTTCTCCCTTTAGACATCTCTTCCTCAAACTAAACAGTC
>VZZY01001036.1:8894-22153 GCA_013400335.1 Eurystomus gularis | reverse complement strand
AATTCTGTGATTCTGTGATCCCAGGGTTGCCTCAACTCAGGGGTAGGATGTTGCACTTGGCCTTGTTGAACCTCGTAAGGTTCACATGGGCCCACTTCTCAAGCTTGGTCAGGTCTCTCTGGATGGTATCCTGTCTCTCTGGTGCGTTAACAGGACCACTCAGCTTGTGTCATCTGCAAACCTGCTGAGGGTCACTCGATTCCAATATGTCATTGATGAAGACACTGAACAGCACTAGTCCCAGTACAGACTCCCTGAGGAACACCACCCATCACTGATCTCCATCTGGACATTGAGTTAGTGATTCATAGAATCACAGAATGGCTTAGGTTAGAAGGGACCCTAGAAAACACCTAATACAACCTCCCTGCCACAGGTAGGGATGCCTCTAAACTAGCCCTAACAATTGCAGTTAAGGATAAGCAGTTAAGGGTGGGCAACCCCTAAGATATGGATCTAATCCTAGATCCTTCATTTTTATCTTATGGATTCTTCAAAATTCAGCCCCTAAGCCAGTTTAGAACCACATTTTAACCCTAGCTCTAAGCCATACCTCAACCATCAGCAAGTCCAGCCATGGCCCATCTTACATTCAGACAGACAACTACAGTGCTTCACTCTTTCATTTCAAATTTAGATGTAGCTCCAGCACACGAGTAAGATGGACATCGTCATCTCTTACACTTTGCCAATGTACAGCAACTGTGCTGGGTAAGGAGTGCCCACTGGTACTCAGGCAACAGCTAGTGAAGCCCATGAAATTACTTGTAGTAATTAAGGAAATACAGTGCAATACATGTTCTGAATGTCTCCTTTTGTTTGAGATGACACGTCAGAATAATTCTCTCTTACCTGATATGGAATCTCTTCCGGATTTTGCTATATAGCTTTTAAGCAGTTTCTTCATAGACTGGTCAGAAGCTTCTTCTAACGCACACCTTCCCATCTCATTTTTTAATAAGGGATCACCTCCATACCAAAGCAGTAACGCTGCCACCTATAAAAATATATTTTTCAGATTGTTTCTTTTCTGACAGTATTTTCCACACTCCTTCCTTATACGGATGGGGTCCTCTCTCTTGTACTTGACAATATGAGTAACTAAAATCAAATCTAATCAAATAATCTCTCTCTACTTTAGTTAATACACCCCAAGCATTCCCCTAGATGCATCACATAGCCTTATTATTTTCACTTTTGCTAATTCGTTCCAGTAATTAACCTGGTGCCATTAAGCTAAGGTCTCCAAAATATAGGGTAGGATTCATTACCCCATAGCTCTTAACTGGTGGACAATAATAGCTGATTTTAGGGTATGAGTCAGGTTATCTATTCAAGATATCTACTTCAGGAGAAAATAAATTGTATTCTGGACATCTGTTGTGACTCCTGTGACTGCGAAGGGAAGTTTTAACAGCTATTTCAGATGTACAACATACATCTGGTGAAACAAAACCCACTCAAACAGTCTTACCAACATTTATAATTTCTGTGCAAATATAAAGTCCAACTCTGCTCTTCAAGAAATTACCACTCTAGCAGTATGTTCCATCTACCTTTGCAGAATACTTTTTTTAAGACATGGGAAATTTACAATCTGATTATTTCCCTTCTGTGAGTAATCCTGCAACCTTATTCCAGCACTAGTGTGGGTTTTTTTGTACCTCTGCCTTCCTCTCTTCAGCACCTGTTATTTCAGACTGAGTTTGACTCACAGCCTTCATTTCTGTGTTTAAAGTTCCTCGTTACCACTAACCAGATCGCTAGGGAGAAAAGTGCTAGTCAAGTTCTCTCAATTCATACATTATCCCAACAACAGAGCAAATAAGAAAGGGTTTAAGCCACAGCAAAAACCCTCTCAGGCTTCACAAGCTGTCCCAAATCTATACAGCTTTTTCAATGAGTACTGTTAAGAACTCTTCTTCCTTAATGAGTTCTTTAGCAACACATCGCACTCTCCCCCTTAACTGTACTATTAGAAAGTCTTTCATACACTTACAATTTTTCTGAATAAGGAATTAATTTTTCCATATTGCAGGTGCAGAATGGGATAAAGCAGACAAAAGTTGTGTTTCCAATCTACAATAACAACTCCATGCATAGAAGGTAGCTTTGAAAGAAACCTCTCCAATACCACATTACTAAAAGTCACATTACTGAATCACTGTCACTACTTTGTTGCCAGTCAGACGCCACAAAAATTCAGTCTGACAGACCACTGCAGTGATACAACCACACTGCAACTCAAGTAAATACTGCACCACCACGTAGCACCATTCCCTGTGGATATCCCAGCTCGGGTAACTCTTAACACAGCTCAGTGTTGAATAATGTTGGTGCGCCCCCAGTGACCTAGCTGCAATCAGTGTTCTTCCAGTGTCATTCAAGTTGCTGACTTCTAAGTATTATTTGTGGAGATGCAGAGTCCTTCACACATGCATAACCATGGACATGGTGTCACAGATATTTTCACAGAACTCAGAAATACTTCATGAGCCTGCAAGAGTCTAGGAGTCTCTGATCCACAATCTGAAAACCAAGCTTGGGGCTCTCAAGTGTCAGAGAAAATTATTAACCAAATGTCCACCCTTCCTCTTTACTTCAGGGAGACTTGAGGAGAAACAGATTAAGCCTTATCTCAGTTGTGAAACAGAAAGCAAGCAAACGTTTTGGGACAAAACTTATTTCATCCCACAAAAAAAAGAAAAAACAAACCCAAACAAAATCCAAATAACTCTCTTTTTCCACAACCTGGAAACTAATAAATATTAGTTAGCACTTTTAGAGAAAGAAAGAGCAAGCAGGTAAAAGGGCCATGCGGTAGTCAGAAATCTGGGCTACCCTAGGCACATGCACAAAAGACCAGTCAAGACAACCACTGACAGACTGACAGAGGATCCACAATTCAGACCCAGGCTTATGAAACCACAGCATATGGCAACAAAACTTACAATTAATTCACACAGACTATTGAGCTGACTTTCTGTTTAAGACCACACAAAAGATAAAGCCGTGTCTTCGTAACTCTCCATGCTATGTGTTAATACACAAAAAACGTCTGTGCATGGCTGTGGCTGCACACCATACATGCATGTTGACTAAATAATGAAAAAACACCATTAAAACTCCAGAAGACTGCTCAGTTCATAAATTATTCTGCAAGATGATTATAAAATAGGTGAAAAAAGTAGTACTAAACAGTATCAATATATTCCTCAGTATTTCAGCCATTGTCCCAAACAGTTAGAAAAACAATTTCTGCTTTTGGACAAATCCTGTAAAGCATGGAATGGTTTGAAAAGAAACTGGGCCAGAAGGGACTTGCAAGCTCCTGGATTTACCTATAATCTGAAAAGACCTGCCACCTGTGAAAACATGATGTGACCTTCTGGACACAACAAAAACCATTTATATTCCTCAACCATAATATCTGTTCAATGTAGAATATACCTCATAATGGCCTTCTTTAACTGCAGCTTGCAGTGGTGTTACTTGTTCATTTCCTCTAGCATTAACATCAGTTCCTGCTTTCAAAAGCTCATTTGCTATCTCATAACAGCCTTCCGCACTTGCTGTATGTAGTGCAGTCCAGCCTACAAAAAAGAAAAAAATGTATTTCACATTTGGGTGAAACATTTTATAAAAATTTATGTCAGTTTTAGGTTGTCTATTTGATAAGTATTTTAGAAAGTATACTGAAAAGGCAAAAATTGATGCATTTTACAGTAAGTTGTATGAAGAAATCTTCATTAAAAAGTCACAAGGGTCAGGAGATCTCATTCTTTTGTCAAAACTTGCACTTACTGAAGAATCAGATGCTGCTGTAACAATACTAGTTTTAGATTTGAAAGTTCCATTACAAAAGAAGGTATTAAAAATTATTCCACCCACATCTTATTAATTTCTCCCTGAACAAAACATATATGCTACTTTAAGAACAATATACCTTTTAATGGCACTTTTTATCTACAAAGCCATACTGAAGAGGGTAAGTAAGAAATAAGAGCCAACATAAAGACCTGGAGGCTTTATCGCCCCCAAAAAATGTTTTTTAAGACTATTCATGAACAACTCGTGTCCAAAGAAAGCAATGAAAAACCTTTCCTGAAATTCCATATCCATTCCCAGCTCTAGGGAATAAACCAAGATAGAAGCTTCATGAGCCACAGAACAATTCTACTTCATGAAGGAGGTGTTAAGGAAAAAGACAGAGTGTAAGTCTTTGAACGGGGTTTAGCTTAGCCTTGCATGAGCTCCTTAAACATTCATTATGTGACAGTTTTTTGTAGGATGAGAAAAAGTAAGGGAAAAAGACAATAGGATCTTCCATTTTCTATCTTCCAGCTCTCAAACCAGCATGCCCTTCAGGAGATCATTTTGACAGACAGCCTTACTCTTCAGCCATCTCACATTATTAGAAGGTTGTCTGGCCCTAATTCACATACTAAATACATAAATTAATATGTGAATTAGGCTTATTATGAGTGTTCTGCTCCCATTAAGCAAAACTATCTTAATTTCATTGGAAAGATGAGGCTCTCTTCTACACCACTCAAACCAGAATATTGTATATTTTTATAGAATTGTGTTCATTACGGGCACAGGATTTTGCATCAGGTTGTCCAAAGTTTTGTGCTATTAGGCTTTGTTCCCAAATGCCTGACACTCAACAAAGATTTAACTACTTTGCCTAATGTTGCCAGTGCTTCAAGATGAATGGTTTTTAAAAGTATAATCTGTAAAATATTTTACTTGCATTTTATAGAGCCTATTTTGTTAAGAAACTCCATATTTTGGAGTAAAAGCTTAAAATCTGTTAAGGCGAGGAAAAAAAAGGTTCACTTAGGGGAAGGTACCTATTTCTTCCTCACTAAAAAGTATCCTTTATCTGACATACTAATAAGCCCCTGAAAAATTGAACCTCCAACATGTTCAATTGATAATAATTAGAGTTTAGCAACATGATTCTCCAAGGACACTCCAGATCAAGGAGAAACACAAGTTTCACTGCAACTGTTTTTCAGCTCCCTCAAGACACTGTGAATCAAGACTCAAACAGTGTCTCTACCATGCTGTCCATATCCTACATGCTGATGTCCAGGAAACAAAAAAGAAAAAATAACCAACCCAAACCCCTGCAAAGAACCTAAAAGCTGAAGGAGAGTACTGTAGCACAGGAATAAGGAGAAGTATTAGGCTAAGATATGGATAATCACTGGTGGTGGGCTTTAGAGGAACTGAGAAAGCACAGAGGCAGAACATAATAACCCGAACAATGATTCTCAAAGAGCGTGAGATGAAAGCGCATTTCAAAATAGCACAGGTCTGGCAACTCTACTTCTTTCTGATTACATTTCTGTCACTAAAAAAGAAACAAGTAGGGCCAGGTCAGCCTCTCATCTCTTCAAGGAGTTCAACTAAAACACATTTTGTGCAGTTGTGCTCCTTTCTCAACAAAAAGTAGCTGCCAGAGTGTGGATGATGAAGAAACAATCGCCTGGCAAAACAAGCAAAGGTAGAAAAAGGAAGCAGCTGTGAGGCCCAAAACTGGAACCAACGCACTTTAGTGCACTTGCCTGCAGAGGCTGCAGCTGCACCCACAGTATCAATGTTCCTCTGCTGTCAGCAGGTGGCTTTGAAACCCACCAACAAAGTATTTTCTCATCTACCACTAGCACAAATTAACACAAGTCAACTCTGTTAGCTCAAATGCCAGAGTCCTATCCTGCAAAAGCCTGAAATTTGCAGCTAACTCGACCTATCCCTCAACATATTCCAAAAGACACAAAATTTCAACCTTAATTTTGGTCTGTTGAATGCCTGTGTTAGACAACAGCCTTTAACTGCAGAACCCATTTTCTTGTTCCCACAGAACAGTCACAAAATCCTAGCCACTGCACTGGATGGAAACACCCCTAAGAATGAATCAAAGTTCTCTATCAAATGAGCCAGAGGTCTCTGAAACCATTTCTCCTTTGCTATGGAAGTTCATCAGAGCCTAATGGATGAGACAGGGAGCTGCAAAGTAACAAGCCTGACATTGGAAGAAACCAATTGACACTCTAGGGTGCCCCAATGTCTGTGACACAAAGTATCACACATAACTCCGGATGAGGTGAATTCAAAATATTCAATGACAACATTCACAGCTGGCTACTATTTGTCATTCTTTTTGGTGCCCAAGATGAAGTAAAAATGCAAAATACCAAGTACTCACAACTTTACAAAATCAAAGCTAAATCATGAAGCTACAACTTCCTTTAAGATGCAAGGGGCAAAATCAGAGTCCCTGAAAAATTAAGCTGGAAAGTCTAAATTCTGGTGTCTCAAGTTGGCCACTGACATGGCAAAAAAAAAGCCTTTGAAAAAGATTATATTGATTATTTAATTAAGGGACTGTTTTGTGATAAGCATGCACAAGACTGTTGGATTAAGGCTAGGTAAACTTAATTGCATCACTTTGTAATTTTTAAAGTGCTTTTCCCACAATTTTTTTAATATACTTTTATAAATAGGTCTATATATTTCCTCATGAACAATTACCACGTTAAACCAATAAAAATCTAGTCTGACTAGTCACAAACCTACAGTTTTGTCCATTGCACAAACTTGTAATACGTACTTTTATTAATTATAAGTAGGTACTTGTTTTAATAATGGTTTTTTAGTACAATTGCAACTTACCAACATTATCCTTAACATTTACATTTCCACCAGCTCTTATTATGTTGCGTGTAAGTTCTAAATCTTGATGAGCAACAGCTCTATGCAGTAAGGTCTCACCATATATATTCCTCCTATGGATTGTTGAAAGTGAAAGGGGGCAAACAAGATTTACATAATTCCTACAAAAGGCTTCTTGTCCTGAAAAAAATGTTAAAAATCTGTTAAACAGAAAAATATCCGTCCTCTCTTATTTTGGTCTCACTCTTCATTACAGTTACTAAACAAGCTTTCTGGAGAAAAAAAATGCTCCTTCAATCTAGCAGAAATGAGTATCTCAAAAAACACATTACCAATTAAATAATACCATTCAATAAAAGATGTCATAGTCAACTCCATAACAAAACTCCAACTGAAATTCCACACATAAGAATACAATTTTGCAAAACTGTGTTTAGAATTTTTCCTTTTTAAGGACACTTTTGCAGAGTGCGTTGCTTCCTACTGGATGATAAAACTGTTATTCTAGGTTACAATTCATTAGAAGATGCGCATTTAAATAGCTAGTCAGTTATTAAATAATTTATATTTTCTTAAAAGTCAAATTTACAAGCAGTCTTTTTGTACTCATTCATGCTTTAAACCCTCCACTTCACAGGCAAGGAGTATTTACACTAGAATAGTGACTGAGATTAGCTCCCACAAATTACTTTTCCCCATTACTTTACAATCAGCTTAGCCATTTTTGCACTGAGCGAAAGCTGGATGGTTGCTCAGGGCTATGAGGCCTAAATATAATAAATAAAACGTAAATTTTTTTTTTGTTTATTATTTTGCAAAGCAAAATAGCAAAAGCATCCCAGCTACTGCCTCATCTGAAAAGCAGGGAGGGAAGAAAGAAGGGAGGAAGGAGAGGACAGGAGGATCACCTGCAGGAAAGCACAGTGTATGACCTACACCATTAATTGATGTACTAATGAAAAACCTTGAGACAGCAGGCTCTATACACTGCTCCTCTCCACAAGTAGTAGCAGATGTGGCTCACTGGCCCCAGAACTCCACCTGGGTGTCAGAAATAGAAATTTTAAGCTCGACCTTAAAACACACAGCTGTCCTGGAGCTGTAACTCACAAAGCCTGATGTCTCTGCTGTTTTGTGCATGATGATACACTGTGAGCTTAGACTAATTCCCAAACTTTTTAAATTCCTGACTCTAGATTTTTAGAATCTAATAAATATGGCTTTACTCAGGATCTTCTCTCAGCTGAGCACATACATGGACAGTCCCTCTCACATACCTGGCTAGCTCTGGCAAGACCTTAATTGTTTAAGATACTGCAGTCCCTAGTCAAAGCTGGTCTAAACTAGCCAACCAGTTCAGGAGGGATTAAATAGCAGGTATACACAGAACAAGGTGCAGTTTTATGCTACACAATTTAACTCATTACTTTAGGAGGACCTACTTCCCATCACTTTGCTTTCCCTAGTGCCTTCCTTGTGTCTGACCTTGTGCAGACAAGTGATGCCTGCTGATCAAAACTTCTCATGGGGCTGTTTTTTGAGTGAATTATGAAACTAAGATGACTCACAGACTCTTGATTGCTAGGTCTGATGCAAAAGAGAGGTAAACTTGCTAGACTGGATTAACACAAAGCCACCTACACAGGCAGTGCAACTTTTTCTGTAGAAATCATGATAAAAAAATAAAAGCTTGTTTTTTGAGTGGAAACTAGTGAGTGAATTTGAAACAGATGAGCAGTTAGTTGTAAAACTTAGTATCTTCTAAAAGCAGTGCTTCCATTTGGAATAATTCAAACCCTGCAAAAGAAGTTTGTTAATTGGAGATAGAATTATTCATATTTTGTAAGATCTGTAATGTAGCTGTCACAGTTCAAATACTTCCAAACTTTGTTAGCTGTGTAGATAATCGTAGGTGCACAGATAAATCCAGACTGAGCGAGCTTAAACAAACGAACAAAAAAACCCTTTTAAGATTCCAGTCTTAAAGGTGCTGGAGTGAGCACTTAGGTGAGGAAATTCTGTATTCTCCTACATACTTCCTACGCGAGGCAAAGAATTTCTCTGCATGCATTTTCAGAGGATGAAGAATAGTAATCTTTCTCTCTGACAAAGCACACTGTAAAGAAAAATACTTCAAACAGTGCTCTATGACTGTGGTAGTGAAGGCCCTATAATCCTATATTTAAAACAGACAGGATAACAACAACAGGCATTCAAAATAGAATAAACTGTTTGTATAGGTCAATTATTAGGGATGGCATTGCCCTCAGAGTGATGTTGCACACAGAATAATAGATTACAGAAGGATACATAAAGGCATATCAGAATCTACATTTTCATGCTGCAAGAAAACTTTTTTCTTCTCTTTCCAGAACACACCATATGTTTTTTCATATATAACAGTGTGATGAAAATTGCACCCTGGAAAAATTCTCATGATTCTTAAGGAGTTTATGCAAAAAAGTCAACTATTAGGCTACTAATATGTAGGCTTAAACAAGTGAGAGAAATGATGAATCATTTTAATTATTAAAATAAATGTTTATACCATCTTTTCAAAAGAAACCATGCCACAATATATTATAATGGTTATGAATTATATTTGATTCAGTATAGTTGTCCAAATAAAAAAAGAATGTGCATGATAAACATCAGATAATATCTTACTCAGTTTGTTTCTAATTCTCTTGCTCCTTCTTCTCTGCCCAGGTTTTCTCTCCTCATTCAGAGTTTCTTGGCATATGTTGGCTTCTAGATCCTGCTTGTCTTCCAAAGTAGATTTCTGAATTTTACTGGGACAAGATTTGCTTAGAATCAACAAAAACATTCTCTTAGCTATATAAACCAACAGTTTATAATAGAGCTAAGAATGTGAATATATTTGATTTTAAAAAGAAGTCTATGCAGGTATGTAGGCTAAGCTAGGTGGTATCAAATAAAGATTAGATCAGTTGAAACCAATTTCCCGATCTTTAAAAAAAAAAAAGTTTACATTTTGATAATTTAAAGTCATTCACATGAAAATGAGTACTCTGTATGCACTGTATTTGTTACATTAAATTAAAACAAGGATTTAAGAATATTATGCATGACTTTATCATACTCAAAATCCTTAGCTTTGTTTGATGATGTACTACTACTGTAAGACATCCTCTGCTCTTCTAATATTTGGTGCTGACTGGAAACATGATCTCTGCACTTTCTTGAGGTGTCTCTTAGCTGCATCACTGTCCTTGTTGTTTGGGCTGTTTCTGTACACTCTGCAGCCTCCACTGGATGTGAATTTCCTTCACCAGCTTGCTTTTCACCAGAGCGGGCACACTTGTAACCTGGAATTACTTCTTCCTCTCTCTGCTGATCACCCACATGCTGTGACAAAAAAGAAGTATTACAAGCAACTGGTAAGCATGCAGTTAAAACAAGGGCTGTACATGTAAGAGCTCCAAGAACATTGCATATAAATTATATGTGTGCTCACAGACAATGTAGAGGTTGCTCGAGTGAGTAACTGGAATTCTACAGATACAAGAGACAGAAGCTGCCATAGGAGAGGTACTCCTTAAGCAGTACGCGACATTATGTGTCTCTGGCAGAATTAGCCAAGGGAATTAGCATACTCAGAATCATAAATAATAAATCTGGGTTGGCTGACAGCAAACAAAAGCTGTTACTACCTGAAAATTGTTGATTTGGCAAATGAAATGACTTAACAGATTCATTTCAGTTTCCTATGGACACGGGCTCCTGTCCTAAAAAATAAAGTGATGTTTAAGACGTCCTAATCTAGCTCACCTCATCTTACTCTTGCACTAGCTTAGAAACGTGCACAAGATCAACAACTACGTTTCACCTGAGGTTCAGTAACTCCCAGCTGAGACATGATTTCTAAAGACACGCCATCCCTGAGCTACTGCAACTACAGACGAGATTCAATTCACTTACCTTTAGCCTCCTAAAAGTCAGGCATCTAGGTGACAGCAGGCACTCTTGTTACACCTCCCACTGGTGAAGAGGAAGAGCTACTTTTAGAAATGACAGTGCAAAGGGGAACCTAAATGACTGGTTAGAGGTTAGAGATAACCAGAGGTTATCCCACCTTAAAGATATGTCATCCCATAGCAGTTAATTTGAGTCAATTGAGTTTATTCACTGTTGTAGTCCACTGAGTGCTGCTGAGTATCACCCAAGTTGCGGAAATCTGGATACTCATTAGCTTACTATACATTGGGTAGTGCTGAAAGCTCTTGAAACACACTCTCAGCACACAGGCATACAAATTCTTTCTCAGTGATGTTGGAGAACTTGTTAGTCCTTTCTTGGGACACTGATGGAAATGGAGGATTCACTAATTTTTTTTTTTTATTTACATACTCAGCAGAGAGGCTACTGAAGGGGTGAACTGCATTCCTAGAAGGGGTCTCTCCAGGTCAAGAGGTGATACATTAACACAGCAGTTGGGGAAAACCAAGTATTTCAGTTCACAAAACTATCAATACAGTACTTTCCATGGCATCATCTGCTATCAATGGAGATTAGAGAAGAAGAAAAAAGCACTCCAAAGAGGAAAAAAAGGGTACTTTTTTATAAGGGACTATACAGGAAAATAAATGGGCTGTCTAACATCTTGATTGCATCTACCGGACAGTACAGGCTATCCTCTTTTGGGTACTTGTTTCGACACAACAAGAATTCTCCGAAGAAACAAGGATGAGAAAAGACCAAGGTGAACAATATACTGTTAGAACATAACAATTTCCAAAAAATTAGCTGTGTTTTTTTCCTCATTAAATTGTCTCCCTAGTTTCTGCCTTCAAGAACAGCAGATAGAGGCATATAAAAAAGCTAAAATCAATTATTAATTGATGAGTGGTTATAGATCTCCATTCCCACAGGACTCTGCTTCACTAATTTAACTGCAATTTTGAGTACATCTATAGCCAGGGGAGGTTTAGATTGGGTATTAGGAAAAATTTTTTTACTGAAAGAGTGGTCAAGCACTGGAACAGGCTGCCCAGCGAGGTGGCAGAGTCACCATCACTGGAGGCATTGAAAAATGTGTCAAGTGGCACTTCAGGACACGGTTTAGTGATCATGGTAGTGCTGGGTTGATGGTTGGACTTGGTCACTTAGAGGGCTTTTCCAACCTTAGTGATTCTAAGATTAAGCTTCATATAGCTGTGCTACAAATTTCAGAAATCAACACTGCACTGGAAGAGCTTTGTAAATTACTATGGTTCTGAGACAATTAGCCTAGAGACCTTTCAGCATCTTGAAATTAGCCACCTTCGAGGCACACTTTATTATGTATGGTTATCTTCAGTCAATACTACCAGCAAAAGACAGAACTAACTCAGACTTTGGATGCTTTATGCCATTGTGGGAAAGCAAAACAGCTCTAAAACCACCTTAAAGAGCTAGTTATACATAGCTGATCATTGATTTGCAGCTCCAGGTTATTCAAAGACAACACAAAGCAAAGAATCTGATTCCAGGTTTACAAGGGACATCTACTACAGCCTACAGCATAAACATATATCTCCTATGTGTCCTTCTCTTTCCCTTATTATAACCTGAACAGGAGGATACTATAGCACTGCTTTGCCTTCACGTTCCTTTCCAGATTTTTGCATTTGTGTTGTCAAATCCAAATGATGTAGTCCAGATCACCTTTACAGCACAAGACATAACACTGTGGAGAGAACAGCACAAGGCAAGAGAAGAAAACAGAAAGAAGGATCACACCTTGTATTTATACATACTGCCTTCTTCACAGGAGGATGTGAATATAAAACCATGCCTCAATTTCTTCAGTAAGTCTCACTTACTTAAGCAGAACTAAACAAAATAAATGTACTTCTAAATATGTATGTAAAAAAATCCTGGTATGTAATCTTTCTAGTCTACAGGAAAGAGATAGCTATAACCTCTTTCTTAATACCTGTGAAGCACTTGTATGCTACAGAGGTGTGACCTCTGACAGCAGAAAACAGCATACTATAGTCTGGAGGAAAAGAAGAACTGGAGGACATAGGAACCTAGAGTTGGAACTGGCTGGTATATGCCAGTGTGCTACAATGAAGTAATAGAACAGTGTTTGGAACTTGCCTTGGGGAGAATGAAAGACATAGAAGATGTACAGGGAGACCTGCAGTTTTTGAAACCCCCATGCTGATTCTAGATTTCCCTGTCAGTCACTGAATTAACTTTACTAGGATTTCCCATCCCAGTCATTTTCACAACACAGATATGTCAAAAGAGAAAAACACTACCAGACTTTTAAAACAAAAACAAATGAATTGTATTAAACATGTAAAATATCAATGCCAGCTTATTCTTTACTAAGATTTATATCTCCAAGAAATTTGGCTATTCTATACAATTTTATTATAAACATAATTTTTCAAACATTAATTAAACTTCATAAATACTTGCTCATTTGTTGTCCTCTGCAAGTTAGATCCTGTTAAGACTTTTATTTCTTCCACCTGAATTGTAGCAAGTTGAGGCTCAATCATGTTTGTTATTTGTGTACAGTCATCATCTAACAGCGAAGTACTAGGTTCTGAATTTAGCTG
>VZZY01001034.1:81613-188108 GCA_013400335.1 Eurystomus gularis | reverse complement strand
CATCTGCCAACTTACTGATGATAAACTCTACATCCTTATCAAGATCGTCAATAAAGACGTTAAACAGAAATGGTCCCAACACTGAGCCCTGAGGAACACCACTTGTGACCGGCTGCCAGTTGGATTTAACTCCACTGACCACCACTCTTTGGGTCCCTCCATCCAGCCAGTGCCTGATCCAGCAGATTGTATGTTCGTCCAGGCCATGAGTAGCCAGTTTTTCCATGAGGATTCTATGGGGAACAGTGTCAAATGCTTTTTGAAAGTCTAGGTAGACAATATCCACAGCCTCTTCCTCATCTAATAGTCGGGTCATCTTGTCATAGAAGGAGATCAGGCAGGACCTGCTTTTTGTAAACCCATGCTGACTAGGCCTGATCCCCTGGTTGTCCTTTATATGGCTTGTAATGGTACTCATGACTGCTCCATTACCTTCCCTGGTACCGAGGTCAGACTGACAGGTCTATAGTTTCCCGGATCCTCCTATCTGCCTTTCTTGTAGATGGGTGTTACCTTTGCTACCCTCCAGTCCATTGGGACCACCCCAGTTAGCCGTGACTTCTGGAAAATAATGGAAAGTAGCTTGGCAAACACATCTGCCAACTCTTTCAGCACCCTTGGGTGTAACCCATCTGGTTCCATAGACTTTTGTGCATCTAAGTGGTGTAGCAAGTCACTGGCCACTTCCTCTTTAATTGTGATGACCCCATTCTGCATCCCCTCCCTGTCTCCTAGCTCATGAAGGTGGGTGTCCAGGGAACACCTAGTTCCACTGCTAAAGACTGAGGCAAAGTAGGCATTGAGCACCTCAGCCTTTTCCTCATCCTTTGTTACTGTGTTTCCCTCTGCACCCAATAAAGGAGGGAGATTTTCCCTAATCCTCCTTTTCTTGTTAATGAATTTATAGAAACATTTTTAAATTATCCTTAACAGTTGTAGCTAGGTTGAACACTAGCTGTGCTTTGGCTCTCCTANCTTCTGAACAGGTCAAAGTTTGCCCTCTGGAAGTCTAAGGTGGCAGTTTTACTAACCCCTCTCCTTGTTTCTCCAAGGATCAAAAACTCAGTCATCTCATGATCACTGTGCCCTAGAAGGCACCCAACCTTTACTTCCCGCACAAGTCTTTCCCTATTCACAAGAAGCAGGTCCAGGAGGGCACCTTTCCTGGTCAGCTCACTTACTAGCTGTGTGAGGAAGTTATCCTCCACACATTCCAGGAGCCTCTTGGATTGTTCCCTCTGCGTTGTGTTGTATTCCCAGCAGATATCTGGGAGGTTAAAGTCCCCCACAAAAACAATGGCAAGTAACTGTGAGATTTCTCCCAGCTGCTTATAGAAAGCTTCGTCCACCTCAGTGCTTTGGTTGGGAGGTCTAATAGCAGACTCCCACAGTGATATCAGCTTTATTGGCCCTTAACCTAACCCAAACACTCTCAACCCCATCATCACTATACTTGATTTCCAAGCTCTCATAGCATTCTCTAACACACAGGGCCACTCCACCACCTCTCCTTCCCTGTCTATCCCTCCTGAAGAGCTTGTAGCCATTGATGATGGCACTTGCAGTCGTGTGAGGCATCCCACCACATTTCTGTGATAGCCACTATGTCATAATTTTCCTGGTGCATCATGGCTTCAAGATCCTTGTTTGTTGCTCGTACTGTGTACATTGGTATAGATGCACTTCAGATGAGATAATGATTCCAATACCTTTTTGTGAGTGTGGGCCTCATCTCCTGTCATACCCTTCTCAGGTGCTTCCATGATTTCTAAATGTCTATCCCTTCTCTCAAATGAAATGGCAGAGTGAGAGTCCTCCCTAGTCCACTGTCCTTCAAGCCCTGACATGCTTCCCTTGGGCTTATTCCTAACAGGATCAATTATCTCCCCTTCCCCCTTCATATCTAGTTTAAAACCCTGTCAATGAGCCCTGCTAACTCCTGCCCCAAAATCCTTTTCCACCTCTAGGACAGGTGCATCCCACCTGCCACCAGCAGGCCAGGTGTCTCGTATAGCAGGCCATGTTTCAGAGAGGAGAGTCTGAGCTGTCAAGCTTTTCCAGTGGGAGCTGTGGATCCCATGAGTGAAAGGAGATGATGAAGAGTATTTGGAGGGGATGATGGATGAGGATGTGGAAAGGAGGATCTGAAGCTGGAGGGAGGATTGCAGAGAAAAAGTAGCTGTAGGGGAAGGGTGAGATGGAGGAAGAGGGAGAGGAAGGTAAGAGGTGGCAACAGAGAGACTGACTTCAAAAAGTGTTAGGAATCATAACACAAGGGTAGAACATCTCTCTTGCTACTGACTGTAAGGGGGGCATTCTTGGTGAACCGCAGAGGATGACTCTGTGATAATACTAGAACAATCAGTGTGTCTGGACAGCAAAATGAGAAGAAAGTAAGCCAGGTATATTGACTCTACTTTCTGGCTCTCCTTCTGGGAGACCACATGTGAGATTTTGGCTTGGAGGTTATTAACTAAAATCTTCTAATCCTCACCAGTTAGTTTCCTGTGATGAGGTTTCTAGGTAGGGGCAACATCTTTTACTGGGTAAACCAGTGAGAAAATGAGACATTGTGCCAGCTGGTATGGAGTATTACCTTTAATTACAGATGTTATTATGCTTATGTAACTGTAGAAAAACACAACTGCAGAGTGGAAATATTTTTTTTTCCCACATAGTGTAATAAAAGTCATTACGTTTAAGTGAAGAAAGAAATAAACTTAGATCTGTACCATTTCTAGGTTTCATCTTCCTGCTTTCTTCCTCCTAACTCACTTGCAACCATAAAATCCATTGCAACTGAAGCTCTAATCCTTGCATCCCAAAGGGTATCTCTGTTTACAAAAGTTTCACGGATAAATGGATTTGCACTGTAATTAATGGGTAACAGCAAAAATATCTTGTGAACTCCAAAGTGATGAAGGTGAAAGAGGAAAAGGAGGACTACAGCAAAGCAGTTAAGTGCAATCACTTTTAAATAGTTGTTCTGTCAATTAACCCTCCTATTTGGGCTGCAGGCTGTCCCCTGCTGAGCTTCTGCTGAAGTCAACAGGAGACATGTCTGTAGAATGGATTTAGGGTTGGGCCCTTTAGGCCCAACAGCTTAAGATTTACTGTAATGTAACATTAACTCTCTTTCTCACAAGTCTGTATAGCACTGCTCTGTGAAGCTTCCTGGGAAAGTTCTAGTGACTGGCTGCTCTATTGTACAGCCACCTTTTGTCCTCTGGTATGATGGGCAGGTTATTAGCCATGACCAATGGAGGGTGAGGTTGTATGTGACATTTGCCTATGCAGTTTATTTCTGCTTTTGAGAACAAGTCTCACATTGCTGTCAAGTATTACTGACTCCTAAAGTCGGTTATAATTTTAATAATCACTTATTCTTTGTTCTAATATTTCAAATAAAGAATCAAGTTGTCATTCAGTGCATTATGTTGCTAATACACATGACATTCATATCCATAGTTTGTGGAAGTCAGAGCAAAAAAAAAGGTCAGTTAAATTCGTGGATGAAAGAGCTTCACCTATAAGGAATGCCAGAAAGGCTGCCTAAGCTAATAGGCTTTTACAGTGTCTCAGAGAGTGTTATGGTAATCATATTAATTGAAAAGATAAATTTATGGTATGGGTTCAATCAATTGCTTTGATTTTCCATATTCCAACCCCAGAATAATTTATTGAGGAACAACATATTTAAGTAACTTGATGGTATTTGTTAGATTTTCCACAAACTATATGCTTTCCAAATGCTAGCGTTTTCAGGAAGGGTTCTTATTGTATAAAGTACACATAAAACCATTACGGTGATTTACTTTACTGCTTCTTATATAACATCTCCATCAAGGTCTTTTACAAATCATTCCTTTTCCTTCTCAGAATTAAAGTAACAAACACTTTCAACTTTGTGTGGTTTCCATATGGTCATATTGAGTTTTTGACTCTGTCTTGTTGAACTGTGAAGTTGCAGGTCTGAGTGGTTTCGTTTCATTTGCATTATTAAACTCACCAATTTGGGCTTTTGCCTCACATAATGGCCATAAGAAAAAGCTGTAGCTGCTGAACATTTAGAAAAAGAATTCAAATAACAGTACAGATCTACTGTGCAAACTTTGTTTTCATTTGGAGGCAGTAGTGGAGGCTCAGCCTAAGAAATGCAGCTGCTAAAAAATATTCAAATAACTAGCCATGGTACAAATAGCAGTTAAATGATAAGCAACTTCTATTAGCTCCTATACAAGCACTAGTCAGTGTTGGGTGAGCAAAGGAGACTAGCTACCACATGTGTCCTCCTTAATGGTGACTGGCATTAAAGATCCATTGAGTTATGTCAGCACAGGTGACACAGTCATCTGAGGAAATAGTACCTTTACGAAACAACAAAGGATCCTGAAACCTGAATAGGTTTAGAAGATCTTGATTCGGCTAACACCCTTTGAACTCTGGAGATCTGAAAGGTACAGGATGTTTGACTGCTCATAGTCACTGATACTGTACAGGTAACCAAGAGGTATTCTCAAATAAGTTCGGTGAGAAAGAAGGATAGATAGATAGATAGATAGATAGATAGGTAGATAGATAGATAGATAGACAGACAGATAGATGCTGTCGAGGTGTCATTGCTCCATGGGTGTATTTCAGAAATTGATATGTTAATTCTTATAATAGCTCTGTGACTTCAGGGAAATATTGTTACACAGGTATAAAGCAAAGAGGGAACTGAGGTAAATGTCAAGTGATTTAACCTCAGTCACAGTGGAGAGTCCAGTACCAAGGTTATTGCATAGTAAAAATAACATTTCCTGTGCTCTGTCTTGTTTGAATTTGCTCACATTAAGGAAAAAATGTAATTATTTTCATTATTTCATATTTTTTTCCTTGCCACTCTGTAAATAAGTTATAAACCTCCTAAGAGTATAAGCACTCAGCAATAGGCAAGAATAAAATATCAAATTTCCCTTTTGCATATTTATGCCAACCAACCATAAAATACACAGACTGTATTGGCTACTGCAGAATTTCAGAATCATTCAGGTTGAATGGCATCTCTGAAGATTACTTAGTCCTACCTCCTGCTCAAATCTGGACCAGATTCAAAGTCTGAAGGGGTTGCTCAGGTTCTCCGGTTGGTATATGAAAATCTCCAAGAAACGAGATTCCACAACAGATCAGAGCAGCCTGTTAAATTCAACTTTTTTTTTCCCCCTCATATATCCAGGTGGAATTTCTCTTGCTGCAACGGGGCATCTGCCTTTTATAATTTTACAGTACACCT
Organism: Eurystomus gularis; assembly: GCA_013400335.1. Lineage (NCBI taxonomy): Eukaryota > Metazoa > Chordata > Aves > Coraciiformes > Coraciidae > Eurystomus > Eurystomus gularis. The sequence continues at coordinate 182,833 of VZZY01001034.1, read as the reverse complement.
CTGGCTTCATCTTCTCTATAACCTTCTCGTTAGGTAGTAGAAGACAGCCATTAGATCTACCCCTGATCTTCCCTTTGGGCTGAACACACCCAATACTCTCAGCCTCTGCTTCCCACAGCCCCTTGACCATTTTAGTCCTCCTCTGGATTCTCCTGAGTTTGTTTAAATCTTTTAGTAGTGGCTCCACAAGCAGACACAGTACTGCAGATGATGTCATGTAGAGGGGTAATAATCACTTGGAATGATCTACTGGCTCCACTCTTGCCAATGCAGTTTAGCTTACATCAACTGCAAGGCTACTCCACTGTCTTTGTTCCCGTTCCACCAGGACGTCCAAGTCCTCTTCTGCAGAGATGCTCTCTAGCCACTCAACTCATGGCCTGTGCTGTTGCATGGTGTTATTCTTTTGGACTTTACATGGCTTTTGTCAGCCTATCACTCCAACCTGTCAAAATTCTTCTGAGCAGCAGCTCTGCCCCCACTCCTGTTTCGTGTCTTAACAGCATTTAATTTCAACGTATTTAATCCATTGTCCAGGTCACTGATGGAAACGCTTAGTGACAGCAGTCCCTTCCTTGACTTCACCTGCATCACTCCTGAAGGCTGCTAGCTGGTCTTTGAACTTTTACTCACTACCTTTTGAGTTTAAATGTCCATCCAGTTTTTTAACCACTTCATAGTGTATTTATCCAGTCTGCATCTCTACAACTGAGCTACAAAGCCTCTATAGGAAAAAATGTGATAAATTTTATCAAAGAAAAAGCAAATTACATCCATTGTGTTCTGCTTAACCACAGGGCCAGTCATAGACAGCAATTAGGTTGTTCAGGCCCTTGGCAAAATCATGTTGGTTGCTTGCAAACATACGTGCTTGGAAATTTGTTCCAGGATGGTTTGTTGCACAGTCTTCCTGGGGACTGAGATGAAGCAGACTGGACTGTAGTCCTCTTGAGCCTCTCTCTACTTCTTTTTGAGTATGGGCTAATATTTGCCTTTTTCCAGCCATTGGGTCCTGTCTCTGACTGCCACCTTTCAGAGTTGATAGACATCTTACAGTGATATCAGCCAGCAACCCTGGCATCCTCAAAAAAGATCTGCCTAGTCCCATGGACTTCTACATGCTCAGTTTTCTTAAGTGGGCCCCAATGTGGTTGTCCTACTTCACTACTACCTCTTTCATGAAGCTCTGTCGCTAAGCATAGAGATACAGAAATTCTGAGAGTTGACCTTGCCAGTACAGACCAAGGCAAAGAAGAAAGGTATTAGCTCAGCGTTTTTTATGTCCCGTGTCATCCAATTCCCTGCCCTATTTAGCACTGAAATAATATTCTCCACGTCTTTCTTTTGTCGTTGTTGCATCTATAAAACCCTTCACATCCCTGCCTTCTAATCCAGCTGAGCCTTGGCTTTCCTAACTTCACCACTGCATGTTTGAGCAATGGCTCTATATTCCTCCTGGGTAGCCCATCCCTGCTTCCACTTTCTGGGTACTTCAGTTTTTTCCATTTGATCTCAGTCAGAATATATCTCTTTTTCATACTAACGTTCTGCAGAGCTTGCTCGAGAGTCTACATGGTGACACAGGCCGACCATCTTTGCTGAAGTTGTTCCTGAAGATCAGTTAACCTCTTGGCACCTTTGCTCTTGAGGGCAGTCCACAATGAGATCCCACATACTCGTTCTTTCAGTAGCCTGAAGTCTCCTCTCCTGAAATCTAATGTCTCTATTTTGCTACTTTTCTTCCTCACTTTTATCAGAATTTTCAAACACCATCTCAGGGTTGCTGCAGTGAAGGCAACCATAGGCTATCATATCCTTCACCACTATTTGTGAGCAGTAGATTCAGCAGAACACTTCCCCTGTCCAGCCATGAAGCCATGCTGGCTGGGCCTTATCCCCCCGTTGTCCTGCACTTGCCATGTGATCACCCCCAAGATGAACCTCTCCATAATCTTCCCCGGTACCAAGGTCAGGGTGACAGGCCTGTATTTCCCTGGATCCTCCTTCCTGCCCTTCTTGTAGATGGGCAAGGATGCTGCAGACTCTTAGGAGCTATCCAGATGTAGAGTCTGAATACACTGAAATGCTGTGCACTCATGGTCTGGGAGGTCCATAATTACGTGAGTTTTCTACAGAACATTATCCATCAATTGTTAGCTATGATTAATTTCTAGTATCAGATTATTGAATTACTGAATTACCCAGATTATGTATTATCAGAGTATTATTATTATGAATTAGCTATAGGCCATCTGTCCTCTGTGTTATTGACCCTACTCATATTCCTTTCAGGCTTGAGAGCAGTTCATGAAAACAGAAAATGTTGTTGCTCTCATGATGCTCGTGATTACTACGCCCGTGTGTGCAGCAGTGACTGTTGCACTCTGAGGTGCTCAGCCTTGGCAGCAGTATAAAAGGGTCATTAGATATTGGCTGCATTCCTGCCAGGAGTCAATCAGCTTATAGTAGCATTAGCACTCCTGTGTTTATTGGTAGAAATGTATGGGCACTCTGGGTAGCTAAATGGATTTCTTCATTTCTTCATGGTGGAGGAGAGCATTGTTGTTTGGAATACATGATTTCTCATGATTTCTCCTACCGATCTCTTAAAATAAAATTGTTAGCTGTCATGATTTAAGCCCACTCAGCCAGCCACAAATCAACCATGCAACTGCTTGCTCACTCCTACACCCTCCAGGGAGATGGGGAGGAGAAAATACAACAAAATGCTTGAGAGTCAAGACAGAGGACTGGGACGGCACACTGACCAATTATGGCCATGGGTGAAAGACAGACTTGACTTGAGGAAAAAATAAATTTAATTTAAGCAACAAAACCATGACCAATTTTCAACTTGAATCACAGTAAGACAGTGATAAATATAACCTTAACACACCTTAAAACTACCTTCCTTCCACCCCTCCCTTCTCCGAGTGGTCTGAACAATTGCAAAAAGTCATACTGATGCCCTGACAGTGAAATCCTGGAATCCTCTGCTGTCATGCTGCTGTAAAAGGTAAGAAAGACATGTGGGTCCACTCCAGTTTATTGAATCGTGGACAGTGTTGTTTTTATTTACAATGGGAAGACACAGATGGAGATAGATGGTAAGCCTGATTTAGAGGATCGGAGACTACAAGTAGAAAGAATACTTTCTTGGTCATTTCTACATGATACGGATGACTCTGAAAGTATTTTCAAGTGTACTCCTTAAGCACAGTCTACCACTTTCCAGACTGGAGTTCTTCATCAAAGAAAAGAAGCTTCTGGGGAGTGTGTTAGTCTGAATTAAGATAAGGAACTCCACAGTTTCAGAGAGTCATCTGGTATTTGTTTGGTGACAGTGAATGTGTGAAGGGTCCTGTTAGTGCCCTGTCTCCCAAGATGAATGGTACCCAATGCTCTGGCACAGGTGCCTGAAAGACTTTGGTTCAGACTGCTTGTGGATAGAGACTCTTCTTCTGGTTTTCCTAGCAGCAGGGTAGGTAAATAATTTCAGTCCAAGTGTTATTATTGAAACTGATCTGTTCTGCAAAAGCCATGTTTTGTACTGTAAGCAATGTTTTGTACTGTAAGCAATGTTTTGTACTGCTTTGTCAGAAGAGTCTCAGCTAATTCTAATTGGGAAAAATGCATTGGGAAGGAATCTGTTGAACCAGCCATGCGGAAGGCTGCAGAGATTAGAAATTATACAGAAATTATCACTGAGAAATGCAAAATAGCCCAGCATTTCAATATTTGTTTTCATTCTAGCGCCCATTTTTCAGCTCCCAGCAGATAGTTCATATAGTAGCCATAAGCAGGTGAGTAAAAGAGACACTAGAAAGTTTGTACTAGAAAAATGGTCTGACACAGCCTGTGAAATTTGCCTTTTAATAAGTATATAAAGATCCTCACTAGTAATCTCATCACTATCTATATGCAATTTTTAGAGGCTATCTAGGGTGTAGCTGCAATTTAATAAGGTCTAGTCGGGGAGAACAGCAATCTCTCTTTTGAGTTTCTTGTTGGTTTCACATCAACGCAACAGAAATTCTCTGTATCTACTCTTTCTTCATTAACATAGTTGATCTTTTATATTTTTTTAAATCGCTTCCTCATAGACTCTAATGCCTGGGGAAAAAAAGGGATGACAGGGTAGAAAAAGACGTAGAAGGAATAGATCTGGAATTCTTTTTCAGGCACAATGGCATTATTCATTTTTTTCTGGCTCATTAAAGTTTGATATAAAATGTATATGTGTTTTAGAGAGTGGTCTGAAGGCTCCTTGCTACATCTTCCCAGCTAAAAGCCCTTTGTCATTCATGCAGGATTAAGCTTACTCTTGGGTCTTTGGAGTCTGGCCCCATGATTCCTATGTTCCTGGATACAGAGCAGTCCAGACTCAAAAACAAAGTGGAGATCGTTCCCACCTAGCTCCAGGATGAGAATAGACCTTGACCTTCAGTCTTCATCTTCTTGAATATGTGCTGTATCCACTAGACAATTATGTAACATTATGCAGCACTACTCAGTCTAGGTTGAGACATCTTCCATTTCTTTTAATGGGAGAAGGCGATATTTAATTTAAGCAGACTAGATCATTGCCAAGGAGTTTAAGTTCTGTATAATACAAATGGATAGATGGAAGCACTGATGTTAAGTGCGTCTGGAGACTCAGCAGACCTCTGGAAGCATTGCCTCGTTGCTAATTGTCTAAGGAGCCTCGATACTAATACTGAATATCCTCTCCTCTCCTCTTATCTCCTCTCTTTCTCTGCTGAATCCCAAATCCTATTCTCCAGCCTCTTTTTAGATGAATTCTTCTTATGAAGACTTGCTGAACAGGAGGGCTACACCTCCCTTGGTGTGCAAGAAGTCTCATCTTGTCTCAGTATTCGGAGTTCATGTCACCCTTCTGATGTTCCTTCCCATCCAGGTTGACAATGGCAGGTGTCTCTTCCTTCAGCCACTAAGTTCTTTCCAATCAGCTAACAGACTGCTCTCCTGTGAAATGTGATCCACACATAAATATGCTGAAGCTCTGGGGAATAAGAAATGGGAACTATGCAATCTTTTGCATGCTCAAGGTCACCTTGCATCAGTTGCACTACCACAGTCTGAGCCCTCCTTCCCAGTGGTCAAGGATCCATCCATATAAGTGTGGATGGATGTCTCGATGAACAACGGGTACACCTTTCACCAGTATATTTTCCCAAAGCCAAGAGCACAGTAGGGACTGGGCTGAATGAAGAATGGAAAGATTGTGATAACATCTTATAAGTGTTGCATGTAAGGTGGGCTTTTAATAATGGGAGAATAAGACTGTTCAGGAAGACCCTGATTGTACCTGTCTACAGCTGAAAAATCTAGAGGACTTGTCCCTTTGATGCAAAGGTCATCTGAGATCCTTGGAAAATGAGTTGTGGGAGTTAGGAGTGGGCTCTGCCACTTTTAAAGCAACTTTACTGCCCCCCTTTTGGGCATTTATGGGCTGCTACTTGGAGCTTTGTGATATTACCCAAACGTGTCGGTTGGATGCTGCCTCTGTTGTATTTGTCATTCAGTTCTTTATTCAGCCAAGAACCCCTGCACGTCTCAGAGCTGTGTACTGGTGGGAGTCACCTGCACAATGAATTAACCTATAGGCAAGTGCTTGAAGCAGAGAGAAGTAATACATACCCCTTTTAAAGATGTGATCTCTGTAGGTACTCTGATACTGTCCTTTTAAGGCCTTTCAGATTTCCTGGAGGTCTGGTGTTGAGATGGAGAGACAAAAACCAATACTTTCGTGGCTGCAGGTACTTCTGGGGAGGGGAGTTGGAGCCTGTGTGTGTTCCTACAGATACTGTAGAAGAGACTACTGACTGTACCAATACACGTCCTTGAAAACCATTAGCCTGATAGTATTTCAGTAGCTTGGAAACAATAATGAAGAGTGTCACTACAAAAATTAGTCTTGAGTCAGATGCTAGCTCACATCTCAAGCTAAGGGTCCTGGCTGGAATTAGAACAGAACTAACTCTGCTCAGTGATTTTACTTTTCAGCTCAGTCTCTTAACTGCACTTTCTGAAGTTAACGGCATATTTTCACAGTTAGTGTCTGCTTCTAGCAGTGATAACACTCAATGTTTAGAGTTACTACCAAGGATTGTTGTGCAGACCAAGGTCACTGCTAACTCTTGTGTACCACATCAGGGGGTGCAGAAAGTGAAAGGCTGCACCTGCAGGGAGAAGTGGACAGGAGAGGTCACCCTAAACTGACAAACAAGGTACTGTATCACATATATGCCATATTCAATATAAAGCTGAGGGATCACAAGGGTCAAGCTCTCTTCTTCAGTGGCCAGTATCCAAGGAGAACTCTGTTCTGCCTTCAGTTGCGATTCGTGTGTACCTGAATCCTGTTCCAGAATCTAGCTTGTGAATCTGGTTCCTATCTGCTGCTGAGTCCAGTCTGGGACTTCCCCAGTGCCTGCTCCTCACCATCAGTGGTGGTGGTGACTGCCATCAGGGGGTGTTGAGTTCATATTGGTTTTATATATCTTTATATATATTCCATTTTATTATTATTATTTTCATTAAAAATGTTTTAGTTTTCTAATCCATAAGTCTTTCTCCCTTATTCCCTTTCTCTTCCCCTTTGGAAAAGGAGAGGGGTTAACAGACAGCATTTGTCATTTGTCTAGTGCTGGGCTAGCTATAGGCCTTGGCACCAAGTCTGAGGAGGCTGAGCTTGCTGGCTTGACAATGTGTGCACATGTATGCAGCAGTACACGGCAGAAGCTGTTAACACAATAGGATTTACCCTACTGTGGACTATATAAAGGATTACACCATTACATCCTTTCTCCCACAAAAGTTCATCAGTCCAGCACAGGAAAGATTTATCACCTGAGCAAAGCTATTGTGTTCATCAGAAGCTGAAATACATAAAGTTTTTGAACTGTAGTATTAGAAGGTATTTAGCTGCGTAGAGTACACATTTCTGCATTCTTCCTCTGCCACACATTAGCTGTTAATTCTTCTAAACAGAATTTTGCTTTTCTGTATTTTACAGTATTTGGCAGGTTTTTTTTTACAGCTCGTAATGTTTTCCATGTTTGATAAGGAGGCATAAATTTGTCCCACTAAACTCTAAATGCAAAGATGCTGCCAGAGGGGTTTACAGATAGAGAAATAAGCCTTGTTTAATTAAAGGCATATCGGCTAAAGAAATGGTTAGATAATGAATTCTTTAAACTTCTCTCTTGTTACTTAATTCGAGATAAGGTAGTTAGCTAGTCTTAGCTAGTCAGGTTTTATCCGCAAGTACATGGATTCAATTTCTGTCTCCATTTCCAGACCACCTGTCCCAGATAGATAATAATCAAGGATAGTTTCACCTTTCCAGAAATGTTTTACAGCGCAAAAGGCTCATTTGGCCACTGGAGGTCACTGTAGCTCCACCAAAAAAAAAAAAAAAAAAAAAAAAAAAAGACGCCCATTGATTAACAACTGACTAAGGAAAGCTTTAAAGATTGGGAGTTCTGGGACTTTCTGTGTTTACGGTGTGAAAACTGTAGGATAAAAACAATAAAACCCTATTGCGAAATGTGACACATCTTGGTGCATATTTTTTTTTTTTCAAATTGTGCATGTTTAGGATTTATTTTGAGCAAATAGTGTAGGAGTCCACTTCCCACATGCTCCTTCTCTACAGGCTGAGAAGATTTCAAGTGCTCAGTGTGAGCGAGGCCCCAGGCTACTGCCCATCCTCTCATCTTTACACAGGGAAGTGATTTTCCTATCAAGAAATATTTCTAGCCTCATGTGATTATTATCTGAAGCCTCTGCTTCCTTTAGGTGGCCACATCTTTGGGACGCATAAACCATGAAGATTTAGGAAATATAGATTGCTGTGTTTTTTTCAAATTTCTTTGAATTGCACCTTTGTCCTTCTCCATCCTCTCCAGACAGTGAGGTGCAATGTATGCCTTCCAGCAGGCACATGACGTGCTCGGCCACAGACAGCCCTGCTGCACACAGGCTCCAGGGGCAGGACCCAAAAGTAGCTCTCATTACTGCTGGTTACAGATGCATAAGCATGTAAGTGGCTGCAGCTGCTCTGTCACTGAACCGCCCTGACATAAACTTGTTACCTGTTGTGTGGATAACAGTGGCACCAAGGATGGCTGCAATACCTATCTGGAAAGGTGGTTAGACTCTCTGGCCTTTATCCTCCCCTGAGCTCCTTGCTGCTGCAGCAGTACTGCCGTCAGTGGTAGAGCCAGCCAGTTTAAAGCCAGCTCGAGAAGAATGAATTTTTGGCAGCAATACACAAAGTACTTTCCTGCAGTAAAGCACTTTAGCATATGCTCATGCTCAAGCATAGTTATGTCCCTGACTTCAAATGGTGGATAAGAATGGAGTTGGAGAATATAAAAAAAATTTAAAAGATGCAGAATCAGCGAAGTTGTTCTACTAGAGTGCTTGTGGAATCTTCCTGTCTCTTGTACTCTGCTTCTTGGAAGTTTCTCATAGGGAGACATAGGTCTTGCCTCAAAAAAGCCTTCAGCTAAAGAAAAACAGCATATGAAAATTACATGTGAGGGAAAATGAGATTCTGGTCCAGTAGATCCATATCTACTAAAAGCACTGAGGTCAAGGTTCATCCCACCCAAGGTACAAGCCTCAGTTTCCTTTCATAATTTAGCTCTGAGAGGATTCTCCCCTACATACAGAGAACAAGAGCCTTGCAAGGTATGTGGGGTACATATGTAACATGCCTGTTACTGTACTGCAGCCGCTGGTTTTATGTCTGTGTCACAATGTATCTTGATAATAAGGTAACAAACTGGAAAGGGCTTGAGGTTTTTATGTTTCCATTTCAAATCATGCATTGCCTCATTTTCCTTAGTGAGAGAATGTCCAAAACCAGCCTCTTTGTTTCCTGTTAGAGATGCACAAAATGATTATGATTAGGGCTTTCATGAATGTCCCGTCAACGCCTCCCTCAGGAGTATTGCACTTAGGTCACATATTTTAAGGCTGGTGTTATCTATTAGAGTTGTTCAGTATCTTCATGGACTCACACAGCATCTGTCACTCGTCTAAGGAACTGTTAGGACATTAATATTGACATATTTGACTTCACTATGTGCGTAAATGCGATCAATACATCATTAGAATTGAGTTCTGAGAGGAGTTTGAAGGAGGATTGAGAAATGTTATTCCAGGACAGTTCATTGCCATGTGCTTCAGGCACAGAAGATAGCTAGTGTAAAAATGCTTATGCAGACATCTGAGGAAAACAGGAAAATAAGGGAATAGGCTCATGGATAGTGTCATGGCTGGGCAATGGTACCACAGGATGTACAGATCCTCTGGCACAAACTGGTTACTAAATCATTGCCTGTGTCAAGGCTTGTCTTGACTGGATTATAGACAGAAGGGAGAGGCTGGTACAAAGGACATCATGTGAGGGTCAAGGTATGTGCTCTGCTGCTTCCAGCTGGCATAAGCTGGAGGGATTTAAAATGCTGACTTTGAAGTTTGATCTGATTTACTAGCCTTCTGGGTTTGTTTCTTTGAAAGTCAGGTGTGGGAAGAGACCTTATTTGGAGTTGCAATTTTCCTTCTACTGTATGAGCCTACATTTGAGTCACATCAGAGACAGAGAGCAGGGGCACCAGGTTTGTGTGGAGGGGCCTGGTGAAGGCTGCCAGGAAAAGGAGTCTGGGCTGAATGTGGAGGGCAGGCTGAGTCTGGATGCTCTACCTGGGTTTCCTGGATAGACCCGGAGAAGAAGGGACAAGGAACCCTCCAGGTGCAGCAGCGATTCCTGGAGGTAGGGAACATGTGCATACACGGACCCAATAGGCCTGCTGTGGGTGCTGGTGCCTCTGATCACTATTGAGAAACCTCCTTCATTCCTTTTCAGAAAGAAAATGGAAATAATACATTTAACAACTCCTCAGCCAACTCAAGGTTGTTTTCAAAATGTTTTGTGTTTAGATCTTTTTTCAGCCATTCAATTTGAATATCAGACAGGGAGAAGGATTTCAGAGGAAAAGAAGGTAGTTTCCAAGGGATTTGCAGCCATTATTTCACTGTAGGACAACTTCTTAAAGGGAAAATTTTTAGCAAAGTTAGCATTTGATCCTGACGTTCAGTGTATTTTGGGAACCAGCTCTATAGCTCCTGGTTAGAAAGTGTGGCTGACAACTCTATGAAAAACAGCCATGCTTGACCTGTTTCCATATGTTTGACAGGGATATCTGACAGCCATGGCATAAGCTGCCTTCTCCCTGTAGATCTCCCTAAGGAGCCTATAATGTGTTTCACTCTCCATAAGGCTGTGTGGGACCTCCTGTTTCATATGCACCCACCTCCACCACAGTGGCACGCCTGAGAACAACAACCAAAACATGTTGGGTCTGTAGTTTCAGCCTGTTCGATAGTGTCCCTGCTCTTCCGGTCAATAGAAATCCTGATGAAACGGTAGGTGTAACTTCTGCCGAACCTCTATCCGGCGAGGATGAGCAGACGAAAGCAAATCATCTTTGTGAACACTTGTGAGCCTGGTTCAGTGCAAAGCTTGTGCTATTATGGGTCATGAAGGTGGTAGTGATAACTGGATGTGTCAATCCATGCCAACAGTTTCACCAAGTTCTTTCTTGACTCCTTCACAGCATATTTCCTTTGGAGGAACAATTCAGTCTCTCACTTTCTCTTCCCTTTTAGTAGGCTCAGTCCTGTGTAACCTGTTTTGTTGTTTGCTTTTACTCCTCTGAACCTTCTGAGAATAAGTTGGCTTCACTGCGAAGATTTTGAAGTGCAGGCAGGTTTTGGAGGTGTCACTGTTGTCCAGGAGAAGTTGTGGTCGGAGCCCTGCTCAGCTCCAGGGCTCAGGTACCTCAGCTCCATGGGCTGTGTGAAGTCATTTTCCTATTGAAACAGGTAAGCTGTATCTACTGGCTGCTGCAGATGCTCAAAGCATTACCAATGAAGTCAGGAACACTGTAATAATCTTTGCCAGGACAATTCTCTGGTAAGAGTGAACTTGCTTCCATGCTTCATTCTCACACAGAGGTGGAAGGATTACCCTCACTGTCTATCAGAGCAGCTCTGTACAAAAGACAAGGGAAAGGGAAACTGCCTCTTCTCTCCAGGCCCAAATCCCTTTCTTCTGGGACAGACATGCCAGGACAGACTGCCAGCTTTCCTCTTCTTCCCCTTCTCTGTGCCTTTTGGGACTGTTCTGAGGGTCTGGGCTTTTTCCCAGCCAGCAAATGCTTTAATGCATTTGGACCTTAGTCTGCCAGAACTAGTTTCTACTGGGAGCTACAAGATGTGACCGTCGTCTGTGCCAACTTGCACATTCCTATTTTTAACTTAAGAAATGAAAAAAAAATCCCACCCCTAAATGAACTGTTTGTCAGTTGTAAGATGGACATGTACATGCAATTATTCATGTGCTTATGTTGTGTGTACTATTGCTTTGGTAGAAGCTCACTTCCCTGCTTTACTTATCTTGCATGAGCAATGGAGGTATTTCCTCTGATTGTTCATGGCCCTATGTGTTCTTAAGTCACTGAGGGTGGGCAATTTGCAGGGCTTGTTTCTAGCCTTTGGGATTTCAGTTGCAAAAGGCATGGTTTTGGACATGCTTCTGAAAGGTCATCTCTTGGAACTGCAAGATCACAATTGTGGTGAATTTAATCTTTTATTTTTATTTATTTTCAAAACCAACTAAACAAAGGAGATCTTCCTGTGTTTTGTCAAAAAATGTTGCTAAGAGCTGTATCCTGGAGTGCTATTTTCACTTCACTGTGGTAGATACAGCAACACATGATCATACATATCCAGCCCATATTTCACTATACATTGTACAAGGTGAATAATAATGTCTGACTGTGGGCCGCAGTTTAGAGAACATAAATTTGGGCAATTTGCATTAAAAATTGGATTTAGACACATTACTGCTAGCGTCCATCATTCCCAGTATAACAGACAGTGGGAAAAGGCATTAGAATAACAAATTGTCCACTGAAAAAACTGTAAATCCAGGCTCTGTTATGAATTTAGCACTGCAGAACTGCCTTAATGAGCCATGGGCTGCCACCTACTGACATGCTGTTCTACAGGAGACTGAAAGTAGGAAGGCTGTAATGTTAGAAATGTTACTGAGATTCACTGGCAAGTCACAGATGTATGAAGAAATAGGTAAGCAGGAAAATCGACAGTCTGTTCATGTTTGGAGTAGGAAATAACAGCTGCAGCTCAGGGAGGTGGTGTTTTCATACTGTAAGTGCTTAAACATCACATAACTTTGTGGTAAGATCTTTTTCTTAGGACTGATTTGCCACTGTCCTTCACCTTGGAAAATGGACATAGTATTTGGTTGGTGCAGTCACACCAGAGGAATGGGTACTGCAAAGAAAGGAGGCAGGTAGGCATTCATTTGACCCAGTACAACTTGAAAGAGTGCAAGTCTGACTCAATACACTGAAAAGCAGAAATCAAGAGGACCCTCCACTTTGCTGTGGTGTCAAGGTTGTGAGGGCTTAATTTAGCCCTGCTGCAATCTTCAAATTATCAATACCATAACTATCCAAGCAATTAAGATGTAATGAGAATTGTTGAAGAAACTGTACTGTGAGCTGGGAATCAGAAATATTAGGAAACATTTAGATTTTAGTATTCAGATACTAAAAGTAATGCAAAATTCCCCAGTTGAATGGAGAGTTCAAAGAATGATGCTGGTTATATCACCAGAGAAATTCAGCTTCTGCATGAAAGAACCAAAGCTTTAAACAGCACTGCAAAGGCATTTAAAATGAAAGCAGAAGTAAATTATTTTTCACTTCCATTTTGTGTCTGCCATTAGGGGAGGTACCGATGAGTGTATATTTCCCAAAACCTGCGCACAGTGTGTGCAGGAAAGGGTTAGATTGCTATCTCTGGGCTGAGATTTATCTTTTGTAGTTTCAGACACTTATATTGTCATCTTCTACATTTTCTGCTAGATAGCAGACTTCCTGAGTGCCTTTAAATAGACATTTGAAAGTGCAGTTCACCTGTCCTGCTTTAAATGTCTACCTAAGGATGAGATGAGTCATGTTCTTTGCTGTCAGCAGTGAAGGGAACTGACACAGCAAGTTCAGACAAGCCCACCCTGTATCTTGTCTGAGTTCCCAGAGAGTGGACACAGTTAGGAACAACAACAGGATATTTCCCCAAATACCCTACCACTTCCTGTTGCCCTTGATTTAGAAAAGCTATGCAGAAGGGGGAGAAAGGGAGACTCAGTTTCTTTAGCCAGTTCTACATGATCTCTGACAAGCAGCTGTGAGAGCATTTGCCAACACAAGGTGCCTGTTGGTGCCCTAAAGCTTTGCTTACTTTTGGGTATGCAGCCTGCAGGCAACTCGTTAGGGTTGTGGGGATCTCACGGTCTGCACTCCTTGCAGGGTGCCCTTTGCTTGTACACAGGCAGCACTGGCAGCTCCTGCCCATGCAGACTTTGGCTCTTGGTTTAGTGTGGCAGTGGGCCAGCTCTGAAAGACTGTACAGATATATTTCTTCTTCTTTCAGTTTTTGGCTTTTCTGTTAGGAGAATCAGCCCAACCAGGGTGATAGTTCTTGTGAGGAGGACACACAGTCACCAAGATCCTGACTGAAACAAGCAATTATTTCCCAGGTGAGAACATTTCAATGACAAGCTGCCTTAGGATAAGAGAGCAACAGGAGGGGAGTGTGGAATACAGTCCATCTAGATGAGAATATGCCTCAGAAACTTGCAAATTTCGGTGAAAAACTAATGAAAATTTAGCCTCAGCTTTTTTTCCCTATGACTGGCCCCCTCACATCTGACACCTGATCAATAATCTGTCTTGACATTTGGGATGAACAAAGAAAGGGGAAAAAGGGAAACTCATGGCAATATGCCACCTAATTATATCTACAACACAAAATCACTGCTTCAGCTGTATCTGACAAACATCAGGGAAGCTTTAAACCTAACTATGCATGAAATTTCTAACAGACTTACCACATGTGTGAAAATTGCCTGCAAAACATTAAAAAGGATAAATTCTACACTTTATTCTGTTCTAATTAAATAGACAATAAGGTACCATATCTGGTTGTTGGGTTTTTTTTTTTAAGCCTTAGATTCTTTTATATCTCATTATAATAATTAACAATACCACTGCAAGTGAGAATCAGTTTTGAGAGAGCTGATGCCCAAGTTGTCATGAAAGAGAAGAGTGAGGAGAATTGCTTTCTACTTGGAGAAAAGCAAGCTGTGAGATTTCAAAAATAATTATGACTGTGAAAAATCTACTTGGCAGCTCATTTCATTTGTGTCTCAGGGTTGCCATTCTTTCTTTTCAATGATTTCTTGCTAGGTCTAAATACAGACCACCAGTCTGAAGTTAATTCCCCACTTCAACTTTTAAACTCACTTTTGATTAGAACTGGGAAAGAATTATGTTTGGTGACTTCCATGATACTCAACGTTTTACTGCACTTCATTTTCACTCCTGGATCTGGACTTCAAAGTGCCACAGAGCTATTAATCCATCCTCCAGTGTTTGCCATTTATTCCTACTGTAAGTTCTTGTTTTGCTGTGGTTGGCATCAGAAAATGCAGGCTAGCCTTAGCAGGGGCATCAGGAGCGTGTGTCCAAGGACTTCACAATCTGAGGTCTTGCTTTTGTAACCGTCTGTGCAAACGCTTAGTTGTACACTTCTTAGTAGTCTCAATATACGCGTTAAGGTATATTATTTTTTAATAAAAAGGGAAAAATGAGGAACCCTTAAAACAATTTCAAATATTAAGCCTTGTCATAAAGAATCCCTCAGTGCTCTACAATGTAGAAACAGTGCTCACATCAACAGTTGATCACATACAGTGCTTGCCTATTTAGTTTTTAATGTGATGCTATGGGGAGTGTCAAGGGTATTCCTACAAGGAGAACTGGAATGAGAAGTGGTTGTTGCGGGCTCCTGTTAGGACTACACACGTGAAACTATACTTTATTAAATTTTGTCTTGGCTCCACTCTCAAGGAAAAAAAGAACAAAAAACCGTGGAGGATTATAACCCCACAAAAAGAATGGACTTGAATGCAGATGTTGCTTATATTTTCCTAATTTAATTGAAAAGGTATTAATTTGTGAAAGGCATGACATTAAGCAATTTTTTTTTCTCTCATTCTGCCTTTTTTGCTTGTGAAGACTACCTTTTAAAAGGTGCCTTGATGCCAAATCTCTTCCAAAAACATGATGTAAGCACATGCAAGGATAGGAATGTGGCAAAATGTGGTCAAAAGGAAGCGTAGGTAGAAGGGGAAGAAGGTCACTCTTCCCCCAGGGATGAAGAAGGACAAGAAAGCATCTGGAAAGATGGGGGTTTGGAAGAAAAATTGTCTCCCAAAAGCTCTGGTTGCAGAACCTAACACTAATCAAAAGAGGACCTCTTTTTTTGTGTGTGTGCTTCTTGGTCCCACCTGTTTGCTACCTTCATTTGTCTTTTGCTACCTTACTGGAGAGCTCTTAGTAGTAATGGCTGTCTGTGTAGATGTGGAGTTTTTATGTGCATAAGCAGAGAGCGATGTGATGCTTCTGTCTTAGCATAACAGTAATTAATACTGAGATGACTGGCACTGGATGCAGCAGGGGTTCTGTTTTAATTTGAAAAGGCATAGAGAAAATTTTACACATGTATCTGCAGGTATTGTATAATGACAAATCTGAGAGTAACAAAGTCTCTTTGGTTTATACAAGACCTGTTACATCCATTGATGTGCTCATTACTGAATCATGAGTTTTTTTATATTTATATTTGCACAGATTTGTACTGTACACTTTGTGGGGATTTTTTAAGAGATGTGATATTACTCTTGCTATCCTATGGACAATTTGTCTCCATAAACATTAATGTGGGATAATGCTCAGTTTTTCCACATCTAACTAGAATAACAGGGAAGACACGACTCTAAACCCTTTGGCCCGGAGGCAAAATATTCCACATCTTGGGCAAGTGCTCAGACTGTCAGGCAGTCATACAAAATCAGGGCATTGATCATTCCTCCCTTGCCCTGTTACTGAGGGACTCTGGGTGGCTGATATGTGAAGTCTAGGGTTTCCTGTTCTCAGCTGCAGGGCCTGAATTCCTCCTTCATGCCCTAGGACTGTCACGCACCAAGTGACGTGACAGCTGCCAATTTGAAATAAAGCAAATTAAATGTCACAAAGACAACCTGATAACGTTAGAGATGTCCCTGCTTATTGTAAGGCAGTTGGAATAGATGACCTTTAGAGGTCCCTTCCAACCCAATACATTCTATGATTCTATGAAAGAGCGAAGCTCTCTTCAGAAAACTCTTTTTATTCCAATGAACACATCCTAATTGCTTGCTAGTGGACACGAATATACTAAAAGTAGACCCCACTTATAACATCTGAAGGATGAAGTCTATCCCTGGTACTCAAACTGCACTGAAAAACTGTTTTCCTTGCTTACAGTTCTGAACCACTCTCTCCTGCAACTGTATTTATTGTTTAACTGAGACTAGTGCATTAGTTAGCAAAGCAACTTGGGAGACAGTTTTTAATAAAAGATACTATATGAAATATAGTTTATTGTATTATAAGGCTGTATGTTGCAACCCAAATGTTACTACTGGCAAATCAACAACAAAACCGAAGTGATGATTTGTACAGTCTGCTTTTATCATCAGAAAATGAGTTTTGCTCTTTAAGCGTTATATTCAAATTTTCCTGCTCGTTACAGGCTAGTCAAAAGTAGCAGAACAAAAAGGCACTGCTATTTCTTTTCCTAGACAATAAAGAAAACTCATGTACCTATGTACTTCTGTGCAAGGCATATATTCAGACATTAATGGACATTGCATGAGGTTGACCGATCCCTCGAGGACTGACTCTGTCTGTTTTTGGAAAGCAGAGTCTCTGTCCATCTCCATTTCTCCTTCCATAGCTTTGGCTCACCTTTTAGACTTTTGTCAACCCATGCCAATAGCCAGCTGTAGCCACAGGAGTCTGTCACTTCAATAAGTCCATGAAAACTCTGAAATGAAGGGCAAGCTACTGAAAAGGATGTGTACAAAACCCACACTTCTCATATCAGCTGTTTTGAATGTCTCCTATCAGCAAAAATAAAATTACATTTCTATGACTGCTTACAACAACTATTTTTACTTTAACCAAAGATTTTGCCACACTGTAAAAAGTTGAAACATAAATATATTTATTAGCTATGTTTTTCATAATAAATGTGCATCTTAGGTAAGAGCAAAAAAGGTTTTTCACATACTGCTAAAAAAAGAAATGTGTTAAAGGACCAGTTTTGGTATTTTTACCACAAGACTTTGATTTTCCTTACAAGCCCATGGACATATGTGACCACCAGAGTAGCTGTTTATTACTTTTGTTTCTCTTGTTTTGCTGCAGCCAGGTGGACACTGCAACCTGCACTTTTCTGTCTCAGCCACTGCTCAGTTAGCTTGGAGCGCCACTGAGCCTGGGGCCAGCTCTCAACACAGCTGAGAGTACTGGGTTTATACTCACTGCATGGCTCCCCAGAGACCTCCTGAGATCCTCCAGCTCCACTACTCAGCTTCTAGTGTTTGGACTTTAAGTATTTGCATTTAAAATGAACTGTTTTCCACTCCTTACAGACATGGGACAAGAGTTTGGTCCTGCATTTGATTTTGAAATACTTTTAGCAGTCTAAGCTATAAATCCTTGGCTGGATGAAGGGAGAGTTTATCAGGGAAAAGATTAAGCTTAAACCCAGCATTTCCATGTTGATAACAGCATTATTATTGCCATCAAGCGCATGCACTGCATATCTCACTAGTAAGTAGCTCTAGTGTATCATCCAGCTTCAAGGTCTGTTCAAAGGATTTTTTGCTGTGCTCTTGTTAGCTTTGGATTGACCTTGCTTTCTTCCCCTTAAGTTTTTGTTTGTTTGAGGAACAAGTTTTAGAATAATTCTATAGGCATTTACAAAAGACAAAGCTAAATCCACTCAGGCCGTATCATGTCATCCTGCACAAATACTCCAGCTGAAAATTAAGATATGTTATACAGTTATATTTTAAGTATATCTATTTATATATTTACATTTCAGCAGGTTAATGTTTAATATTTGATTTATCTTATTTAAGTGTGGCTTTTGCAAGGAGAAGAGCACTGATGTGCTTGATGACTGAAACTTCATCACAAGCAGATGCTTATACATTCACTCATACTTTCTCTGCCTCTGCAGTTAACCTGATCCTGTTGCCTGTGGTGATTCTTGGTGGCTAGCCAAGGCCCTGGGGTGTGAAGCTGGGCTTTGGTCCAATATGTTTGGATGATTTGTGGGTGCACATGCAAAGAATATCTGCAAAAATCCTTCTTTTTTTTCAAATTATACAATGTGACATCCTCAAGGATTTACATCATGTCCTCTTTTTTGGCCCCAGTAGTGTTTCTTCTCTGAGACTTCTCAACAGTGTCTCTCTCCCTCACCTTTATCAAGGCTGACACTCTTTCTTAGTCCTACTGGCAGTGTCTCTGCTGTTTAAGACCAATTGGGCACTGCAGCTCTTTCTCTCATCACCTGCTGAAGGTTGAAGCAACTGGACCTCTACAAATCCATTGTTCTTTGGCCGGTTCCACAGGTTGTGCCTGGTCAATATCATGCAAAAACAATCTTCCTTCTGCTTGTTCAGTTATCATGCACAAACTATCTTCCTTATGATACATTGTGATCAAAGCACATTCACCTTCATCAGGCGCATAGTGGTCCTAATAAGTAGAATGTGCTGGAGCATTTGTTGAATAATGAAGTTATTTTACCCATAATACCTGTGTGATGTTTTGGTATTCCTGAGTATAGTAGACAAAAATGGTAGGATATCTGCATAAAGCAAATGAATGAAAGTCTTCACAGTCCATCTTCTTATTCCTTGTCAATCTCGATTAGTCTTGATAAAGTGTTTGAAGGATATTGGCACAGATCTCTGCATCTGGGTTTTTTTATAATCTAGCATCCTTAAGTGACATACAATATACTTTAAAATTCTTTATATTATTGCTTGTTTGCAGCCCTCCAGCTATTTCTTATAGGTATTTCAGTATTAACAATCTATCCACCTCTCACACAGTCTCAAAATTACACAAAGAAGGGATTATTCCAGGATCTGAATTTAGGTATCTACTATAGGTGTCCAAATTAGGAATCAGCATAAACAGTCAGGAAAAGAGTTCAGATGCTACTTCTCTGTGCAGACAGCCTAGGTTTCCAGCTCAGGAACCTGCCTTAGACTCCTTAAGATGGATAGTGTTGCAGCAGGATGGGTCTATTCACTGTACGCTTTGAAATTAGTCAGTGATTAAACATGTTCAACTATACATCATTATCTACTGAGTGTAAACCAGAAGAAATATTTTCAACAGTGCAAGTAATCTGTCCTTTCTTACACATCTGCCTAAATGCAATTAGGATGGGAGACTGTTCCGTTTTGCTTGGCAAAAGTTTGATGACAAACTTTGGTGGCCAATGTTACAAATATCATTGTGCTCATATAGAATCATAAATTACCACTTGAATTGAAACTATATTTGGTGAATGATTTTTCTTCAATACATGTGGCTTCAGGTAGTTTGAAAAATGGACAGAAATTTCTCTTGATTGCACAACAACATTGATCATCATAAGACAAAAACCTTCTTATATCTCCTTTTAAAAGCCTAGTGTGTTGCCATAAAATGAATTGTTTCATATGAATGTCTTAGATCTATGATTAATGATAAAACTGAAGAATTTTTTTTTATGATACAGGAAAATATTTAGCTCTATCCAAAAGAAAATACCAAAAGGAGAAGTGGGAATTTCATCAAACAAGCAAGAAAATTTGGGGGAGAAGAATTTTGTGGTGACAAAAGATTATGGTTTTGAAAATTCTGGCTTCTGTTTTGGTTGTTTGTCTCTCTAAGTGTAATTGGTGTAACTGATTAAGTCAATAGATACAGAATAAAAAATGCTGCAGAAAAGTGGGATTTGTGCCTTTATGTATATGATGGGTTCATAACTTCATATATATTGGGAATGGGTTCAGGCAAAGAGTTGGACCCATAAACTTTATAATGATAGTGTCTGAACAATGCCTTCATAACACAGTAGTGCCTCACTCAAGAACAAATGGAACTCTGTACTTGTGGATTGGTCTGCAGCAGATCCCACGCTCTGTGATCTTCTCTTAGCCTAACCATGACTTCAGCTTTTGCCACTCATGCTGCTCTTCAGTTATGGCTACAGCAGTGCCCCAGAGGCCTAGGCTCACCTTTTATGCATGACATCAGGCCCTACTGAAGCACTCGGAAGTGGCTAAGATGCAATTCATAGGGGTCGTTTGGGATTCTCCAGGGTACCTGAGATGCCTGCCTGGCACTTAGGAGAGATCTGTGCTCTTCCAAAGATGCAGATGCAGGTCAGCTGGGTGCTCTGGGGCATTTGAAATAGGGCTGACTACCAGTGCTCAGGCAACTAAATCACACTCTCAGACCCCCTGTACAATCAAGGGTGAACAATAAGAATTTTTAGAGGATGATCCAAGATACTAAGTAAGTTGAATCATGCTGCTATTTCTTTTTCTGTCAACTGGAGAAGACTCTTCAGATGATAATGCTCCCAATGCGAAGCATCTCAGTTTGATTAGATCTAGGTTTGTACATCTAGCTGTTCCAGATTACACAGTAACTGTGCAGAAAAGCATACGCTGATTCTAATTAGTTTCTGATTAGAACCAGGCAAAGTGTTTTTCTCTGAATAACATATTTACAAAAACCCCCCTACTGTTTCAAGGTGGCTGAAAATAATTCATGATATTTGTCTCAGTTATGCCAAAAAACTGGGTTGCATAAAAGTGTCAGCAAACTGTTAGCAAAAGTCAGAGGTGTTTACTTTGATCTTTTTCAAAATGGTTGTTCCGTTGTTTGTCTGCTGGGTAAGGTTCTTATACTGACAGGAGCAAAAGGGGACAGACACCACATTGCCAGAGGAGGAGAAATATGCTGCCTCTTCTTCCTCATTCTCTTGCTGTTTGCCTGCTGATAGTCATTCAAAGCTTTGGTCTCTTTATTCTTCTGATTCTTTTCTGATTAGAAGCCTGTAGGTCCTGGATGATGGTGAGCTGGCTGGTAGACTGAAGCTGTGGTACATCATGCCACTTTACGCTGCTTCCTTTTGCTGCTGATTTGTTTTTAATCACTCACTGCCTCGGAGCAGACATTAGTTTGATGAAGGCAGGGCTGTCCTCCCTGCACTGAGGCTGCACATCTACCTTGCTCAGGATGCCATGGACAAGGGTTCACCTTCTTTCCTTGTCTAAAGATTATTCTTGTTCTTCCTAGGGTCATGGGGTGAACACAAGGGTTCTCTGACAATGTTGCCTCAGCCTTTACTGCTGATGACACTACCTTTGTAAATGTAAGACAAGAAAGACCTGGTTTAGAGAGGGGACTGGGGCTTAAGTTTCCCTCTTACTGAGTCATTCTCATTCTGCTTTGAGTATTTCAGAATATTACATAAAGCAGAGAGACATCAATGGGAGGGATTACCACAGCCCACAGCTTGGTTGGTAGGAAGCTCTCCTGGAGCAGGGCAATCCTCTATGTGGAACCCACATATCCCTAATGTGGGTGCTGTAACCATTGGGTTGCCGGCCACAAGACATGCTGCCTCCTTCAGCAGACTTCCAAGTCTAGCTGTTTGTTTTCATTCCCTTTCCCAGGTTTTTTTTTCTTCCTCTGGAGAGCAAATGTCAGGATGACAGTATGTTTTTCAGGGGTATGGTTTTGCTGGCTTGTTTTGACAACGAGTGGTGCATAGCATGGCTCCATCCCTGTAAATGTGTCTGTGTGAAATAATGAGCTGCAGTCATTGCAGAGCTTTCCAACTCTGCACGAAAAAGGCAGGGGTAACCTGAGATATCTCAGCCTAAACTGTCAGAACTGCTGTGGCTTTAAGAAGCACCTAATTCTCTTCATTAGCTACACAGGGAATAAACAAGGAATCTAGGGAGGAAGAGACAGCTTCCCGCAGTGCTGGTCCTATCTAGCTGCAAGAAGAATGTCTAAGGAGGGAGGGCCAAATGACCTCCCCCTACCTTTGCTGTATGCATTGGCAAATACTAGAAAAAACTCATGTAGTGACCTTAAAATATAGTAATAAAGTGTTGGTAAGAGACCTTGGGAATGCAGTTCATTTGGGAACTTAAGTAAATTGTCTTTTAAAGGCTTTCTGTGTATGAACAGGGATTGCTGCAGAGGGGATGTTTAATTTATTTACTTGCTGTATTAAATTAGATAATTTACACAAATTATCAGGCATAAATTGGCCATGGAGGAAATCAACCTGATCTCTATGAATTAGCTTATCTATGACCTGTTTTAAGCTACCTGATACGATTTTGATGCATAATTAATTAACTAAACAGGACAAATGTTGTCACTCTGAATGAGGTTCTAGCTTAATCATCTTATGAATCAAAGCTCTAGGTCTTCATCTCACTGGCCATGCATTAAGTTATGATACACTCCTCTGAAAGACTTCTCACTCTCTCAAAAATCTATAAAATATTCTATTTGATACCCATCGACCCAGTTGCTTATTTCTATACTGCTGAACTCATTTCCACTGAGGTAATTGAGTCAATCAGTTTCTTATTATTTAGCTGATCCAGCTTTGGCATTTTAATTTTAGATATTCAACAATTTCTGGTCTATCAGCTTTTAACTTTGATGTACACATATGTTTATTACTCTATATTAACAATTTCCTTATTACTAATTTTGATGCACTTAATATTTTATCACTAAGAAATAGCTAATCACTACATATGAAATTGCCCTATGTTTTGAATTATTTTTGTAATGGATTTATTGTTAATACATATAAATAACCTTAAGTGTTAAACAGAGACATTTATGGACAAAATTGTGGACACTAAAACTCAGTTTGGTGGGAAGTTGAGATAGGTATTTGATGTTGCAATAAAGAATAGTCAGATAATTAAATGTCTATATTACAAAGACATTTCCAAAATTACTTGTATCTATTAACACATATATTCAGTAACTAGAAGAGGCACAGGTACATAACAGTAAGAAGAGAAAATCATAATACATAATATTTTTAATGTAATTTTAGACATAAACATGTGAAGAAGTTGATGTGAAAGAGAGAAAGGAATGTGAAGAGGAAAACATTCCTACCACTCAGTGTCTTCATTTTTCAAAATGCTTTATCTTTGTCAAGGAAGTGGTTCTGTGTCTCTTTTTCCTCATATAACTGAAGAAACTTTCAGCATGCAATCCTAGAACATCCCTTTGCAAATCTGTATAAAAAGTCCTTTACTTGCAGCAGGTTGAGAATGCCACATTTTGTTTCATGGCTTTTGACAATTTAACCCCCTTGTCTTCAAGGATGTGGCTTGGATAAACTAGCACTGAAAAAATAACTTTCAGGGCAACCTTGAGCTAGTGCGAGCTTGCTAACTTAGGCCCTGAAGCTGCCCTTTAACCGGAGGTATATGGAGTTAGTGCACTCTGCTTGGAAGCTGTTTTATGTTGACTCATGATATTAGTGTATTTTCATTTAAGTGATTTTATCATACTGTCATCCTTAAGGCACAACTGTGTGTTTCTTTGGTGTTATTGACCAACTGGAATGTGTGGCACGGTTATATCCTGATTGTGCAATGACTGAGAGGTACACGCAAACTGATGCTCCTTTACCATGCTGTCCTGGGAAAGGAAACACCTTCCTGTGCTGTAGCAAGCAGCATCCTCATAACTGCAATGTTCTGGGGGCTGAGCCTTGCCCTGGCCTGACATGATCCCAAGATGAAGGGTGTTAGAATAGACATCGACCATTGAGGTTCTGCTACACAGCTGGCCTTTACTGCTGAAGTACAAGCATTTATTGACTTTATCTGACAACCCAATGTTTGTGCTTTAACCTTCTGAGTGCTGAGAAACTGCTTGTGAATTTAATGTGAGGGGTGAGTCTGCTGCTGGAACCAGAAATGTGATGAAAAATACAGCTGCAGCATGAAAAACTAGAAAATCAAGGAGGTAGTGACAATAGGCTGGGCACAAGTCAAGCCAGCTTCCGAGAAAGGTCAGTCCCATGCATACAAGAAGGGGAGAAATGCTGGGCCAATGAACTTGTATAAATTAACTTTTGGCACCCTATTCCCGCTTGGGACTTTAGATACTGCAACACTAGCAAAATGGAGAGAGAAGCTTCAGTTTATAGTCTCTTCATTTAAAAGAAAAAAAAAAAGAAAAAGGTGAACAGAGGAAAAAGCCACCTGGAGTGCATAAGAGGGAAGAGATAATGACTGCTGAGGAGTTCTTTCCTTTGTCTCACTTCTCTCTTATGCATTGGAAATTTCATTTCAGGAAGTCATACTTTCTTATCACAGACTTTACTTTCATGCCAATCCCCCTGAAGACAAGCTCTACGGACAATAACCTGATAGAATACCTTCTGCAAAAAGAGGACAACATTCCCGGACAAAATCTCCTCCACTGCTGTTTTGGAGACTTAATGACCATCAGACACCTCCCAGGATCCTTTCAGAGCAATTCCTGACCTTGCAAAATGCCACTTATCTTCCAGCTCTCCGATCCAACACAATGCGGTTGTTACCTCCCCTGGTTTTCTGCAGTTCTTACCTGCAGTAAGTAGTATCTAGGTAGTACTCCTAGTAGCACTAGTAAGCAATACCTCGTAGTATCTAGTAAGTACTACCAGGTATCTAGTACTCCATAATAACTAGGATGGAGGCAAATAACGGGCTTCAAGTCTACAAACTAACTCTCAGAGCTTGGAAGCTCTGAGGTGTTGACGCTAATTCTAGAAACTGAAAAGTCTCTTATTCATATATATTCTTGTTTTCATTGGTGAGCCTAAAATGCACCTATTAGCAGGCACTTCCAGAGTGCTTTTCTCCTACTTGTTAGGGAATAAAGCAAATTCAAAGTCAAATTCTGCTTCACATGTGTGTCCGAAGAGGTGCAAATCATGTCCAAAGGCAGGCAATGAAGTTGGTGAAGGGTCTAGAGCGCAAGCCCATTTCTTCACTGAAAGAGTTGTCAAGCATTGGAACAGGCTACCCAGGAAAGTGGTTGAGTCACCGTCCTTGGAGGTATGTAAAATAAGTGTAGATGTGGACATGGTTTAGTGGTGGACAGTTTAACAGTTGGACTTGATGATCTGAAAGGTCTTTTTCAACCTAAACAAGACTTGATGATCTGAAAGGTCTTTTTCAACCTAAACAATTCTATGATTCTATGATTGTATATGAATAGATAATTCTCACCTAGTACTAGTGAAACAGAGAGAGAGCACTCAGACTATTTCCTAATGCATTTCTTGCAGGAGCTCGGGTCAATCACGCCGTGATCAAGTGAAAGCCGTTTATTTAGTAAAACATCACTCTTTTATAATCTTTTTGGCATAGCACGCAATACAAGCTATTCCGCTATTGGTTACATTGTGCATAACATTTACCTAGCAAAAATTTCTAATCGGTAGCACATATTCTTCAAGCTCTCGTTATTGTAGGATAGCTCAGTCCATTCTCCCTACACATGCTGATTAGCTGGTACTCCTGCACTGATTTTTTGCCAGGTTGCTGTTCTGTGGAATCTGCTCTTTAGGCCTCTTATCTCCTTCACTCCCTGGGACTCTTCAGCCTCAGGGCTTCCCAGGCTCTTTCAGGGAAACATCATTATCTGCTCCCCCCCCTCCTCCTCCTTCTCCCTGGCTTTATAGCTGAGCTGACGTCATATGGTATGGAATATCCCTTTGGTCAGTTTGGGTCAGCTGTCCTGGTTATGTCCCCTCCCAAGATCTTGTCCACCCCATCCCACTGGAGGGGTGAATGTTGGGATCCTTGCTCAGCAGTAGTCACACCACGGGTATGTTATCAGTACCCTTCTAGCTCCCAGCACAAAACACTGCTGCTATGTGGAAAACCAGCTCAGCCAGACCCACTACACCTTGAAACGTGACTTTGTATTTAAAAGAGACCTAAAAGCCATTTAGAGAAAATTTCAGATGGGATAAAAATCTTGATGAAGTGTGTTACACGTTTGTTAAGAAGATGAAACTCAGCACTAATTTTAGCACTGTGGTAACACCAAAGAGGGCATGATAGTTTTATGGTTATTCTGAACTTTACTTTGAGTGAACATATAGTAAGCACCACTGAGCTCCAGGTCCTCCACTGTCTGTGGAGAGCAGTATGTGTAAAGATGACACTTGTGATCCTGTAAACCACTCTGCACTGACAGACTGTGTCACTGGCATGTTGTGATCACTGACCCAAGATGAAATATCTTACCAAATTGCCGTTCTTTCTGTGCATAATTTCAAGAATACTGCCTGTGAGAAGGCAAGAATGACAAATCAAAACATGCTGAGTAACTTAAATTCAACATAATTAGGTGATCAGGTATACATCCGTAATGTGGAGACATCTGTGGCTGAGTTCCTCAGGTCAACTTCCTTTATGGGAGGGAGGGAGGAATAAGCACTTCCCAAACCTGGGAGCAGCAAGTATCTTCCAATCTTATATAAGATGCCAACCATAGATCAGACAAACCTTATCTGAAAATACATCTACTAACTAGGCACTTGGGATGACTAGCTTAGATGTAGATTTTAGACACTGGAAAAATCAAGTGAGGATGAATGCCACTTCATCTGACTTCTCTATATAACTGTGGAAACTTCCTCATTTTCTAGAGTGTGTACATTATGGAAACACTTATTGCTCTAGGTGCTTTTGATCAGTCCCCAAAGTTATTTGCTTCTGGCTCTGGTTTTTCTGATGAGGTAGGCATATGTGTAGCTTTTCTGTTTTGAGTCTACTTTAAGTAGATAAATGTTGCACCATTCCCATGTTGTCCCCTACTTCATTAAAGTTTGTTATTTTACTTGAGGAGAGAACTGAACATACAGTGTAGAATTTAATTTCATTACACTTCTAGATGTGTGTATCAGCAAACGTACACTTTATGCAGAGTTGAGGGTCATGAAATATGAGATGGTTTAGCATTTCAGTGGAAACCATATACCACATTTGCTATGTCATTATGCTGCTGAAGGAGAA
Source organism: Eurystomus gularis (assembly GCA_013400335.1). Taxonomy (NCBI): domain Eukaryota; kingdom Metazoa; phylum Chordata; class Aves; order Coraciiformes; family Coraciidae; genus Eurystomus; species Eurystomus gularis. Next base: position 155,670 of record VZZY01001034.1, on the reverse strand, counting down.
TAAGATAAATTAGTTCACTTACTTACTGTTTATCAGATACATAAATGCTGTGCTGTTTACTGCTTCCCTGAGCTAGATATATGTTTCTACATCTTCAGAAGAAAAAAGGATTGGATCTTACTGAAACTTCTTAGTTTCTCAAGTCAGGTGAAATGTGAGTTTGTGGCAAGCTGCAAAATTGTAATTAGAAGAGGCAATATACAACCCTACCAGGAAGTTTAGATCCTTCTGCTACAAAAACATGCATTTTGATACAGTAGACAAATCTCTTTGTAATGAAAGCAGTCTAAAAGCAATCCAGATTCATTTCTGTAGCTTCATTTCTGATAAAAAGATCATATGGCCCAGTCAATTTTTGTCACATACAACATATCAGGGCTTTTTCACCCAACAGGAGAGAATTTTGTTTCATGCTGTTTATCGTCAGTATCATACAATCTATCAGCCTAGTGTCTTATATTTTCTAGCACCAATTATGTGGCAACTCCAAAGCTCAAGTCTCCAGTATTTTCTGGAAGCAAGGAGCTTGGGGACAAAATAAAGATATCCATCATAAGCCTATGCAGCTTACTCTGATTACTGCATTATCCTGTACTTCAACAGGGGCCTTGAACTCCTGACAGCATTATGAAACAATGTTCATCAGTTCTTTGCTCTGGGCAGCACTTGTTTCACTAGCTTAAATCACCTCAGAGTTAAGCGCCTGGACTCCCGTTCCAGTTAATGAAGAGAAATCACCACCTTCACAGTGTGATTAATCTCTACTGGTTTAGACATCTTGGCTGGAGCTTGCATTCCACCCACCTGTTTCTATGGGATCTGTGGCTAAATAAAAGACATCAATGTACTCATGTGTATGGATGGCTCCTTTGCAGCCTTTCACGAAGAATAAATGTTCACAAAAAAGTAAAAAGAAAGAGAAATGGAGAAATGTTTTTACTTGAGTGAGAGAAAAAGAACATCCTTTTCAGAAGTGAGAAAAAGAGACATGAGAATCAGTATGTGAGAGAGAGAAGATGGCTGAAGTGAAGAAGTGAATATTACCTAACATACTAGAAAGCAATCTTGGTCTGGATTTGCTTCCATTTAGTTTAATGGTAACACTCTTGCTTACTTCATGGAATAGGATAAAGCCAATGGCAAAGATAGTGTTGCAAAAGAACATATATCCACTAGGGAATTAAAGATTACTATGATAAGAATTTTTAGAGATTGAAAAATCAGTCAGCTTTGAACATTAAAATTTAACTTTACTGAACTAATTAATTAACATAATACTTCTCCATAATGGCTGAATCTTACACAATATTAATGATAACGATTGCGTATACAAACCTGTTAGTCTTTAACACTTCACCTGAATTAGCTGTGAGTACACCAATATCAAGAAGCTGATATCATGTAGTTAGCATGGATGGCTACAGGCACTAAGAGTACTTCATCACCAAGGTTGAACTGATCACAGTTGAGAGCTTGCCCATGAGAGATGTCAGTGCTAAAGTGGGCTTTTCTTCTACAATTTACTTTGATAACACCTCATGTCTTTTTGCTATTGCCGTTTCCTTCCCTCTCTCCCTTCCTCAAGGTGATTAAATTAGTACATTTATAACCTGTAGAGGTCACAGACCTCTCTACTGGCTACCAATGAGTGTCTGATGGGCATCAGTTACAGTTAGGTGTTCTTACTATGATAATATAAAAATACAGGCTTGGGCAAGAGTAGCTGGAAGGCTGCCTGGTGGAAAAGGACCTGAGGATGTTGGTCAACAGCTGGATGAATATGACCTGGCAGTGTGCCCATGTGGCCAAGAAGGCCAACAGCGTCCTGGCTTATATCAGAAATAGTGTGGCCAGCAGGACTAGGGAAGTGATCATCCCCCTGTACTTGGCACTGGTGAGGCTGCACTTTGAATACCGTGTTCAGTTTTGAGCCCCTCACTACAAGAAGTACACTGAGGTGCTAGAGCATGTCCAAAGAAGGGCAACAGAGCTAATGAAAGGTCTAGAGCACAAGTCCTAGGAGGTGTGGCTGAGGGAATAGGGGTTGTCTGGTTTGGAGAAAAGAATGCTCAGGGGAGACCTTCTCTCTCTCTCTCCAACTGCCTGAAAGGAGGTTGTAGTAAGGTGGGTGTCAATCTCTTCTCCCAAGTAACAAGTGATAGGACAAGAGGAAATGCCCTCAAGTTGCACCAGGGGAGATTTAGATTGGACATTAGGAAAAATTTCTTCCCTGAAAGGGTTGTCAAGCACTGGAACATGCCACCCAGGGAAGCGGTGGTATCACCAACCCTAGAGGAATTTAAAAGACATGTAGATGTGGTGCTCAGGGACATGGTTTAGTGGTGGGTTTGGCAGTGCTAGATAAATGGTTGGACTCAATGATCTTAAAGGTCTTTTCCAACCTAAACGATTCTATGATTCTACAGGGACGAAAGAAGAGTCAGCTTAAGCATAGTAATGTCTGTTTTATTAACCAAAACTACTGTCTGAACAGCTGGGTTTAAAGTCAAGAAAGTCACAAGAAGGAATATTAAGGCTCTATAGGAAGAAAGACGTTTCTGACACAAAAGTTGTTGCTTACCACTGTCCAAATAAAAACTTGGAGTCCAGACTCCTGAGCAAATCAGAGATGCCTTGGACACTCTGTGTGGCTTTCTGTAAAATCTCAGATCAAATCCAAAGTCCGAGTTTTTGTTTTGAGGGAATTTTGGAACTTGCCTCTAGACCCAAAAACTTCTCAGTTAAAGTCAGGAGGATGATTTCCCTAGAAACTCCAGGTCATCTCATTTAAGCCTTATTCAACAGTGACCTTTTATTCTTACCAATTTGGAAATACCATGATATTACAGCAGGGGTTCTCAAACTACGGCCCACGGGCTGGATATGGCATTGTTTTTCCTGTTTTTTTTTGTGCAATACTACAAATAAAATATGTGCAGTGTGCATAAGAATTCGTTCATTTTTTTCCAAACTATAGTCCAGCCCCTGACAGTGTCTGAGGGACAGTGAACCGGCCCCCTGTTTAAAAAGCTTGAGGACCCCTGTATTACAGACTCCTTGTTAGTTCCTCTAGATGTATACCAATGTATCTGCAACCGTCTGAACACCCGACACCATGATTACCTGGGAACCCAGAGCCGATCTCCTCTTCCCTTGTTCTGCTCCCAGCTGATCCTGGCACCAGCTGTGTCTAAATGAATCTGCACAACAAAATGATAGTTTTCATCCCAGGGGCTGATGCATCAAGTTCCATATCTCATGGGTATTAAAGCCAACAAATACGGTAGGACTGTTCCTTTTAAGTAGCGCATTTAAAGCACTTTTTGATGAGGTTAGGGCACTTGGGTGCTGTGTTCATAACTACCTGATGTGCAGTGAGGCTAAATTAAGATTATCATGCTTTTAAACTACTCACTGCTGTGAATAGTACAAACTGATACAGTCCCTAAGTGTTTTAGTTGGATCAAAGGCAAGACTTCTAGTGTATCTGAGAAAGTAAACCTTGGGCAGTTCTGACCTCTGAATTCTCTAAATTCCAATGAACAGTAGCTATAGTACTATTTCATTTCGTGATGCAGTACTCATTTGTCAGTGATTATCCTGAACTTTATCCCTTTTTGATTTTATAGAGTTAACGGTTGATGAAATAAGAATAGTACAGTGCAGGCAGTATTTCTGGAACTCGTGTAATGATTAGCTTGACAATATATCCTTAAAGTGAACAGCAGAAATTTGCTCCAAAATGTATTCCTTTTTTCATGCATCCATGAGAGGAAGAACTAATAATAAGTAAACAGTTTTGTGAAATTAAGCTTCAAATTAATTCAATACTTTCTCTCTATAATTTCTGAGTGGCCTCTGAAAAATCTCTTTTGAAACTCAGGGATAGTTCACAACTAAAATTTACTAAAATTTTAGATACCCACCCCAGCTTAGGAAGTAGTCTCCCACTCAGTCTAAATACAAAATCCTTCTAGAGAGAGAGGCTACTTTAGGGGTTGATTTGAAGTAGAAATACAATTTTGAGTGCTCTGAGGTTGCCTACAGGAATACAGCTGTCTCATGGTATCTCGCCACGGCTTGTTTCCTCAGCAAGGGAGCCACTCGACATGTGCAAAGGCAAAACCTGTGGCAGTCAGCAAGGCAGATATTGCTCCCACCAACTGGGGCTCTGGAGTGAAAGTGGACAAGCTTCGATGTGGCTATACCTTCATGTCCCCATTGTGCATATAGGCATCTTAGGAAAATGAGGCTCGGCCGGAAATGCTAAGTGAGTGTCTAAAGGCAGGTGGTGTGAAGGCACTCTGCCATGTTCATTGTTGGTCAATGATTTTCCAGAATGACTGTGTAGGTGTTTGCACCATACCTATTTTGCTTTTATCTGATGCTTCATGCGTTCCAGTACAAGTTTTAGAAGGAGCAACAATATCTACTAAATGAAACTACAGCCTTTTGTAATCACTTTGCCCTGTTTTATGCAGAAAACTAGATGGCTACATCAAAAGAGCTGTGTTTGTCACATGGAATATTTTGAGGGATGATGTAAACTGTTACAATTACTGTGAGATGGAGGTATAGCAGATGAAGGCTTCAGTTTGAATGTAATTACATAGGTCTCTCTTTCATACCAGTAGGAGATCAAGATTAAATGGGACATGTTTTCTCTGCATTAACACTGCTATTTAATTTTCTTTTTTTTGGGCACAAATGTACATTCCAATAGTACATTAAATGTTAGTCTTCAACCTTTTACCTTATTTGAAAGTGAATATACTTTCACAAAAGTTAAAAAGTTTAAAAAAAATTAGTACTGTGTCTTTCTCACTATAATTTTAAAAGGTCCTAAGTATTCAGTTTTGGGAAAGAGTATGAAGGAAGAAAGTTTACAGGAAAGTCAACCTATTGCACTGAGTCATATGCAAACATCTTCTGATCACACCTGATATGACATCAGCAAATTTCAAGGAGCTGGAGAAAACAAATGTGAGTGAGTGCTAGAACAGGCTAGAGAGAGTGGAAAGTTTATGTGAGATTGGGAATAAAAAAGCAAAAATGCTCATGTTTAGTAGGCCAGGAGTGTGCTAATTCACAAACATGCAGTTCATCCTCTTGGATGGGATGTGGAAATGTGGCATCTGATGAATTTGCTTCTTTCAAAATGTCACTGCACCATGGAAAAGCAATTCTTTACTTTTCCGACAATTAAGAATCATAAAAGGTGCTACTTACAATTCAGAGGTTCACTCAGAAATGTCTGAGGTGTTCTTCTGTGACAGAAGGCTCTGGAGGCCTCCCCTGTCCATTGTGCTGTGAGTTTGGGTCTAGCTTCTCATGCTGAAGTCCCCTGTGGCTTTCCTGTCTGTCCTTTCACATGTTGCTGGGCAACCCGATCATGCAGAGGTCTGACAGGAACGCCTGGTGTGATCCAGCACCTCCAAAAGGCATCAAGGAGCATGAGAAGCCTAAAGGAGCCGCAGATCACCCATTTGGCTTCCTGGGGGCAGCCGTACAGCAGCCTGCTCTGTCTCTGCCCAGAGTTGGTACACAGCTTTGATCCTATCCTTGCAGGAAGGTAGTGGTGGCCTTTCTTTCAGAGAATAACAAGTGTTGGTGTTCTCCCTTTTAATTGTGTTTTTTTACCTTTTAGCTCCTCCCTCTGCCTGTCCTATTCTGGTAACATTATTTAGACTTACAGACAGAAATTTCAAATCTGTTATCTAAATTGCATGAATTGATGTTTCTATTTGTTGCTGTTTGAACATTCAACTTACATTTACATGTGTAAATGTCTGTTTATATATGATCAGCACACTTTTAAAAACTGCTAGTGATTTTCATGGTTACAAAGTACCATCTTAGTGCCAGTGGTAGAGTGGTAAAGGTTTTTAGTGTCAGAAAAACAGTGGAATTAGACTTGAATAATTTAAGGGAATTATTCTGATGGTTGTTTTTGCTTCTGTAGGTTTTTTCATGGGTTCGCTTTTAAACCACTCATGGGCAAAAAGAGATATAAAGGAAGAGCTAGAGTACAAAAAGAGCACAAGCCCTCACAATTCATATTGTACCAACTATTAAAAAATATCTCCAAGCCTTCTAAGCTTAAAAAAATGGTTACTTCATTAAATAAGAAATGCAGACTACATATGATGCTTCTTGCAGTGAACACAGAATTTTAAAGATACCTGTTAGCAGTAAAATTCCAGAGTTGTGAAAAAAGGATTTGAAGAAAGTAGGATGTGAGTAATAGTAATTCCTAAAAATGATTTTGAATGTCTTAAAAGTGGAAATGAAAAATGAGCTCATTGTGTAAAAGCTTAAAAGTGTCACTTCAAATGAATGGCCAACAGAAAGTCCCCCAAAATTTCCAAGTTGAAAAACTGTTTTTGACTGCACAGTTAATATTAGAGGAGGATTCTGTGGAAAGTATTAAGTATATGGTCAGAAAAATTAAACACATCTCCTATTTTCATCGCAAGTAAAGGACAAAAATGTTTTACTTTTGCAACACATAAATGATTCTAATAAAGCTGAAAGTGTTTTTTTTTTAAATAAACAAAATAACAAAAATATAACAATGAATGAAATAATTTAGGAATTCCATTTGTTCTTAGTTTAAGACTGGTGCAGATGACTAGTGAAGTCTTACAGAATTAAATGTTTTCCAATGCATTGAAGACTACATGTTTTCACACTGTACATTGTATTGTGCTCGGTAGGAAATCCCTGGTGATTTTGTAATAAATAGCTAGGTAACTAATTTGGGAGTTTATTTTAAAATATCATTTGGACTCATTGTTTCAAGGGTACAGTATGAAAAGCTAAAATGGTTATTAATCAATTCAGAGCAATGAACTTGACTTAAAAAACATCCTGGAAGTTTCAAAAGACCTATATATAGCATTGTGAGAGTACTGTAGTGCAGTTCAGGATGATTTATTAGGATCACTCGTTCTAAGGCTTATGGGCAGGAAGATAAAAACTTCAGTTCTGACACCTTGAAAGCCTTCTGAGACAGAGACAATTAGCCTGTAGAAGTTATAAAAAGAAGCGTGGGTCGGGAAAATGCTTTGATGAAAATGCTGCCTGGTCATCTTCTTTTGAAGAGAGAGAAAATGTGAGCTTTGAATATGAATATGCTGGCATCTCCTAAGAAAAGAATACCAGTTCTTCTACCTTAAGATTACACACTATAGTCTGGCTATAGTGGAAGGAAGGGGACACTGTCATAGGAGAAGTTGGAAACAGCTGAACACAACCAGCAATGACATCACCTCTCTTTTTCTTGAGGTCAAAGAGAATATGTTGGCAAAGGTAACAAATTGTTCCTCTAGTTGCTGGGAATACAAGACCCAGGAAGTGCCAGCACAGCTCTGTGTGGGAAATGTACAGTCAGCTGTAGGATGAATTTGGTAGAGGACAGAAAAGGGGGGATGTATAAAAGCCATAGTGTTTCAGTAGTAAGTGATGATAAATTTCTTAACAACTAATTGTTGTAAGAAAATTCTTACTGAAAATAAGAATTGTTGGATACCTGGATATCATGCGTTTATTCCAATTTTTAAAAAATGTTGTGTTCATTTTTACATCTTCTCCATCTGAGTTGCTGATTCATTTAATTTCCTTTTATAAAACATACCAATACCAAACTCCCAAAATGCAATAGCTGGCGTAGCAAAAGGATGACGATGCTTCCAAATATGACTTTATCTTGGAATTAAGTTCAGGGTAAAAAAAGAGGCTTTGCCTTGTGTAATTATTATATGGCAAGTTAGCAGAAAAAAAACAGGAGGAATTCCTCTATAATTGGGGAATTATATATATATTTTCAGGTATATTTAACGTGCACATCAGTGTTAAGTGCCTAACTTCTGCTCAGAGAATCCAGAGGGAGGAAACTGTGTGTGCTCAGTACCAACTAAAAATCAGATCACTTCTTCAAAAAGGCTTACATATTGATGTGCCCTCTTGATTTCAGATATACAGGTTTCAAAATTTTGAATTTAATACAGATTTATAAAGCAAATGAGGCAATGAAGAATTTATCTCTATGCTCCTCACTGCTTTTCATTGCTGTTGCTAAGGGAAAGCAGTGCCAGCTGTCTGAGCAGATAAGATTATGATGAGCTGCAGTAGCTTAGTAAATTCTTTCTCACTTATTTTATAATGTACAATAAAGTATGTCTGAGACTCTTTTACTGTTTTGTTCTTGGGCATTTCCTTACATAATTTGTGTGATAGTTTTATTAGGATTTCTAAAGGTCAAAGATCATCATTAAAATTGGCAGAATGCAATGGACGAAATTCTTCTGTTAATTGCACGTATGCAAGCTTGCTAGGTACAGCCATGTTGTAAGGATGCAGTTAAGATGAAAATGTGTCCCTTTATCTGTCTAACAAATGCTTTTTAGGGAAATCAAAAGCGAAAAATGCCTGTCTTGTATATGATCACTTGCAGTTGATTTTGAAAAAGCTCAGAGCTCTTGGTGTCTTTGCTGGGTGGCCCTTGGTCACAGACTCTAGCTTATCATATTATTTTTCATGTATTGTTTAGGCTGAACCATAGATCATTGGCCTGCAAATAAAGAAAAAGGTTAAATTAAATGTACATAATGTAAAAAGTGATTTGTTATTTTAACAGCCTTACTTTTGAGTACCTATTTTGAACCTGATAGTGGTCCACCTTCTTGAAAGGTATTCCTTAAGATGCTTCCAGCTCCACATTTAACATTTAGGAGTCATTGTTGATATGTAAGCTCTCCACCTCCCATTCCCCAGGCTTTGCATCAATAACACTGCACCAGTAGCAATTTAATGCGGTTGTAGCTAAACTTGGAATTTGACTGAGCACAAGGGAACATGAGACCAGTATTTCTGACAGGTAAGGAATGGAGAGACAAAATGCCCTTGCAAGTGTCTGTACGTGACAGCCTGCATTGGCTGGAAGTTCTGCATTAAGCCCTGACACTTGCCATGATATTGAGTTAACCAGGTAGAAAATACCTTGACTGTCAATATATGTCTGTTTTAGAGACTGGCAATTCAGGGATACTAAGGAAATAGAGGCTTACTGAACGGGCAGGGAGAGTAAAGCCTGACTACATGTCACCATAAGAAATACATGCCAGAGTAGGTGCTAGATATTGAAGTCCCCATTTCTGATTTATCCAGCACAGAAGCAAACATGTAAGAGTTAAGTGGATTTGGGAGCATGTTAATCCCACTGTGTGCAAAAAGAAGATAAAGATGACACTCATATTAATATAAAATAGAATAAAGTAGTAACAGGAAATAAAATATTTACACTATAGCAAGATCTTCTGTTACAACTTCCTTGTCCTGACAGCATTGTCAGCTGTCTCTTGCATGGTTTCTGTGGCTCAGTCCCTCATTGTAGAGGGTAAATCAAAGCCATGGAGTCTATATATATTTCAAATACCACTAGTTTAATTGCATAAGACCTTCAGTCACTCCACTGGTAATTCCATCAGAAATCTGATACAAGTACTGCAGCAGAAGGCTGCCTACCAAAAACTGTCTCATTGCAGACAAGTAAGGCAGAGTGTGAAAATTCCTGAATCTCACCCAGGTGTCACAACAGAATTACAAAGTCCTGAATAACCCAGAAACAGCTAAATTGTGATGCAACTTAATTGTGAACTTTTCGTGAAAGTTAAGGAAAAAGAATTAAGGCTCAGGGACAGTTCCACTATGTTATGTGCTGAAATCCCTCAGTTGTCTTGCATAGGCAGTGAGAGCATAAGAGACCCCAAAAAGCATTTCAGATTCTGAAAAGAAGATTTCTGCCTGGAATCATGCTTCAGGCTGTCTATCCATGCCTTTCCACTGACAGAGTACAGTGGCCTCAACTCAGGTACCTGCAGTAGATGGATTCATGTGACTCTTTAACAGCTTCGGTGCTCAGGTTGAGATAGTAACCTTTTTTTCTCTCTCTCTTATCAGTAAGTTTGCTTGTCTTGCTCCAGTATGTCCTTCACTTTCTTGTAATGGGGACTCTCTAGACTGGGTACAGTACTCCAGCTGTGGTTTCACAGGTACCAAAAAAGTCCTTCCCTGGATCTGATGTCTGCATTTTTATAGCCGGGATACTGATGGCTTTTGCCGCTGCTGCTGCTTGTTCCACTTGTTGTCCACCAGGCCCCTGAGGTCTTTTCCTATAGAGCTGCTTTCTAAATGGGTGTCCCCTAATCTGTATGATCTCATGAGATTTTTTCCACCTGAGATGCAGGACTTTGCATTTGCTTTTCATAGAATATCTTGAGCTGGAAGGGACCCATATGGGTTATATTAACTGCCTGCCAGCTTGGCTTTGCACCACTGATGACAACTCTTAGCACCTAGTAGCACAGCCGATTTCCCACCTACATTATTGTTCATTCATCCAGCCCATATTTTAACAATTTTGTGATATGGAGACTATGAAGACTACGTCAAAGGCCTTTCCAAAGCCAAGGTATGTGGTGTCACCTGCCCTCTCGCTTATTCACAGCACCAGTCACCTCATCACAGAAAACAATTACATTGATCAGGCATAATTTGCTCAGGGTAAATTCATGTTGGTTGTTTGCAGTCACCTGATTGTTCGTATAACCGGAAAAGGTTTCTAAGAGAATTTGATCCATCACGTTCCCAGGGCCTAATGTGGGGCTGACTGGCCTGTAGTTCCTGGATCCTTGTGAGTGAAAATGGAACCAAAAAAGGGATAGAGGAGTTCAGGCTTTTCCCTAATAGCCGTCACAGTCTCCTTAGCCTTCCTCTTGTTGCTTTTGTTCTTACAGAAACCTTTCTTGTTGCCTATTTTTTGCTGTTTTTTCCACTGAAGATCCTCTATCCAGATTTTCTACATAATGACCAGATCCTGACTCTCATTTGTATAATGCACTATTCACAGAGGAGAAATACCAAGACAAAACACAACCATATAGCTGATTTGCTATAGGATACAGTGAATCCCACCTAAGGATGTCTGGGATTTTCTCAGCACAGAGAGCTCCTTAGGTGGTGAACAATTCTCGCAGCAAGTTCTCTGCAGCCTGCCTGCCTTAATTCTGTCTTCAACATAAGAGGCATAAACTGAGAGCAATGACCATCAGTGCAATGAACTAACTGGTACATTTTTAAACAAAACAGGGATGAGAGTTCATGCCAGCTGTGGTGGAATTTTATAAAGGTGTTTATTTTTGTGCTAGGAGCTATACTGAAAACATTCATGTACATCATAAAATCCCGTAATATCAACAAGATGAAACTTCTGCAAATACAAGTTTTAACTTCTGTATCAGATGCAAGTATTCTTTCTGCAAAATTGTCCTTCAAATAGTAACCTTTCGGTCAGAGTTTATGGGGTAATAAATTCCAAGCATTATATTTACAGAGATATACAGACACCCAGCATTATGTTTTGCAGTTTCTGTAGTTACATCTGCAACAGCTTTGTAGGGTGATGCACGCTCCATGTCATGTGGTGCACAATGACTCATGTCCCTATGCCTCAAGGCTTGCCCTGCTCACGGTTTGCTTCTTGCATTCACCACTGATTGAGCTTAGTCCTGGGCATCCAATGGGCTCTGTCTAGTCTTACGACATCAACATCATAATCTTGATACCATTTTCCAGTTCAGTTAGTTCAGTCTGAGTTCAGACAGTGCAGTTCAGATATTTCAGTCTGAAATAACGTAAGTGGTTGTGTTGCAGCCCATTAGGGTAGTGATTTTATAGCATACAATGGAATATCTATGTTTCACAAGCACACTGGAAGTCACAGGTGAAAACAGTTCTGGAAGCTGCACAACACTGGATGACTAAGTGTGAGATTAAGGTGGAAGGGTAGTCCCTTAATTTTAAATATATGTTTTCTTTTGAAATCAGACTTTGCTTTAAGGAGCAATAGTTACAGAATCCTTGTATTTTTCACCCAACTCCAGTTCTAGTTTCATTTTAAATGCAGTTTTATGGAATTCTTTTACAGAGCTTACTCGTGACGATGGTTTTCAAATGCCAGCAGCTGCTTAATGTTTAACATGCTATCTGATGTCCTTAACTTTAGAGTTTATCAGATTAGATATTCACTCCCTACAAAGGGGAAAAATAAAAAGAATATTTGCCTAGCTGATATTAAGAGTATATTCTGAGACTACTCTACAGAGATTTGCATTAAGACATGATCTGTTGCATTAAGGCATGATCTGTCATTACTTAGGAAATTGCAAAGGTAATATTAACTATTACTTTTACATTATTACTAGAGTATTAATATTTGGAAAATATCATTTCTTTCAGAAATTGAAACAATGTTCCATAAAAGTACTGCCTTATTCACTGCACAGCTTGAAGACACAAACCAAACTTTTCTCTCTGTGCAACTCTTTGCAAAAAGTGGCTCTACAAAAACATATACATACTAATAACACATTGACTTAGTTCTGGATAACTGAAAAGGCTGCAAAGCTGCATGAAAGCAGTACCTGAAAACTGTGTAAGGCCTGTTTTTTAAGTATATACAGGTATCTCTGACTGTGGAATTAGTCCCCCTAGAGATCTGCTTATGGCTTTTCCTTTAACTTCCTTTGTGAGTATTTTATTGTAATGTACTTTAAAATAAAGTATTTCTACGGTAACAAGAAATCCACCAGTGCTGACTTGGTCCCTTTCTGTTAGGAACACAGAATGGTGCATATCAAACAGTGCTATTCCAGATCTGTGGGAATCTCCCATGAGGACCTTGCCAAGCAGTGGGAACAGATAATTTAGGTTCTGTTTTATTTTTAATTTCTTCACAGAAAGCTGAAACCATCCAAGTGTGTTGTTGACAGAAAGGGATTTCCAGAAGATACTTGCCTTTGATCTCCTGCCATACTGTGCTATGGAAGTTATCAAGTGTTCTCAGAGTTGCTAGAGCAAAATTTGCCCTCTGAATGCTCTTTTCCATCAGAGCCGTGTCCCATATCTCTAACAGCTGTCATGGTTTTCTCACAGAGTTATCTCCATCTGAAGGAGAGCAGGTGTTATTTCTAGCACTCCTTTGCGGCCTGGCATCGGCAGTCTCTCACTGTCACCACAGGACCATGGCAGTGCTCCAAGCTGCGCGTTCCCACAAACACTGGATGGCAGGGATCTGGGGATTAACAAGAGGGTCCACACCTAATTTTGTGATATAAAACTATAGCACTCAGGTGCTTTGTTTCATCTACCTATATTTTTTTGCCTCTAGTAATACTAGAGGATTATTAGAGTTCAAATGACCATGTCCATGAGGACAGTGGGTCCCATTTTCACTTGCTTTAGGCATACACTCCAGTTTAATGAACATTATGTTCTTAGGTAAATGAAAAAAATGCTTCCTTTTCAACACTTCTTTTGAATACAGGAAACAGATGGCTCTCTCCATGCTTCATGGCTGTTACCACTTGATGCGAAGTTTCTTCAGTGTTTGAATTTGACACGTACAAGGGCACTGCTCTCTGCTTTAACATGTCTCCCAGATCTTGAAGATATTTAGGGATGCTACAAGACACTAGTTCTGAGCACTTCCTTAGGCTATAGTAGCCATATAGTGCAGTTGCCATATGAGAAAAAAAATGTCCAATCACTATTATGGAGATTACTGTGCCTCAAAGCAATTATACATCTATATTGCCTGGCTGCTCATTCATGAAAATAGACTGTCAAAAAGGAAGAACCATTTTTGTTTCACCTCTCAATTGAATAGATCAGAGCACCATCCAGGTTCATGACCCCTTTCTGCTAGCCAGAGTAAAATCACATAGGAGGACCTAATTCTTCTCTGGTTAGCTCTAGACAGCTCCAGATAGCTTGCCTATCCCATTTGTCTATTTTGGATGAACTGTGTAAGAGTATAATTTAGTCTGAAATAAAAAAAATTAGAGAATTTGAAACAATCAATGCTAGACTCATGAGCCTTAGAAACTCCCCTTTTTTTTTTTTACTTTTGGATCTGCTGTTTCTTTACTACCTACTCATGCTCTAAACTGTGGCTTACTAATTCTGGAGCTTCTTAAGGAATGAGGAACATTCATTAAAAGATCTTGAGCAGTTTAAATAATGCTTTCTATACCTAATTATTTTTCAGCAGTGACGCTTGATTTTTTTAAAGATTATAGGGATAGATTTTTAAAAAAATGAAAGATGCATGGTGAATTTCCTCAGTTTCAAGTTAATAGAATATTAGCTTATGCTACTGGCTTTCTACACTGGAGCCAATTAGAACCTTAATGGTATCTTAAATGGTAATATTCAGTACTCTAAGTCAGAAAAAGAATTATTATGGAAGTGACTCATAAATACAACACATGCATCAGAGATCCCCAGCAGTGGCATACTATTACATACATAACCTTAGAAAAACAGGCAGAATGTTTATAAGTCACCATAATGGTTTTGATTTGCAGATAAGAAAAGCACTAAGCCTATTTCAAATGTTTTTCATTTATTTCTTTTCCTCCAGTGACTTTTCTTCCTCCATTGACTTCATTGACAACTGAAGAAAATGCTAAAGGAAACAACTATTTCAGCTATTTTGCAAAAGATGAATGGCAGCAGTATTATCATCTCCTCCTTTTTCAGCTATATTTTAAAAATAGGGTACATTAACAGCTAATTGCATATCTCTGAAGTCTAAGTGTAGGCTGGCACTTGTGTCTGTGAGTCTTATTTCCACATTCCAACAATTTGGGGTATATTCCTTTCTCCACTGATTTCAAGCTTGCTAGCTCATGTAAACCTGCTACTTCCTTCTCTGCTCCAGAAGCTGTTGCTGTGATTCCCTCTCTTTGCTGGCTTCTTCGCTGTCTGTGTTGTACACGGAGTTCAGGCAATGACCTTGATGTGCTCCTCTTCCTGAGCCAGGCATCATTTGTCTGTGGGTGTAGTTCTAAATTACTTGCCAGGTTGTCCCAGGAAACATTTGACTAAGCAGTAAATTGAACCCAGATCCTAAACTGTCCTTCACACCATTTTACTAATATCTACTTGTCTTTGCATAACATATGCAGGCAGATCACATTGCCAGATCAACCTTTTTGCAAAGAAGCAATGGCTTTGGGATGGTGTTGACTGCACATGTATTGACTAGAGATATTACGTGTTTTCCTTTGAAATGTATGCTTCTATTTGAAATACTGTGCATTAGGTTGAGTACTACAATGGCCCTCCTAAACATATAAATGATATCTGAAGCTTCCTGTAATTGGAAATTCTGCTGATAGTAACGATTAAAAGTGATGATATGGACAATGTAATAAAATATGATGAAAGGTAATAAAACCCTGCACTTTGTCTTAACAGATTTACTTGCTTACTTTCTTTCGACATTTTCAACTGAACTAGAAGCTCAGGCTGCCCAGTCTACTATTTTCAGGTTGTGATATCACCCAAACATGACATGCCTTTCAAACAGGCAGAAGAATACTGCTGCAACCCTAAAATATGCCACTGATACTGTGAAATGGAGAAAATCCATTCTGAGATGATGCTTTCATAGCTTATTACGAAGAATGCAACAGTTACATAAAAGTCAAAAGGAGACCAAGCAGAGAGGGAGCTCATTTAAAAGCAGTTGCTTTTACAACCTACAGTAGTGTCATCAACCTGCAATCTTCCTACTAACTTCGATGTTTTTGTTGGGAGAAAGTGCGGAAGTGGAATTTAACTTTCTAATTTGATACGTATATAATAAAGGAACAGCCCATCCTGGGAATGAACACTTTCCAGACGAAAGGTGCCCAAAGAGCTTTTTATTTTTCCCAGAAAATACATATCTTCTTAGCCCTTTAATCCATTTCTGCTTTCCTGTATCTCCTTCATTTACATCAATGCAAACCAAATTTTTAAAATTTATTTTCTTTGTATTATCTGAAAAGGATGGCTGTTAGGAGAGAAAAGTGCTCCTTTAGAAATCAGAGAGTTGAAGTGCTTTAATTTCAGCTCTCATGATTAAGTATATACAGTTTAAAATTTGAGGGTAAATGAGGCTGGCATTCTAGAAAAACTCAATACAGATCAACTCACGTTCAATTATTTTCTTATTGCTATCCTACAGAAGAACACCTGGGTTACCAAAATAGCAAATAGTTGGGGAGGTTCATTGCACATCACAGCAAAAATGAAGAGATAAGCTAAAAAAGAGCTTCTAGTCTCAGTCATGCCAGTGGTGGAGATGGATTTTACTAAGAAGGTTTTTATTCCACAAGCCTTTTTTAGCCCTCAATTATTTGAGTTTGGTTCCTATGATGGAGAAGAGCCATACAATGACTACCTTAGCCTTACAATATGAATTCATTCAATCTTTAGCACACTCTCCTCAATCCATAAGGGAGATATTAGTGAAAGGAGTATCACTGGAAACTCGGTTCTCTTTATTTGGTGATTCTTTTGATCCTTCAAAGGACAAAACCCAAAAGAATTACCAGATAACAAAAGCAACAAGTCAAACTACACAGGATCTCTTTCTAGAAGCCTTCATTGCACTTGTCTCACTCCCTGGAGTATCTGAGGCTTTAGGATTTTACTTTAAAAAAACCAGTTCCCTCAGAACTAAAAATCTGAGTATAGGTTACATGCCAGAAGTAGGAAAATTTTACCTACCTCATGCGAATTTTCAGTGACATCTAATAGATGCATATATTTTATGTGTTTGTGTGTCTACATATCTGAATATTATGTACACACATATGGCAATATCTAATTAACATGAAAAAAAAATCCTCTTTAGAAAAGATGTTAAACCATATAAAGGTGCCATATATATATCAAGAGCCAAATTAGAGAGGACTTTTGCCATTTAAATTGCCAAGTTAAATACAGCACAATTGAAGTAAACTTGTCCCTCCAGGCATTCATAAGCCTACACTTGGGCGCTCTTGGAAGCTAACTTAGCACCAATTGTATCTTATTTTACTTGGCCATTTAAAGGGCTAAGCAACTTGGCTCACACTGACTGTATCACACCTCTACATGACTGACCTTACTCTCTCAACTTTCCCTCATTTAGTGCATGCTGAATGTTTTTGATCAGATCCGATTTACGTGATTTTGGCCAATTAGCATGAAAGACAAAACCAAAATCTCTAGAGGACAGGTCTGCAAACATAAAATATAATTGGATGGAAATTGACCTGTTCACATTCTTTTTGCCTTAGCTCAGCGTGTGAGTGTTAAGTGTTAGTTGCCTGGTTTTGCCTGCTGTCTCCAAAGCCTGATGGTTGAACCTTCTGTGCTTTTGTGCAGGGCTCATACACCACACTGAAAGAAGCAGCGTTACCCTACTGTGGGAGAGGATTTGGGTTGGATGCAAGTATAATGGGAAATGGAGAGGGCAGCTGGTGAGTTACTGAAGACTTCTGCTGTCATATATCAGGGCATGCATGTGGTAGAGCCAGATGGTACTGTAAAAAGTGCAAAGAAGTTCAAGTCTCACCTCTTCAGGTAAATACATGCCCAGAAAAGACTAAGAGTATGGATATCCTGTGGAAAAGTGTCAGTTGTGACTAACACAATGAATTCAGTAAAGAAAGGGTGTGGGAAACTGAACTTCTTCAGATCCAGATCATGAACATTTAAAGACACTCCCAGATAGACTTCTATGATTTGAGTCAGCAAAATCAAAATCAATTACAATAGAATCTGCTATATTGTGTTGCAATCTTTGTGGATTATTACCTATGATAAATGCTTAGAAGCCACAGTAATGACAGCAGTATAAAGGCTTAGACAGATTAGATAGAAAGAACACAAAATGACTTCCCTGATGTGCACATGTCATCACATATATGGTCTCATACCATCTTCTGATCTAGCATGAAGTTCTAGTCTATGCAATAAAATCTCTCCATTCAAGGGGATGTGCAGATGGAACTGCAGCGGGAGCAAGTGAAAAGGGGTCAAATATGGGCCCCCAAAACACTGGGGTGGATAAAGATGAATTTATTTGTTGGAGGAGAAGGGACTGAGTGTGTCACCCATCTTCTTGGTGGTAGTGCCTGTGTAATACACAGAGTGCATGGCACCTTTTATGCTTTTCTGCTAGCATCTAGCTCTCCAATAACATAATTTGCACATGGATGAGTGGAAAAAAAATGCACAATAAAATTTTCCAGCCAGGAGATGCAATTTAGAACAAACTGAAGTGATCCTTCATATTCCTGCCTTCTCCAAATCTCTCATATTAATTTAGGCTTTCATTACATGTAACTTGTCCTGCTGTGAAATGAGCTGTGGCCCTAAGGTCTCAAGGGTTGCCACTGCTTCTTAAATGCGTGGAATCTGTAGTAAAATTTTATTCTTTTTTTCCATCTAAAAGGTTTATAATGACTAGTTACAGTTCAAACATTATTAAAATTAATGAGCAATATAATAGGAAAAAACACTTAATAATACTCCTGTACTAATTCACCTCTATCTCCTCTTATCCTCTTCTGTTTTCTTCCCTGAAATCAGATGAAGTGTTTGTTGGCTGACAAGTTAAAAGAGCACAGGACTGGAAGTAACTATCATTTGATTAACACTTATCTTGCGTTCTAAAAAGAAGTGCTTTGTGAAGCACATAGAAAACACCACCCTCAAATGTCACCATGCTTATTATACTTAACATACATTACAGGCAGTGAGCAGAAGAGATGAAAATACTACTAAAGGCTAAGTCTGTAACAGAGGAAATTAATTTAATCAAACTGCCAGAAGTTCCTAGTAGCTGACTACAACTGGGCTGCGAGGTAGCACAAGAGGTCCAGCAGCTCCTTCCAATCTTACCTGGGGAGGAGAAAGAAATATTCCTCCTGTCACCAAATCTTTAACCCTGAAAATGTGAACATGAGGTGCCAAATAGGTAAATGAGATCAATACCACCAGGAATTAACAAGGTACAGCTCTATATCATGTTTCTAGCTATTACCAACCAGATAAACTATGTTTTAATAGTTGTCATTCCATTCAGTTGAAGATGAATTGCCAAGAATCATAGAAAACATTGCACTTCTTGATCTAGGTAGAATCTACATACTGCGTAACTGGTCAAAAGAGTATGTCTACCATGTAAACTTTCACACCCGAGCCTAGTCTCATGTCTCTGGTTCAATAGGGAGAAACAGGGACCCTGTTATTCTTATTTTCAATATTTCTATAATAGATCAGATAAACTATGTTTTAAGAGTTGTCATTCCTTTCTTTTGTTTAAAAAGGGAAGTCTAAGGAAAGTAGGCCAAATACCGACCATTAAAGTTAGGAAAGGTAAATTTCAGTCTAAGCCAGCAGGCTGTACCTTCTTCAGAAGTGTAACAATGAAGATTTATTCTTGCATCTGCTCTGTGCCAGAGTATTGGAACATATTAATGAAAATGAAAACACAATTGCAGAGAAAATTCAGAAAATGCAAACAGAAATATTACTTGAAATGCAGCGATTCCACATTCTAGTTTTCTCTAAGACGTAGTTACATTACAGTAAGTTTAGTCAATACCATCTTCCCTCTGCCACGGAGTCCTTCCTATGAGTCTTCCTAACAGCCCAAATAAAAATGTTTTTAGGGAATCATTATGTACAAATTAGTCTTCAAAAAAAGTAATGTCTGAAACTTTCCTCATCAGTTGAGTAAAATTGCCTATTTTATAAATATGCTCTGGTTTGGTCTGTTTTGCTGTGAAAATGCAGATAAGGATATAGGCTGGAGAGACCATTTGTTAGAATGATTTGCTGAAGCCACAGCAGTTAAAGTTGTGACCCTAGAGTCCTTTTTGCCTTAAGACATAGACAGGCCAAACACCGAATTGTGTGAAACAGGCTTTATTTTGGGATGGAATGAAAGAACCCTCACAGCAGTGAAAAATGGCATAAAATCTAAATGACCAAAGTAGGAGACTGAATACAGGAAACAGTATTTGGAAAAAATACACCAAATTTTGTGTGAATTTGATCTTTCCTTTCTACCCAGGAATTAATTCAGCTTTTAATAACAAATACTGCTTTCTGCCTTTGGAGAACTGAAGCCTGTGAAGGTGGCTTGAACATCTCTCTGAGAACAGAAGGAGTAGAAGGCTGTATGGTCACACATTGCGAGGCTTTAGTGAGACTGGAGGACGGGGGAAGTATCCCATGTCTGGACAGAACCTGCCCTTATAATAGTTTTGACTCTGAGGTTGCAGTATAACACAGAGGGTGGCTCCCACTTGCAAGCTGAGCTGGAAAGGACTCAGCAGGTGTGGCCACGTGGTGGGACAGGGTGTGTGGGTCCCACTAGGCAACAGTGACAGGGGATTTCCTTCCACCCTGTTATACATGTGTCAGCCACTGAGCTGCCATTTTAATGACTCAGTGTAAGCCAGAAACTTGGGCTTCAGATTTGAAATAGAAGCGTTTAAGTGCACAGTCAGGTATTTAGAACCTGCCTACTGCATTTCAGAGGGGAAAAATGTTAGCAGTGTGAGCATGAGCTGTGATGCGCTACCTATAAAGGTCTGAAAAATGGCCTAGCACTAACTTATTTAATAACATATAGTCAGGCTATGGTCCTGACTGTTTCCAACCAAGCCCAGGGGAGAAGAATGAGGAGGACCTTTCCCTGTGCCCAGGATGTAGCTGCTCTGCAGGACTCATGGCTGGGTGGGGTAAGCATCCTGTGGGCTCTGTGAACAAGCAGGATGATGTCTTGTAGTATATGCAGACGCAATGATCTATGATGTTTTTGTCCAAGCCAACCAATGGGCCAAGGCAGACTGGCAAAGGACTTGTCCAGGGGCCAAGTATTTGATAATAACATATCAAGTATTTGTTACCTCTTGATCTCTGGGTTGGTGTTTTCATTGATGTGGGTAAAAAAAGACCCTTTAATAGAAGCACATGCAGCTTTACAGTACACCATCAGTGTACTCTGTGTCTGTGTTGTTCAGAGCTAAAAATTAAACCAATTAAGGTATAGTTTTATACTCCACCTTGGTATCTCATATATCTGATGTCAGTTTTCAAGAACAAGATATACAATGAAGCAATAACTTTTTCACACATTTTGCAGTAGATAATATTTATGGTCTTCCGTTCTTTTAATATGAACACACTGTGCTGGCATGTGCTGCTGTGTAGTGAAACCATCTGATCTCAAGGACTGATTATGTAAAATGAAACGGGAGCTCAGCACTCCTGCTCTCATCATATGTCACGTTAAATGCTGAAATTTTCACATTTCTGTGTAAATATTTCACATGATTTCAGAAGTTTAGCTTCAGGACGTAGAGTGAAAAATAAGAGACAAGACAAAAAATTTAGTCTAGTTGGGAGGGAGGAAGGAAGATAAAATGCAGTAGAAAGGTAATTTTTTTTCAGCTGAAATAGTAAGTGGCAAAACTGAGATGGTCTGTAAGTTAAAGTCCAATTCCCTGTTTTTCTAAGATTATTGACTTCATTTAGCTTGGTGGTACAGCACGGGGCATGGAATCTACCCCACAATTTCTGCAGCCAAAACCTGCTGTTTTCCTGAAAAGAAAGTAAGCTTTTGTTACAGTATTTCAAGAGATGGAGGACTTACTATCATCCAGACCAAAATTTCAAGGGATCAATTAAAATAAAATAAACCACAATAAAGTATTTCAGTTATCTGTGTTAAGATTTAAAATTAGTCTAAGATCCGAATCCACAAATTCTAATAATCTATGCAGAAGCTTTCTCCACACAAAAGTAATATCTACCTGTATGGGTTGAATATCAGACTTAGGATGAAAGAGAGAATAAATTTGTGCATGTTATTACTTAATGAGGGCAAAGTAGAGTAATGTTAAAATATTTTATATTTTCTTAGGCCACTTTCTAATCTTTGCTCTAAGAATACATAGATTATATTTGCAGCAATTACAGTACACCTCCACTTAATGACATGATGACGGTAGAGAACAATACTATTCAGCTATTTTGACAAGTTGATTTCTGTAGAAGCTCAGTCTGTGGTATAAATTCAGTGAAACACCACATTACCTGAAACTGTTTAATGTATATCTCACTTTTTCTGACTCAAGCTAATTAAGAAAATTCATTCAGGCTGAGAAGACAGGGCCAGTACTGCAGCCTGTAAAATTAAAGACTTCTTGAAAGTTACAGAGCAAACCTGACTAAAATGTTTGTTCAAAAGAATGAAATCAGGCCAATCTTTGCATATTTACCAGAGTACAGGTTGAAGGGGAAAATAAAATATTTTCATTTGATTCTTTGAGTAGTTTAGCAGTTGTCCATTGCTCACTTACTAATCCAAAGTGCATATCTTTTAGATTAAGTCCTGTCTCATATCTCCTGTATTTATCTGATAAAAATAGCCTTTTTTATCTTTGAAGTTGTAACAAGGAGACTCTCTGGTAAAAGCGTATGACACATCTTATTTGATGTGTCCTATATTGATTTAACATGTAGTTAAAGACAGAAGGAACATTAAACTTTGTGTCTTGATAGGAAATCTTGGAGCTGTTACTTAATCAGCTGTTTTGATCTCTAAATTTTGAAGGTAGATTTTCAGAAAGAAAAGGAATACTGAAAAATGTTCTTACATTGGCAGTTTTTGATGTCAGTAAGAAAAGCACCACAAACTCTTCTTTTTTTCTGGAAACCGTTCCTACTAAATCCAATCCCTCTTCTCAGTTTTATTTCAGAGCTCGTCTCAGTTGGATTGCAGAGCTGCAATTGACATTTCTGGTTATCCTTGTGTTATACCCATTTCTGTTTTTATCTGCTCACACTGTTGTTCCAGTCAATAGTTAATGTAGTCGCTCAGCTTTTACCCACCTTTCTTCTGTTATCTGTCTTCCTCATTTCTTTTCTTTCCTTATAGTGTCCTCTATGCATATACTTGCTCATGCGTTCTCATGCATATTTATGGAATAGATAAAACCTTTTTTCACCAGCTCTCTGCTCGAGATCTAGCCAATCCACATGTAGTAGGATGGAGGAACTCTCCTGTGAGATGCCTGCACCTCTCTGGCTGTGTCTAGATTTATCTGTTGTTAAGTGTTACATGATATATACATGATGTTACCTGCCAAATGCTGACAAAAGGCTCGTGTGTACAACAGTGCCTTTCTGGGTGCAGGGTTTACCTCCTGCAGACACCAGAGCAAGTTTTGTCTGTGATGGGACTAGCACATGCTCAGGCATATCTCAGCCTGAGGAAGATGTGCCTCCACACAGCCAGAAGGAAGATTGCCTCATTATGTATATACTGCTAAAGGAAAGCAGACTAGGGCTTGATTCTTCCCCACATAACTATGGGCTGGCCTCTGCCGTTACCAATGGGTACCAAGGGAAACAAATACCAGCATGGATGACCAGCAACATCATACTCAGACTTGCTTGCTGGTCACCTTGTCATTTAGCAGAATATGCTTGCACAGAGGATAACTTCCACTGACAAACGGGAGCATCTAAGGAGTTGAAGTGTCAGGGTTGACGCTAGTTGTTGCTGGCACAAGTTGCCTGGGATGCAGCTGTGTTGCTCACTCTTTGCCTGTGTTACTCTGTCCTTCAATCCACCAGTTGAGTTGTGCTCATGATTACTTTCCCTCTGACTGAAGAGCTTATCCCATGGGTAGCCCCAGGGACAGAAGTTGGTGTCTATTCTGTCTCTTAGGAACCTTGCAGTCCTGTGATACTGCACTGAGGATGTCAAAGTGCTCTTCTAAGGGGATAAAACACATGCCTCCACAATAAAATTTGCAATTAAAGTAAAAATGCACACATTCTGCTGGCTCAGTTCAGTTATTTTCCAGTAGTCTACTGTATGGTGATGCTTTGTATGCTCCCCCTGGTGCACTATTCTCTGTGCTCTTGGATCATTATCATTTCATGAGAAGCAGGAATGTAAGCTGTTGTATTTCCTCCAGGGAAAGTCATCATGCTGTTTGGAGGACCGGACTTTTGCATTTGAGAATGGTCAGTCCCTCAAGGATGTGACATGGTGGAAGCCAGTCAAGAGCAGAACTACGAGGACAGCTTGGTGCACAGGCTGTGTGCTAAAGATGCTGAGATATGCTGAGCACAAGTGTAATACAAATAATCAGTGGTTGAGCTTTCTTTAGGGAATTGGGAAAAGTGATTTAAATCTTAGACAAAAGAGGAAATTGAATGCTGCCCACCCCTGCAGCAAAGGTGATTTGACTAATGTACACAGAGAGGGAGATGACAAGGGGGTAGAAAATGGGTCACCACAACAGTCACATATAAAAAAAAGCAGCAGAGCCCCCTGTTGCTCCTATACTTGAGTAGGTTTGCTCAGAACATGATAGTTAGACCGAGTCCCTTAGGAGAAGCTGGTGGAGGAATTCCTTATTTCTAGGGCCTGGCTGGGTTTTGGGGTAAACTTGTTTCTGACCTCAGTGCTGTTATAAGGCACTTTCAGACCTTGCATGCATGTGTTACTTAAATCATCTGAGGAACTCTGAAATAAAACTGAGTTTCTGGAGTTCAGGCACCTTTGCTGAATAGCTCAGCATTAAGTACACAAAACAGTTTTGTGCACTTGCAAAGGTGTTTATTGATCTGACTGAGTAGCCTTGAAGCACTAACACTCCTTCTCCTACCCTGTCAATATGTCCTTTCTCATCACGTAGAAAAAGTAGTAGTGACTGTGTATCACCACATATATTGGAGTCACAGATTTTTGAAAAGCATGCCTAAAGGCAGCAAATCACCTCTGAACCTGACCCTGTAGGTCTTTGCATTTAAACACAAATAACTCATGCAACACAATTTACCTTCATAACATAGTAAAAAGAAGAAATTATCCTTCAAAAACTTAGTCCCAGGGATAACTTTCATACCTTCTCATGGCCAATAACTTATTTAACAATTAAAATATATAATGTTCAAAGTGATGTATAAATGGTACCAAGATCAAATTGTGAAAAAAAAAAAAAGGAACATTGCATTAAAGACATAACATTCTTTTTGGAACATGCTAAGTTTTTGTGTAAATGAAGGCTCTGTTCCACGGAAGTAGAAATTGCTCTAACTGAAGTATATATGTTGTTAAATCTTAATTTATTAACAGCATGAGTCAGAGCTGCCATAAGTCTACAAGGAAACAATAGCGGAAAATACATGTGGTCTTTACCCTAAATTCTCTAGTCCCACTGAAGCCAGACAGTTTTGAGTGTTTAAAGAAAAAAATGGCTTTGGGCATGTACTGTTACATCTATACCACTAAATAAGCCAAGAGGAGAACATGGGCTTGAAGACTGTCTTGTGACTGTTTGCACCCTTCCTGACACAGCTTCAGCTCTTGTGACCTGGTACTCTTGAGTGGTGCCAGGCTAGGGCTGATGAGGGGGGACTATTTCCAGAAGGGAACCTGAAATGTGTCTCTTCTGCTCATGGGGAAAGGGAGTTGAGCTTTGTGTATGTGCTTAGTCTCTTGTTCACACAAGTCTAAGCTGTGGCTTGTGGTCTGGCTCTCGTCTGGAGGGAACCAAGTGGGGAAAACTTAACACAGAGAGTGGGACTGGCTCATCCTCCTACTCTGCCCTCATGGATGGTACAAGCATAGCTGGTGCAGTTCAGCTGCCTGGAGAACAAGGGGTGAAATGGTGCTCTCTGCTCACCACTGATTGACCCTAGCTTCCTCTCCCAGCCATCCCTGGCTTCTCACCACGCAACTCATGCAGGTGAACCCTCTACAGACTCAGTAGCACTGCAACGTAGGTGCCTGCAAAGAGACCTCGAGGAGGATTTGCTACCTCTGCACTGCAATGACTAGTCTGACCATATTCCAGTGATGCTCCAAATACCGTAAGTGATTTTGGTGTAAACAGCCCAGTTGCTTTATGTTTCCTGACTGTGGAAGATTTTTGTTTTGTGTACCAAATGTTTTCTGTGGAAAAATTCTGAAGAACACAATAGAATGGGCAAAGTGGTACAGAATAGGAAGGAAGTAATCAATGTGATGACTGGTACCTCTATGGACAGCTAAGTATGTCTTCAGAAAATAATTTTGTCTGAATTTTCTCCTATTCTCCCTACCACTAATTGTTCATTTCAGTATATACTGTTCTGTTCTTCCACTCAGATGTTATTTCCCTTTTAATTGGCAAAATATTTGAAAGCAGGTGTGTTTTTCCTTAGATTTAATGATTACTGGAAATGACTGTGCAGACGCCAGACCCTCAGACCTCCACTTAGCTTGGCAATGGCAGAAGTATTTGCTTAAAGAAAGAGTGTAAGGGACATGGGCATGTATCACTGGAGCTTCCAGCAAACAACTATTAAAGGACTTTCCGAGACCAAACTTGTACATTGAGCATCATATTAAATTGCCAGCAATGAATTTATAGTCCATTGATTAGTTTTTTTTTTCCTCTGTTTTTTTTTACCTCTTTCATAAGCCCACTTTTTACACATTGTTCATTAATTTTATCAGTTTATTTTTTAATGATAATGGGATATCTTAAACCTGAAATATGGGTTCATCTATGTAAGCTCTATGTTTTATTCTGTATACTTTTATGGAAAATTGGTCCATATCAGCTGTGGGTTATTTTATGAGTTCAGAGTATATTTTTAAAGGAAGAGCCTTATGTGGAAAGAATTTGTGCTCTACCTACAGCAGATTTACTACTGACATGAGAAACACATCACCAGCACAACCTGTAACCCTGACATTTTCATTAATCCCTTGCAGTTAATTCCACTTGTGGGGAATTAATTGTACCATCAAATTATTTAAACAGGGCCTTACCATCTCAATATGACCTCTTTACATCTATTTTGAATTCAGATGGGAGAAAGTGGCTTTTAAAATCTGTGATGAAATCTCCCAAATGAGTAATACATAAACTCATTGCAGAAGGAGACAGAAGGTCTGCAGTCATATTTAAAAGAATGTATTAGATTACCTTAAAGATATCTGATCAGCATATCTAATCAGTATATCTGAAGCAATTAAGTTACATCTATAAAATATGAAGCAATGTTAAGTTTGTGTGAGATGGAAACACTGGGTGTGTAATTGCTAATATTTCTCATGGTCAGGAACAATTGCAGTGATTGAGAAACTGTACAAACTTTGTATGTCCTAAGGAAAACCAGCTAGATTCTGTTTGCCTGGAGCAGAAATTATTCTTTTCCATAACAATATCTAAGATAAGTAATAACTGAGGATAAGTTAAGTTCCTTTAAGTTCCACTCAAAGGAACTGATCAACTCCCTGTTGTGGTCAATAAGGTTTTTCTTGTGTTGAGGGTTCTTTTCCGTTTTTTTTGGAGTTCTAAAGTATTGCAAAGTAATGCAAAAGACTTCACAACTGATGGGTTATTAGAAAGTCAAAAGCCCAGTCCTCAGACGTGAATTCCCAAAAAATTGAAGTCCAGAAGATTAAGATCTTTATTTTAACTTATTATTTCTAAAGTCTCATTTTCTTAAATCAGTCTTTATCTGAAGGAGGAGGTTGATTTATTATCTTTTAAGTGTTACTGGCAATTGATTGGTTCATTTTACATTAAGTTCATTATGAGCAAGTAGAGATATCACTAATAATTTTCTATCTGCTCTTTGTTTACATAGACATAGTTTAGAATGCCTTCACTGAATTTTTTTCCTAGACCTCTCAAAGTCCCATGTAATTCTATGGAGAGAGGCACACCTGTGTGGAGATGGGAGAAATTTATTAAGGAGACATACTTTTGGTCAGTTCCAAGAGACAGTTGGAAGTAGTACTTTTTTTTGTTTATTTTCCTAAATTATGAAATATTTTGCAATATATTGTAAGGGTGTCTTTATGGACTTGCAATTATCCCATGTGAGCTGGTGATCCTTCATCTGACTGCAGAGGGATTCATATAGATCAGGGGAAACCCTGCAAATAAGGATGACTGGCACCGAAGTCACAGAGGATTTGGCCTCCTAAACAAGCATCTGGTACCATTTTAGATGCTCTAGGGCCATTGTATGTGTAGGCAGGACACAGGACCTACAGAATACCTATGGCTTGCTGAACTGGGAGCAGAAAGCCAGGCAGGACACTCCAGGGCATCTCACATGACACTAGGCGCCTAAGTTCAGGCAACCAAATTGCACACCTGATTCTGTGTAATGTCTCTGTCTCCTTTCAGAATTTCTCCTGACCTAAACCAAGTGTGTAGGTGTGTGATGGCTTGCTCTCCAGAGATATCTATCTTTTCCCACTGACAGTACTGACTGTTTTCAGGAAGGGAAAAAGGTTGATGCTGGTAACTTACTTGTAGATGGCTAAATTTAATGGAAATTAAATAGACACAGTAATAACACTCCACAGCACATATCGATTAATGAAAACATACTAGGACTCCTTCAGGGCTTTCAATTATCCATTTTCTGCAATGCCAGTTTGAAGACTGGCAAATATCCTGGCAAGTAACAGTTATTTTTACATTTGATATTTAAAGTTAATTTAGTGCTCAGCTTAACTGAGATTTTAGTGCTTCTGGAGCAGATATTTACTCCTACTGCCCTTCAGTTCTGGCTTGGAAAATCCGGTCAGCCTTGCTTGGTTGCCTTTTGATTGTGGTACTGTTATACTATATTTGCTTTAATTCTGGACATGAGCAAGCAATACAGTTAATCTAGGGAGAGCAGGGGCATTCTTGCCAAATACTGATCAGTGACGGTTTGTGCCTAGGGAGACAGGGAATACTGATTATTGTTTTAGATTTGCATGGAAGGTACAGTATGTTAATTGGTTGGACCACAAAAAAATAAGTTCTTTTCTCCTTTTTGAGGCTGACAAAAATAATACTGATTGGCAGAGATTATAATAGTGTTTTTTGAACATCATAACCTGATTAGTCCGAAACAAGAAACTCATTTAACATAAACTGCAAATCAATTTGTTTGTTAATTCTATTTAAATTGCATTCTCTTCTGACTAAAACAGCACACTATATGACAGAATCCATTCTTCTACCTGTCTTTTGATCAGCTGAGAAATTAGTTATATGTTCATAGGAGATTAGAATCTCCATACAGTCCTTTTTTTTGGCTAGATTTTTTTTCTCTATTATAAAGACCTATCTTCCTGGTTAAAGGAAACATACGGAGTGCTCAGAGATTTTACGCAGAGACAGAAATGAAGACAAAAAGAGCTACTTAATTTTTTTTTTTCTGCCTGAGAGCAAAAAAAATAAGTATTTGATCTAAGTTAGGCCAGCTGACTACTTTATAGAGACAGAAAATTCCAGTGGACAACTCATCCTGTAACAGGAGTCTAAGACAGTGGGCATGATTAACTCTGTGGTGGTGCATCTCTCTCTTTGCTGACTAGGGAAGACAAGTCTTTATACCCAGGTTTATGGCTACAGACTTTGGTTTGGCAAGTGTGACTCTTGCAGCCCTTATATTATAGACCTTGAGATGAGCTAGGCATTAATTCAGCTGTCATTTCAAATTTTAGGGTATGTCTATCCTCAGACATACTTCAGCTCATTTTGTCTACAACGCCTTGAGAACCAACAGTGCAGCAGAGTTAAGACTCAGGGACTACCCAGGCTCTCTGGACGTGAGTGACTACATAAAAGTAGGCTAGCTGTGTTAACCTAACCTGTTAAGGCATCTGTATGACTTATTAGCCTGAACTGGTAAATCCATGATTACCAGTATGTGTAAGAGTTAATTAGATTGGGTATCTGTTAGCCTGAACATCACTGCATGATGCTTTTGAGTTGCACATCCTGCAACGTCCCATCCTCAGATTGTTTCAATGTATAGAAACTTGCTTGAAAAACAGTGGTGACTAGGTGATATTGCCTTTCTTTGAACTTATTTTCATGTTGGACAATGTTAGAGGAGATGACACTCAGCAGATTAAACAAACTGAGATTTTTCTTTTAACAATACCAAGATAACTGCAACTGCAAGGGTGGAGACCATCAGCCTCCTTCAGCTGAGAAGCCCATATCTCAGTGTTTATATGGCTGACAGCCAAAGACACACAATATCTTTCTGGAAACCTTTGGGGAGAGGACATAGCTTCCCCAAAAGTCCCGTATGCTGCTGTGAGGTAGCCAACCCCAGCTTCACTAGAGATGGAAGAACATTGATGTTGCCCAGACTTCTACAACTGGAGATTTAA
Organism: Eurystomus gularis; assembly: GCA_013400335.1. NCBI lineage: Eukaryota > Metazoa > Chordata > Aves > Coraciiformes > Coraciidae > Eurystomus > Eurystomus gularis. The sequence goes on along the minus strand of VZZY01001034.1, from coordinate 125,573 downwards.
TAGCTGTCATGTCAACATAAGCCTGATTCTAACAAGATTAATGAGCCCTGGGATTTTGTTTTAGGTTTGATGTGCTCTAGTGGCATATGCTGGTTGAGACCTTTGAGCTGGCTTTGTTTCACGTAAAGCCTGTGGATATAACACCCTTGCTAAATGTGATTGTAATGACTGCAGAAACTGCATCCTCCATCTTTCATCAGTGACCCTAAGTGTACATATACATTAAAAAATGTACATCAAATATGGCATAAGACATCCCATGTTCATCTATCTTCATTATGTTGCCCTGAGAGGTGGTAGATGCCCATCCCTGAAGGTTTTCAAGGCCAGGTTGAAGACAAGGCTTTGAGCAATCTAATGTAGTTGAAGATGTCCATGTCCATTGCAGGGGAGTTTGGACTTGGTGACATTTAAAGGTCTCTTCCAACCCAAACTATTTGATGATTCTGTGATTATTAATCATATTAATTTTACACATAATCTGAGGTGTTTTTGTTACATTTCAAAGCCATAAACTTTGTCTGCATGCTAGGTTTCAGCCTCACTTCTTTCCACCTTAAATTACTCCAGTGGGCAAAATTAGAAATAGTTGCTGACTTTATTCAGTTCAGTGTTTATACAGTTGCATTAAATACACACACATACATAGTATAAGCAAGACAAACTATTATTCTTCAATACATTTTCAAAATCTGCTTAAAATATGCATGGAAGCATTGAAGTTTAGCATGGGCAAAGAGTAGTACCTTGGTGTGTAAGAAAGACATGTTCATAACTTCTCCTGCCCATTTTTGATGGATACAGGATGAAGAAAATACCCTTTTTACTACAGATGTTGCAAACTGCAGCTTGTCCTTTTCCCAATGAATGTGCTGTTTCATGTTTATGATTCCTCTACAACAGACTTCACTACATTTTTCCGTTTAATCTTTATTCTATAAAACATAGCATGCCTCTTTATGTGCTAACTCCTGCTAAGTGTTAAGCTCCTCCTTGGAGGTTATGACCACTCTGAACTCCCCTCAAAAGTGGAGCAGCTTCATGCCTCCCAGAACTCAGGAACATTTCAGGACCCTTTCCCCCACATATGGTAGATAGAAATAATTTACTCTTTGTTTAATACTGGGCACATTTCTGCAGCAGTGGAAAGCTACACATTGGGAACTTAAATTCCACAATCTCACTTGTGTTTGTAAAAAACCTGCCATGTTAACTCACAACACCTCGGAAGGTCCACCTGAATATGACAAAGAGGTGTATAGTTTCCATGTGTGGATAGTTGGCTCATTTTTGAATTTTTTGGTCAGCCAACCTCTCACTCATTTCATCTGTAGTTCTCTGGATGTTTACTTAACATAAGAGCTACAGGACTAATGTTACTGAATGTGTCTATAAAAAATGACAACTTCAAAAAATTTACTGCACTCTTTGTCTTAGAATTATACTAATTTTCTCCATGAACTTAGAACAGATTACCACATGTACTCTTGTATTTTGAGAGACAAATAATGTATGTGTACATCCAATGCCTTCTGTCTGTGGTTCATAGAATTAAAATCTTAAAGTTATCAACTACATCAGTGTCTACAGGTCACAGATGCCTGGTAAGTTCTAATTTACTGAGTTTATAAAATAACAAGATCCTATAACTCTCTACAAGCATTATTGTCTGATGTTAACAGTGGTGAAAGTAGTCCTGGATGAATCACAGACAATTTTGTTACACTTTCGAATGCTTCCCTTTCAGTGGAGAAGTTGATAACTTTTTAAACTTCCAAAATCTCTGCCTGCTCTTTTGCATGCATCTATCATGCTAAGAATGCTCTAGGCTTATGCCTTCAGCTCTGTTCATGTCTCTCTGTTCATGTTTCCAGCACGTAAAAGATCCAGACTGAAGATGCAAAGCTGTTACTTCCTATTACTCAGGGAAAAAAGGTAGAGTCAGAAGGTCCTTGCACTGGTTAAAATTATAACTTTAGAATAAATTAATGCTTTGAGCAATTGAGTGCAATGACTTTAGTCTGCTCAGACTGACCTAAATGAGACTTTGTTTCATTATTGGCTTGTTCCAGTTTTATAGTTGATTCATGTTCACTGAAATTCCTCCAGCCTTATCAGGTCTTCCACATCAGCTCCTGTTGGTGCTTAGACACTTTTACAAGATTTCTCTTTTTTTTTGCTGTGGGGGCTGAGACTAGCAGACCGATTTGCAGAATCATGGGCTGGAGTTGGTAATGCAAATATCTGCTCATTCCTTTTAGCAATAGCCCACCTTTAGTCTCCCTTTCTTTAAATAAGCCATAATAAAACATTAATTTTTTTTTTTGGGAACTAGCTTCAAACCAAGATTCTACAATAGTGGCAAAAAACATGTTCAAAATCAAAGTAGAAATCTTTCATAAGTTAATCAATTTAGAGTCTTACTGTACAATATCCGAAGAACTTCTCCTTTTCTTAAATATTTCCATAAAGCAACGGCATGTGAAAAAAGTTATAATTAAACTGTACTATCTTATATCTTTTCAGTTAGTGGGAACAGAGGTAATTGTCTCTTTGGTCTCATTTGATACAAACCCTCCATTTGTTATAGCATGTGATGACGTTGATTTTGAATCCTCTTTTTCATCTGGTTTCTCAACATCTGTCTTTGTTTTGACCCGTTGTCTTCTGTAAACACGGTAGCCTGGGAATTGGTATATATTTAGTATTAAATAAAGAAATTCTAACAAATCCTGAAGAAGACATTGTAGTAACATGTAGCCATGCAACATTTTCCTTCCAATGACATTCCAAACATCCCAACACCTCCAGACAGTTTCTTTGAAGCTATGTTTAATTATTTTATGTCAACAGTACTCATCACTGGAAAATAACAAGGAAATAATTTTCAATTCTGCATTTGATGTTTGAATGTTTTGTGTTCCTGTTGTGTGAAGTGAATATTAAATGTGCTGCCTACCTCCCTTGGGAAACCTTTGGTCTCCTGGTTGGGTCTGTGAGACTGACCCTTACTTCTACGTGAGTTCTATTTTACAGGAGCTGGGACAAAGCATTTGTCTGACCCTATGTTGTTGCCTGCCAGAAAGGTCAGAGTCTGGGCTGTGCCTAACAGGCTGTGTCCTCAGGGCAGTGCTCTGGTGCTGGGTAAGATGGCTGGTTTAGGAGTGGGACCTCAATAGTCACGGTTGGTTTTGTTTGTGAGCAACAGGGACAAGGTCCTGATCATTGGTAGGTTAGTTGTGGCAGTAGCAGTGAAACTCGTGAGAGTTGTATGTGAGAGGAAGAAGGGACCTTTACCTCTAGTGGAAGGCATTTTCTCACATTAGCTGTGAAGCTACAGCTATAGGTAGCAGCTGGTAGGAGGGGGGTGTTTATGCGTGCTTGTGGGGATGGCCCTGCTAGGCAGATGTAGTCCAGGCACGGTGGAAGAAGGTGCATTTGCCCTTCTTTGGCCAAGGGAAATAGCAACCCTGTGTTCGATGTATACTCATGTGTCCAGTTGTAGGTGGTGGACATCCTCTCCCTTTTGCTGACAAAAAGGGGATCTTCCAAATCTTGAACCGAGCCTTGTGTATTCCTAGTTATGCACAGTGTGATGCTCAGTAATTTTTTGGATCATTATTTACTTAACTATTATCCATTTGGTTATTTTTGACCTTTCTTGTTTTCTTCATATCCATGACAAACTAGACTGATGATAATGAAAATTATAATGCTATAATAGAAAATATCTATACTTTACCTGCTAAAATTAGTAGTGCAAACAACATCTGGAAAATGCTGTAGATGAGTGGGAAAGTAAACATCAGTTCAAGTTGTTCAGGAGTGAAGGAGAGCTGTACTATAGTGGAACACAGCTGTGTGTTTTGCATGCCTGTTTCCAGAGACACCGTACGACATCTAAAGGGAGTAATACAAAGACAATTATGAAATAGTGGTCTGTGGGTCCTTATACTTTTTAATAATCTGGATAAGCAAGAAATGAAAGTAAAAGATAACTAAGAAAAAGGTATCCTTCAGCTCACATAGTCAGCAAAACACTCCACAAGTTGTATGGCTGTTACCACTAGAACACACACAGTTTATGGCTGTTCAGTAATTGTAAAGGACTGTGATCCACCTTCAAGCCATGTATGTGGTGCTCACTATCTCCCCCTCTTGCAACGATGTTCTAAATTGCAGGCTGCTGCATCTTCATGAGGAATTTTACTGCAGTCCTGACTCACTTATAAGTCAGGTCTTTTTCACTCACTTGAAGTGTAGGACATGGGCAGACAAGGTGAAGATGTATGAAAGATTGGAGGATGTAGTATAGTCAGAATTTTCAAATAACGTGCACGTGAGAAGTTTTATCTACACACGGCAGCCCAGAAACAGGGTTGGGGAATGAGTTACTCTGTAGCATAGCTAACGTTTAGAAAACATTCTCAGCATTGATTAATCAGTAAATAAAACTTTATTTCACAACTGAAAAAAGGCTACAACTCTTTGTCACAGACAATTCCATACCTGTGCCAGGACAGACCAGCTATCCGGGCCAGAAAGAATCCAAGGGAATAGCCAGCTGCTGGAAATATGGTGCCAATGATCCATAACTTGGGTGAGATAATCCAGGAGCCTTGGTAGAGTATTCCTCCAACCACAGCAATGAGCACGATGAGTACCGCTCCCACAATGGAGCCAATCTGTGAGGGGAAAGAGGAAGGACTGTGTGAATAAGAGACCCTAGCAAAATTTAATGGCATCAAGCATAGTGTCAAACATGCCTGTGAATGTCTCTGAGTTACTGAAACATCTTATTAAACATAAAACCTAAAGTTTATGGCACTATAATTCACAGCCAGCAGACAGATTAAGTGGCTGTCATTTTCCCCAAACAGGCATGTACAGAGTACTTCAACGTGTGACTATAGATGTAGATCAAGATGTAACTATACTAGGTATCTATAGCAGATCCCTATAAAACTGGTCTCCTGAAACCTTGGCTATAATTGTATGTAGAACTAGAGATCAAAAATAATTTTACAAGTGTGACATGAGCAAGGAATAGTGGTCACATTTGAAAAATTTCCCCAGAGTTGTTGGGGAGCTGACAGCCTAATAACCAATATAATACACTTTTCCTCCTCACTTCTTGGGCAGTCACCTAGTATACTAAGTCACTAGGGCTTAGTGTAATGTGTGCTAACTAGATGCTAGATTGTTAGTGATAGGAAATTATTTGCCAAGTGGAGAAGTAAATCTTTAATGTGGCTGAAAGTTCATGTTTGGAAACTGGCTTCAAGCTCATATAACAGTTCTACATTGACATAGTCACTGGGTTGATCTTATTTCCTGTGGCTGCTTGTACCAAGATCTTCACCACTGCCTGACAGAAAAGATGATAACTCACTCTCTTCTCAATATCCAAGTGAAATGTCTGCCCTTATGGCATATGTTGCCAGAGATCTCACTGGCAGACTTCTAGGGCTAAACTTAGGAGAATCCATTTCTCACCTAAAATGTGTATTCCTGTTGAACTGGCTTCATCAGCCTTTGGCTGAAGCCTTTTAAAGAGCACTGAGTGAATATGGCAGGTACAGCCTCCCTGACAGACAAAATAGGGTGTGCCAGAGCAGTTTGCAACAAACTGCACCTCAGGGTGATTAACTGGTGCCTCAGGGTCTAGACCCTCAGTCTGTTTTGTCTGGGCTTGCCCTCCCAGCCAGTTAGGATGACCACAGAGCACCCTTGACTAGGGTATAAATGGTGGCCCCCCTAAGAACCAGGGGAGATGGTTCTTCACAGAGCAGTGGGCCTGGCAGTCGGACCCTCCCCTTGGACAGGCCGTTCAAGGATACTTCCATGGATTGAGCGAATCTCTGTGGATTGAGTGACCCTCATCCCCCTCTCTGGTGAGTTATAAGTTTGGACACTCATTGGGGAGGTTCCCCTTTAGTGGTGAGTGCATGCCCATTTTGGTTCATCTTTCCTCAAAGTTTAGCAATTAGTTGTGCAGTAGATATACTCCTGACAGACATCTGAACTTGTGTTTTGTCATTAGGAGTACTGGGTCAATAAACCCCCCATTTTGATAGCTGCTGCTGTCTGTTTTGTGGGTGCCTCCGTGACAGTGAACAAGCCCTTTTGTTTGACTGAGGTATTTGCCATATGCACCTAGGAACAAGAAACATGGTCTGACCATGACAAGCTCTTCTATTTCACCTGGCACACTGTCTTCATGTTCTTATCTCCATTTCTCACTATATGGACCTTAATCTGGCAGCTACATCTCAGTCTTCACTTGGTGTTTCATTGTCCTGCATAAAACAAACTGTCAATGGACCCTACAGTGGGTTGTCTGCCTCACTGAGTAAAAAGATGATGGAATGGTGTTTTGCTGAGAAAGCAAATAGAGTTACTTTTCATGTGAGTGAAAGTTCATGTTTTTCCCTTAAATGATTAAACGGGAATAGTACAGTTTTGAAATCAGCACTCAATAGTACCCAAGTTCATAAGTAAGCTGTGATTGCACTTAAAAATACAACACAATAAGCTAGCAGTCTAAGAAAAGGAATTGACTTAAAGGGACCTTGTTTGTGATATATGCTTCCTGAGCTGATAGAAGAGAAATGATAACAATGCATAGGTGGAATGACAAGTTGCCAGATTAGTTTTCTTTCAGAAAATGTAGAAATGTGTTAACTAAGAATGGTTAGCAAAGGTCAGGGGTACTCAGCACATTTGATAATAATTTTAAACCTAAACCTAACATTCAGAATAATTAATTTGTTGTTAATACTAAAGGCAGCTAAGTAGTCATTACTATTATTATTACTATTATTATTATCATTAATATTATTTTGGTAAGAAGAATTTTTGCCAAGAAACCCCATATTTTTGACACATCTGAAATTATCTTGTAAAGATAGTTCAATTTAGTAAATAGTTTTGTTAGATTTTTTTAACAGTTGGAACATTTTCAAATTTTCTATTTAATAAAAATTGACTTCACCCTCAGAATTGTCCCTCAAAAATCAATAAACTGGTTTAAAAGTAGAAAGGAGTTTTTTTTTTGATCCAGAATGTTTTCAATTTTTATTATTTTGTAGAGAAAAACTGCTTCCAGTTGACCTGAATGATTTTCATTCCAATTTCAGTTTACATTATAAGCTGAACTCAATTACTAACATAGTTGTAGCCAAAGACAAAAGTGGGCTCTTTGGATAATGATGGTTTCTAATAATGTATGCAACTCATGCATGTTTGTGCAGGGGGAAAGCAATACATTTCCGCAGCGTCTCATTTGTGTTCTGCTGAAATCTTCCTGGCTCTTATGAAGTCAGATACTAGTACTATGAATAGCAATGTACTGCTTCAGTGATGCCACTGATTCCATAATTTGTCCATAATTACTAATGCTTCAACCTTATATATCCTACCTTAAGTATGATTTTTGCTTTGCTAGGCCATCTGTGATTAACATACATTCCAAACGAAACAGGAATTACAAGGGCTACCAGTGAAATTCCTGTAAAAAAGAAGAGAGAAGTTAATCCCATATATTGTGCAGAAGTTCATGACAGGAGGACAGACACCGTGCAGAGCATCTGGAGGTACAGAGGAAGCCTTCAGAGGATGTTTCTGGCATGCGCACCCCAGAGCCCAAATGTATGCTCTACCCACACCTGCCCGTTTGCTTTTCTATAGAGTCTGTTATCTTTGGCAGCCTGTTGAAGTAATTGCCATTCTGCCGAGCTACATGCTCATTCACCTGCATCAGAAAGGCAGACAGAAATTTGAGTGTGCTAATCATCACTATCCTGTGATGAGAGTAGCTATATTAAATGTTCATTTTGTCTGCAGGTGTTTTGCTACTGTACCATATCAACAACCAGTTTTGAGCTTCTTTTGTTTTGTCCTCCCCCCTCTAGTATTTATTTTGAAGGTACAAGCAAGGTGCCTGTTTTTTTTTTTTTGTTGTTGTTGTTGTTGTTGTTTGTTTTTGTTTTTGGTTTTGTTTTTTTTTTTTCTCCAGGACAATGGGAAATGAAACTGAAGAATATGAAAGTGGCTCTGCTGGCTTTTAAGATTAGCACAACATGGAACCACACTTGACAAGCACTAGGGCCATAGTTCTGCAAAGCACTCGAGCATGTATTTCCAAATGCTTTGACTATTTTCTCTTTGTAGCTGGATGAGATTTTTGACAGGAAGTCAAATGAAGCCACTCCTGGCGGTGTAGATTGCAGCTTTTCAAAGAGACTCAGCAGTTTTAATCACTTGCTTAATTATCCACGTGTGCTTAAGTACTTTGCCAGATTACGGCCTCAGCATTTAGCACTTTGCAGGATTGTGCCTTAAAGCTGTTACAAACACTTTCATCCAGGGGAAGCATCTATTCCTGTGCTAATTATTTTACATTCTTATCCCAGTGTCATGCAGGTCTCCATTTGGAAATAAAAGCATGCAGAATGTCTTAATAAATGTCTGTACAATATTTACAATGACTTTAAGTCTTGTGTTCTATAGAGCTGTGGATAATGTAAAGTGATCAAGGTACTTTATTCCCATGGAAGCTATTTGAAGGTAGGAAGATGGCTGTTTTAAAAAATCTAAGGTCATTTCTTCATTACTCTGGAGGATGATGGTATAAAAATGGTTGTTACTAGAGGGAGGATAAAGGAGAGAGTCAGCAGGGAAAGTTCACTGAACTCACCAATGCTGTCGTAGGGGAGTACAATTGCGTTGGAATCAGTCCACATCTTGGTGTAAAGAAAGAGGCAAAGTGGCATCATTCCCATTGCAAACAGTGTGGAGCAAGTTGTCATGCTGATGCTACAAAGAAATTGATTGGAGTATCCGTTTATCTCATGCTAACCTACGGTCTTTCTTATTTTTTGTATTTTCTTATTACATCTGTACAGCTTATGAAAGATTGGGCAAGAAATGCTGCTGGCTACAGTAAATTTATCCTCTATATCAGGTTAGAAAACTGCTAAATGGAAGGAATGGCTTCTGCTGAAGAGAAAGGAACATAAAATATCAATGTGTTCTGCAGCCACAGAACAATAACTTTCAGTGCAAATGAGGAAGTCAAACAGGTGGCCATCAGGAAGGTCATTTGCCAGGTCTGTCTGTATACTGCCTGTCCATCTGGCTTCTGAGAGCATGGCAAGCTGGACAGGGTCAGATGGTCATCAGATGGAGTTTTCCATTATACAGTTCTAGAGCGTTAAAATTTCACTCCAAAGTCAACAGCATAAACCAAAAATATTTCATCACCTAGGATGTGTGATGTAATAAAATTCCCTCTTCTGGCTTGTTTTACTCTAGGCCAAAGAGTAGATGCTGAGAACTGCTCGGTGAAGCTGAACATAAATATTGTTGCCTCCTTAATTTATGCAAAGACATTTCTGTTTTAAAATAAAAAGTCTTGAAACTGTCAGGCCTGATACACCTTGTATTAAAAGATGCATTCTGCTACAGGAATGAAGAAGAAGGGAAAGGCAAAACAGCTAAAATAAGGGTGCATGTTCTTTAACCCCAGTCCCTGTGCTCAGAGAAGCTCCTAGGGGAGCTGTGGAGGAGAGGAGATAGTGTTTCAGAAGCAGTGGTTTTTGTGAAATATCAAGATATGTCAAAATCAGATGTCCCTATGGAAAGATTTAAAGGATATCATCTGGGTCTGAGCTACTAAGAAATAATTAAAACCTCATACTTCATCTCCCTGTGATTATATGAGCAGTAGAAAATTAATTCCAGCTCTAACTTGTAGTCTATTTGCACTGGGTTGTCTTAAAGCTGGACTGCAGACAATGGTGGTGAATTGTTATATATAAACATAAAATATTATCAGTTAAAAACAAAATGTTGTCTGATATGATGGGCATCTAGGCTTTCTATAATGCTGTACTGGCTCCAGAAACTAGCCAAGCTACTTATTCTTCTATCAAGAACTGAAGATACTTACATTGCCATCTCTGTTGTACCTCCTACATCCTCTGGTCCCTCCATAATTGTCACAAACGTACTGACCAAAAGCCTTTGACTTCTTAAGGTAAAGGTCTTTACCTGAAGAATAACCTTTTATAGGTATTTTCAATCTACTTCACCCTCTGCCAGTATCATGGGGTATAAACCCTACTCATATTTATGGCATTATCAATTTGGATTTTTACTATTGATTTCAGTAGTGCCATTCTAAACATATGGAGCTGAAAAAGCGTAATTTAGCTCAGTATATACTTCCAAGGAAAGATAAGAACAGAATTTTGGACCTGTACTGGATACCTTTCCATCTGTGGTTTCTTAGACCTGTCTTTATTGAAATTATGTCTTGCAGTTCTTAATATCATAGGTCTTTCCTCCACAGTGAGGAAGTTGGTGATTAGCAGAGCTGACCTCATACATAATTCGAAAGCTGGTATTACATTCACACCTGTATGTGACAGAAAAGTTCACTATTTTCATATTTTCAAAGGATGGAAAAAATGTCTTATTAAAGCTACAAATATTAACATTCTTAGCCTATTCACCCTAGCTCCACATCTTTCTTACTTCTATTATTTTTTCCGTTTCTAGTTCAGACTGGCGTATGATAAATTGTATGAACACTTCAATTTATGTTACTCTGTGGGAAAGAGAAATGATCCTGTTTATTTTAGAGCAAAGTAATCAGGATATAAAAATAAAAAGATGGTTCTTTTTAAAAGGCTGTTAGAGTTAATGAACACCCCATGGAATCTTCGTAAAGAGTAGGGTTCACTTCTCCTGTGCATTTGATGTCCTAGACCATGCCAGATGCCTTACATATCCGTTTCTGAGTTCATAGCACCCTGTCACTGTGATCATCACACTTTGCCACAGCAGAGCTTTTTCATTGCCCCCAATATGCAGGGCTGCCTTAGTCAGTGACTTCTAGCCTGTAAATCTTCTCCTCAGTTTGAAGACTTTGCAGAAGGTGTATGGAACAGACAGAATTGCCACAAGTGATTTTCATTTTTACTAATTATCAAAGAGAAAATACGCACCTGTCTACTCTGTTCTGTATAGAACACAAAAGGAGGGAAAATAGTTTTTCACAGTGGTCTTTTTCTAGAAACTTTACTTCAATCTATTATATACCCACCATTCTGTACAGAGGATTCAGATTAAAAAATGCTTTTTGTGTTTGTTTTTTTTGTTTTTACTGCCCAAGATCTTGGGAGAAACAAAATCACAACAGTAGTTCTGACTTGGACAAAGATTTCATAATCCCTAGTATCTTAGTAGTCTTCATAAATGCTATATTCTACAGGATCTGAAGAGTTACAATAAGGGCATTTGATAATACACACCATTCTGTTGTGTTATATTCCTCATGAATGCTCAATGAAGCAAGGATATTTGCTGTTCTGCTTATATTTACTACTATTACAGTAACTAAACATCTTTACAAGAAGAAAGCTGCACCACGCATGGACCAGGAAGCTAAGAGGAAAATCAGACAGTCCTTTTCAATATAAAGTTTACAATGTAAAAAGACACATAAACTACTTAGAAAAAAGATGTTCCTCTTACCTTAGGTCCATGTCTCCATCCACCCAGTAGGCGATGATATTGGAGGCTGTGCCCCCTGGACAGCATCCCATGATCAGCACCACAACAGCTTGAATAGGAAGCACATTAAAGGCCAGGGACAGCAAGAAAGCTGTGAGAGGCATAATTCCAAACTGGCAAAGGAAACCCACAAAAATACCCCAGGGTCTTTTTATGTGGGCCCAGAATTTCTTAAATTCCACATTGCAACCCATGGAGAACATGACCAAAGCCAGCATGATTGTTAGCACAGTACTTAAAACTATGCTCAAAGTTTCATTAAAATTATCTTCTGGTAACACACAAGATGTGCCATTGCAAATAGTAGCATTTGCTGCACAAGCCGTAGAATTTTCTGCCAAAGACCTAGTGTTAAATTGCTGGGAAAGAAGGTATGTCTGCATTTTGAAATATAGAACTGCTCAGTACATCTGAGGCAGACTTTCAGGTCTGTGTAAATGGTTGTTTGTCAGTGACTACTTTTAAATAATCCAGGAAGCAATAAAGTGCAATAAATGCTTGAACACTCTTATTATTCCTGAAGGGTTTGGCACAGCGCTGATTCATATAGTTATAAAAGCTACACTTGCTCAGTATGGTGACGATTAATCATTTATCCATATGAAAATGAGGAATCCCACATCAAGAGAATAGCTGTGTTAATAATTAAGGGTGTAAAGAAGGCTTGTGATGTAGCTGAGCACGTGAAATGAGAATCACAGGACGAACAGAAAGTTTAGACTTCATTCTTTGAATTTCTTGCATGCCTTTGGAAGAGCTGCTCATGCATGCACTGTCACTGGCATTACAGGGGTCTGTGGGCTGAGTGATGGAATCATAGAATCATAGAATTGAATCATAGAATTGTCAGGGTTGGAAGGGACCTCAAAGATCATCTAGTTCCAACCCACCTGCCATGGGCAGGGACACCTCCCACTAGATCTGGTTGCTCAGAGCCCCACCCAGCCTGGCCTTAAAAACTTCCAGGGATGGGGCTTCCACCACTTCTCTGGGCAACCTGTTCCAGTGTCTCACCACCCTCATGGTGAAGAACTTCTTCCTAACATCTAATCTGAATCTACCCACCTCCAGTTTTGATCCATTCCCCCTAGTCCTACCACTGCCTGACATCCTAAAAAGTCCCTCACCAGCTTTCTTGTAGGCCCCCTTAAGATACTTGGAAGGCCACAATAAGGTCTCCTCAGAACCTTCTCTTCTCCAAGAGAAAACAAGAAACCATAGAGACAAAAGAAACCATGAGTAGAGGTCCTGAGCTAGGATTTGAAGCTGCAACTCTTGCAAAGTGATGCAGCATTCACCATGACACACAGGCTCATTTGAATATGATAGGATCCTCATTGGTTGTATTTATAGTATAATAGAAGTTATGAGTGGTGTAACAGTGACAACTTTACCACAGGACTGCATGAACATTTTTGTCACTTTTGACTCCTAAATGCAACTTTTAGGTAATCTTTCGTATTCCTTCTCAGCTTTTACATAATCCTGAAGATAATGAAGGTCCCTGGCTGCAAAGTTGCACATGACAGAGTCTGCTAAAATATCACCTGTATTTTTGGGTTTGGCACATGGAGAACCACCACTGCTTTCCACATCTCTCCAGTCCGGGCACTGAGTGATCGCCTGGTGGTTGGTCTTCATTGCTTGTGTCACGCATTGCTCTCAGCCATGTCCACATCCCCACTGAGCTCATCAACCCAGGAAGAGAGGGGAGGAGAAGGAAGGGAGTGGGGCAAGGAGCCATGGGCTTTGCTTATTAGAGGAGTGTGGAGATTTATGGTCCTCCTGACACCTTCCGCCAGGTGCAGCTGGCACGGTCACACTTTGCCCCAGCTTGGGTTGGAAACAGCAAGTGGTGAGAGAAGGCGTGTGGGGTGATGAGGGTGGAGGAGGAAGGAGATGCGTTTTCTGAGCCAAGCATGGGGAGCAGGGAACAGGGCAGCAGGGCTGGCATGCTGCCGTGGAGCCATGATGCCCAGACAAAACCGACTGTGTCACCTTTGGCACAGCAACATGTTCAACATTCCCATCAGGGGTGAGAGTGCAGGTCATCTTTTTTGTCTTGTTTTGCACAAAGGTTAGGAGACAGGTTTCTTGTGCCTGGCTTTGATGTGGCTCGCTGTTCTCTGTCATCCCCGTGCCTCAAAATGGATGAGAGACTGAGGCAGGGCAGCTTCCCTGGGATCCCTTTGGGGTCTTACAGCTCTAGGATAGGCACTTGGCATGCTGTATGGTGTGGCTAGCACCTTTATTATATGTGGGAACAGAGGAACTTCATGACATCCTCAGTGTATTTGCCTTCTGCTTTCTGTCCCGGTTCTCCCTCCACTGCCTTGATTCACATCCTTCTCTCAAGTGTGCTTTCCTGTGGAAAAACATCATATATGTAACGCCACTGCTTAGATATCTTTACTGTACTTATTTCCTTGCTAGGTGGATGCAGTGCATCGGATATCGAAATAACTTTGTGCCACTGATATTCTGTAAAAGCCAAAGAAGGTACGAGAGCAGTCGGGTGAGTTCTTCAAGAAGCCGGGTGAGTTCTTCAAGCCAAAACAACAGCAGCAGTGACAACAAAACACTAGAAAGCCGGGATAATTTTGACTATACAGCATACTTGAATCTCAGTCTCAAGTTTTCAAAAACCTACAAAAGTCATTGGGTTTTTTGGTTGGTCAAAGGTTTACCCCTCAAGCTCCCTCCAAATCTGGGAATGTTTTCAAGGGAAGAATTTTGATGCTTCTTTACCCAAGATTTGGGGCAGAAGTAGCTTCAAGTGTAGATCTTAGACTAAAATCAAGTCCCAAATGTGAAGTACAATTAATACCCCCCAAACGTCTTTAGTGTTCAACGCAGGAATTATTTTTACTAGGGTAACATGCTAAGCCATAATTATCTTCAGCAAGCAGGACTCCCACTGAAAGCCTCAGCATTTTGTGCCTCACCTCAGTGTGCAAAATCGTAGGCGTTGTTTTTTTTTTTAAATTTTAACTGTGTACTCTTGAGGGGGAGCTGACTGCATTAGAAAGAATTTCCCAGCATGCTCAGATGGCACCTGTTTCTTTACAAAGGGGTCAGCTAAATGGCTGTATCTCCTAAGTCACTGTTGGGTGCCTGATGGGATAATGTCAGAGGAGCTTTATCCTCCCAGGCAGCTGGCAACTCCTACCCGGTGATTAGTGTCACATCTGTGTGACTATGATATGTCTAATAGAACAACAAGCAAGGTAATATGAAGTAGATAAAAGGAAGAGAAGGCTACAAGATCTCGGTTTGGCAGGAAACTTATTCTCCTTATTGCGCTTGCTTTCAAAGAGAATGTTTTAGGATCTTTCGTTTTTCAATCCAAGTCATTTAAAGGGCTAGTTAGGTTTTAAAAGCATGCCTGTATTAACTTTTTCTATAAAAGCTGTATCAGAATCTGGATTTGCACTTGTTTCTTGTTGAAACTAAAATTTTCAGCTACAGCATCTTGAAATCTCCAACAAGCCTTGGGGGCAGGGGTGACTTTCCAAGGCTTGTAAATGTCTGTGATGCTGTGGGAACCCAGAGTGAGTGGTTTGGGGGAGGAGATGCGAGATTGCCAACTCACAGCAGCTATTTCTCAGGCAGAGCGTTCTTTCACCTTGCTTTCACCTCCTCCCTTCCCTTGCCAAGTACTTTTCTGAGATGTGAAGGGATCGTCAATGCCACCCCCCAGAAGCAGCACAGAGGAAGTGTCCCTGCTGTTGGTCTCTAGCCTCTGTTAAAAGATAAGAGTGTCCAGGTCTCATTTTGAAGTTTGACTTCTGGAAATGGATGGAGGGGGAGAACTTCCCCCTCTTCAGAACTTCAGGCTTTGGACTTGACTGGGGACAAATGGGACAACAGCTACTCACCTGTGTGGCCTTGTGTGTTAGCAGGTTGTGCAAACTTAATCTGTACTTACTGCTAGGTTTGCCTTTGTTTTTTTCTCCTGTATTGTAAAAGGGATTGTTCCACATCATTAGTTCATCAGCTAACTGTATCTAAAAGCTTAGATCAGAAAATATCATTTCTGGAAACAGAACTGAGCCCTTCTGAATTCAATTTATTATTAGGCTGACAATGCCACAATTTAGCACAGATGCTAATATCTATTTCAATAAATCCTCCTGAACTAAAACCATATCCAAGACATGGAAATATTTACAGGCACAGTTAAAAGCTAGGTATCTTGAAGAAGGTACAACATTCTCAATGAGGCAGGCATCTCTCTCAGGAGTGTTGGATTTCAAATGTTTCTCTAGCCTGTTTTGCTTTTTACAATATGCTTCTGGGATTTAATCCACATGCAGGCTGGTAGGAGAAAATAGATCCACAACCCCAAATTTGGCTGCTCTCTGTACGTTTCCCTGACATCCTCAGGGAAATCAGCATTTCAGAGACAGTTGTCAGAGATACTGAGTTGTACAGCTTCTGTTTTATTGTCTGTTTTCTACCCAGGTTATGGTGCTTAACTGGCTAGATGGACTATCTACTGCTCTGTGAACCCATTTGGCATCTTTTCCCTATTCCTGTTGTGCATGTTATTCAGTGTGATTTTAAGCATTTGTCACTGACATTCAGAGAGGAAAGTGCCAGTGAGCCTATTGAGATTTTAGTGATGATTAACATCCCCAGTCTGATCTTGGACACTGTCATCATACTTCAGAAATGAAAACAATCAATACCTAAGTAGAGAAATACCAGCCTGACTGCATGTTTTCATCCCAAAACCACCAAACTGCTTTATTCTGAATTGTCGTCTTGAATTTTTGTGGGGATGAGGCAGCCAGCTATTACAAGTGAGTTTAACATCACTTCAGCACACAAATCCAGGCAGATGAAACCTGTAAGGATCTGCCCCTGTGTCGACAATTAGATAATTGATTTATCCATTAACTGGAGCAGTTATAAAACACAAATAGCAGTAAGTGCATACAGAGCCCTACAGTGGGAGAGACAATTTAACGGTTTGTCTTTTATGGCTGTCTGGTGCTTATTTCTGTGATGTTTCTCTTAATGAGACTTATGAATCTTCCCTGTCTGCTTAATTCAGGCTTTGAGGTGCTTCTTAGTATATTTATGTCTTGGTTAGAAGGATCTTTTCTTACAGATAATTCATCTCCTAAAGGCAATTACCTGTTTTTTACCACCATCTTTAAAATAGAGACAGCAGTTATATCAAGTATTGGTGACCTTGTTTAAAACTTTAAACTTTGCTATAACTGTACATGGAAGATTTGTTTGTTTGTTTGTAAAAAGTTGTACTACATTATTGGAAGTTTATAGAGGACATTAAGAAAAGAAAATGTCCATGAGATTGCAGGAGAGAAACTTATGACATTAAAATACATCTAGCTCAGGTTTGCTTCCTAATGAATACTGAAAACATTCAGTATTCCTAATGAATACTGAAAACTTACAGCTGGAAACTTACAGCTGACTTCTTGGTACATTTAAATTTTTACATTTCACTGTCTGGTGCATACATCTACATTCTGCCTGTTAAGACTCTTGAGCTGAGTCTCAAATGAAACAACAAGGGCACGGGTGCTCCTGCATTTGGCTGTTGATGAACTCAGCTGGGAAAAACCCCTGATGTGTTATGTATTTGGATTACAGGCAAATTTAGCTTGCTGGTGTACTAGCCCTGAGAGATGTATCTTACTTCCATGGCTGAACTCCTGCGCACACTACGTAGTTGTTTTGAGGGATATGGTTCTGCTATGATTTGTCAGAACTCTAAATGTTGTACGTGCAAGGAGAAATACATAGTGCATTTGTATTTTCTGATGCATTCAGCCTTGCCTATCTAAATCATGACAGAAAGTGTAATCTTTCAGTGTACCTACCTTCAGCAGGCAAATGCAAGTATTTTCCATAGAACAGAACATCTCATCCCAAAAGTGCATAGTTACTATGCAACTGCAGGTTGCATGCAGAAGCCTTAGAATTTAAAGAATTTTGCTCCTTTTTGATACGTGTATGAGTGGAAATCTGCACTTCCATGCTGTTCAGCAAGGACTGTCTGCTGTGAGACAAATAATGAAAGCCTGCCAAAAGCGTAAGCCAGGCTTTTGGCTGCCAAACTGTAAGGGTGACCTCTGACATCGATTAAAAAGCTGAAAGATAGATGATTTCATACTAAATAAAAAAAATGAGTCATGCTACTACCTATAAAAGGGTAAGTTTTTTAATGATTCCCTTGGGCTGGAATCCCTTAATAAAAGCAAATTTTTCATATTCCTCAGGAAGGATTGACTTTGGACTTGGAGGTCTAATACACTAGGCAAGTATTTCAGTGTCTCTACCTGTCCTTTCAAAGTTGTAACTTTAATTAGTAGTAAGACTGAATTTTGAATAAGTGGCCAGAAAAATTAGACATTTAAATTCTAGGTCAAAGGTCTGATTGATTTTAAACTCTGAAAGGTTAAAGAAAAAAAAAGTTGTTATAGGAATTTTAATTCTCTTGGGACCAAAACTGACTTTTCTAATTTCCATTAGAAAGGGAAGCATCTGGTGCTAAGCACTTTAAAAATTCCCTACATGTAATCTGGGTATTTTACTTCAGAATAGGTTTAGCCTGGTCCCCAGTCTAGGTGTCACTATCATGTGTGCCTTGAAATTTTCTGAAGGATCCAGTCATGGGTTTGGATCCATATGTCTCTATTAAATATTAGAGCACATCTGCAAGTGTGCAGTGGGCTTTTTGTCTTAAGTTATAACCTGTTAAACAAAACAAGTTTGCAGACATCTCAACTGTTTTACAAAACAACCTGACACACAGTAAATGGGAACAGTTTGGGGATTTACTTCAACACTGCTGTCTTCAAGAACAAAACAACAAAGGAGATGTAACCTTAGGGTAGCCACATCATCTACTCTGGGCAGGCTGATGTGCCATGGCATATGGGAGTTTTCTGCCCAGCAGGGGCGGTGGCCGAGTGGAATATCCTAAAGCATAGAAAATACCATTAGACATCTACATTTAGACAGCTGAATCTCAGTCTGGGTAGCTATACTGAAGAAGGTGAACTGTCTGCTGGTGTGCCTGAGGCTCACTCTTGAGAATAAGGAAAGTCTCGTGTGAACAGCTCTGAAGTAGAGAGCTACACTGGGGCTTTTGAGAGAGGGGGTTTATAGAGCATATCCTTTAATGAACAGAGAAACAAGAAATTTGAGAAGAAATGTTACTAAGTTCCTGCTTTGAGTTTGCTCAGGGAGTTGAATAGGAGCAGAAAGCCATACAGCTGGAATTGCTTCATGTAAGCGCTGAGCAGTGCTCTGGGAATGGGAAAAAATGTGAAGGAGAGGAAATGCAAAAGAAAGCTGTGGGTTTTTTTTGCCTCGCCTCGCCTCGCCTCGCCTCGCCTCGCCTCCCCTCCCCTTCCCTTCCCTTCCCTTCCCTTCCCNCCTTCTGACCCAGAAAGTTCTGGGTCAGGTAGAAAGATTTTTTTCTGGTTAAGATAAAAGAATAGTCTCTTCGTTAAAACTGTCTTGGATGCACCTGAGGTAAAGGGTGGTGAGATTTAATTAATGCTGATTATAGAGCTTTTTGATTGCATATGATGAGACGTGAAGGAAGGAAATCAGATAATGGCAGCTGTTACAAGCTTAAGACCCCACTTGTGCTAGATACTGTGCAGGACCATAGTAAACACCTCTTCCCATCACTTCTGTGTTTTCTTCTAGTATTTCTCATCTTCCTTCATCATATGGCAAATGCCAACACTACAGACACAGAAATGAAGAAAAATCAAAATGCAAAAGGGTATCCACTGCATATATAAATGGCATATAACAAGGTACTTGTTCTGAAAAGCCATTACCCTCTTCTGCTCAAGGAAAAAAATTATCTACCTGTCCATCTTCTTAACTGAATTTTAATTTGCTTTGAACACTCATCTTTGTTACAGTGGGTAATACTGTCCAGGACTGCATAAGGTTTCTAGGCCTTTTACACTTTCAGCTCTTGATAAGACTGATATTAGCAAATTGTTTGGCCATTTGTTTTCGGGACCTTTTATTACCGGGAGATAGTGTTCTTTAAGGTTTGACTTAAAATCTACAAGGTCAAATATGATCATAAAACCTTCAAGAAGGCTACTTATATGCAACTTTATCTGGGAGCTACCAGACTCAGCACTTGGTAAATTTGGGCCACCTACTTAGATATTAGAAATTTACTTTAGCAACACACTTTTGGAAATTCAAACAGGTGGCTCTTTGGTTGTGGGAGCTGAAAGCATGGAGGATGTGGTGCCCTTGGCCTGGTGTACTGCAGAGCTGATGCAGTTGATGATAGGACTTGTACAGTCTCCGTGCGGCTGTCTGTGTCATGAGCTTGTGGAAATATGGATGTAATTCTTGACTGATGCTTGGAGCTATTTAAATAGAAGAGATAGCAGTAAGGAAGTTTTATTATTTAAAAGAACCTGAGTAATGTTTTGGGTCTACAGTTAGCCATTTGGGTTCCTGTTTGGGTGTACAATGCTGAAGATGCAAAAGCTTAACAATGTTGAATCTGTAGGCTTCAGGACCTAGGAGAATCCATGCTTAGATGGTTGGTGTCTTCATGCAACATCCATCAAAATGGGCAATCCCACAAAAGCAGTACAGTGGGGTGGGAGCCATGCACAGCAATCAGTAAAAAATGCCAGGGAATAGATCTCTGACCTGTATTCTCTCCCTTTTACATTGCCTCCTAAAATACAAGAACTGGTATAGAACCTGGAGCACAGGTCACTTTCCCATGAGCCCCGCTTGCTCATGCTCCCTCTCTGTCCTAGTGAATATTTGATTATACTGCATCATTTCTGCAGTTGGGCTGAGGGAGTGCTGGCCTGGAGCAGCCCGCTGGCTGTGCCCAAAGCACTTTGAAGATGGCTTACCTGGGATTTGGCTGATGTAAGCTCAAGTCCCTCTGGGCAGAGACAACAACTAGAATTCTGCTCCTCCTTCGGCTCACCTGAGTTTTTTAACAGTGGGCCCTGAGGTAGAAAAAGAAGCAGAGATGACAGACATGCTCTCTGCATATTACCACACCTTGCCCATGCTTTATGCCTGCTGGTAATATCAGTGGAGGGGTGACACGGTCGTGCATAAATGACAGCTCAGTGGAAGCCTGAGAATCTCACCTGGAGGGAGACACGTGCAGTGGCAGCCTGTTAGTACAGTACCCGCAGCTCCTCTTGAAGCATCCATGCTTGCTAGTGTGGATATCTGTTTTGAAAATGTTTATCAAAATTATTTCTATCAATTCTGTTTTGCAATTACTTCAATGAAATTATAAACAGTGTCTTATCACTTCTAACACAGCAGAATGTTTCTTATTTGGAGTGTAACGAATCAAAAAGGTGGATTCATTTCATCCTTATAACAAAAGGAATTTCTATATGAATAAGTAAAAATAAACATATGTAGACCACTACATATATACATTTATACACATTTATATACAAAGCATATGCAACACAAATAACCTGGCAGTGCTGGGTTAACAGTTGGGCGCTATAATTCTATTCTATGATTAAATATAGGTGAGAGGTTTGGGTTGGTTGTTTTTTTTTGTTTGTGGGGTTTTTTTTTGGGTTTTTTTTTTTTTTCTCGGAGAAAACACCTGTGCTTTCTGAGAATTTCACAGAATCACAGAATTGTTATGGTTGGAAAGGACCTCCAGGGTCATCAAGTCCAACCTTCTCCTAGCATCACTCTAACCACTACACCACTACACCAAATCCTCTCTAACCACTACACCATATCCTCAAGCACTGCATCTATTCGTTCCTTAAACACCTCCAGGGATGGTGACTCCACCACCTCTCTGGGCAGTCCATTCCAGTGCCTAACTACCCTCTCAGTGAAGAATTTCCATGTGACTGAAGTGACTCTTCTAAAAACTTTCCTAGCCTCCTTCAGTAAATGACAACAGGCTTAAAAAATTCCTTTTTTTTTTTTTTTTTCTGCTGCTGAAATAAGTATAGCCAGTATTAGATTTCTGTGCATTGAGGTCTTCTGTCGATATTTCACCAACATCTATTTCCTTTTCACATCGGATGGGACCTTGAGCAACCTGGTCTAGTGGGAGGTGTCCCTGCCATGGCAGGAGGGTTGGAACTATATGATCTTTGAGGTCCCTTCCAACCTAAACCATTCTATGATTCTCTGTTTGTATGCTTTTAAAATCTTCAGGCATTACCTGGAGGAACTTGCTTTCTTTGTCTTTTGATTCCACTTAGACTATGCTTTAGTGCTGTTTTTGAACTCTCCTTCATGAAGTCTGGAAATTATCTTAAAATGAGAATTAGGATGCTCATGCATGGAAAAAACATCACTGTGAGACTTCAATGAAATTCCTCAGTTGGTGACAAAAATCAGTTATCTGTTCACAGTATTATCTGTGAAAACCTTCCAAATGAGTTTTGAATAAAAGTGCATGAGCACAAAATGCTAATGTAGATGTGGCTTTTGCAACAGTCAGGAATAAAAAGTTGATGAGTGGGACTCATTACAAAAAAATGGGACAGCACCATACTAACCAATGTATTAAAGTTTAAAAATTTTATTAACCCTCTTTAAAAACTGTTCATTTACTTTATGTCAAATAACAAAGTTATGGTCCAAAACTTTTTCATCTATGTCTCTAAATGTATGGGTTTAACTTTCTCCCCCTTTTTTAACCAGTCTGACCTGGAGGTATCGTGCCGTGGAAATAAAAATATTGAAAAGGAAGACTTAAGAGTACAAGGTACATCCTTGGAGACTGAAGTAATACCATTAGTGGACAAGCTGAAATAAAAAAGCAGCTCCAATTTAGTCACGCAGCTTGGTGAAGTCCATTTACATTATAAAATATTTGTCAGAAGTACATATTTTTTTAAATAGCAAAAAAACCCCAACCATAAATGAAAGCAAAAAGTCTAAATTTTTTAGGTCACCTAAGAGCATGGTTAGGAAAAAATAAGAATAACTCAGGTTTAGTGCCAGCATGTGAACTGACTCCTTACTTTTCCTCTCTGCAGAAAAGCTTCTATTTCTGTAGCTTTTATGTGGAGCAACAGTCCTGTCAAGTGGCCAGTTTATTAATGTCATACGCGTGTGTTCCCTGGAGGAGATGTCGTGTCCTGGTCCCTCTGCGGAGACAGATGCTCAAGGTCAGGCACAGGTGACACATTTTTAGGATATTGCAGGCTGCAGAGGTGATGGGAACCAGACTGCACCCTGAGTGGGACAGTAATGAGAAGATCCCCAAAGCAATGCAGAGGTCTCACATCTCAAAGCTTTTCTTTGATGTAGGCTGACTTTCCACATGTACTTTTCATTAGCTAGGCATTGACCTTGAAATATACACTGATCATGTAGAGGAGATAGACCTTTATCTCTTTAACTTGCCTATCTTATGTGTTTCCTTTGGTATCTAACTTCTTCTCTGACCACTAGCAAGAGCAAAGAAACTACTTTTGCAGTTTCCTAGAACCAAGCTTTTAGAAGCAGTTTCTGAAGTAGGAAATAGATAAATTAATCTTTATATATACAGTACCATAGGGAAAAAGGAGCCTTGTAAGCTGGTATTTTCAGTGCTAAGATGTGAATGCAACTAGGCTTTGGATACATCTGTGCTTGCCAAACCTTGTGTATCCTGATAATATAAACAACAGGAGCTGAGAACTTCAGGGGGAAAATGTTTCTCTGTGACTGATATCTCCTATATTCAGCTAAGCCTGGGTAAGAAAGAAACCATGACATGTTAAATAGCAGACTTGCTAGCAATAGCATTATGTGGAAAATTTGGAAATGTGAAAATATTTATTCAACTGACAGATAAGAATACTCTCTAATAAGTAGGGCTCCTTTCTTCATGTCAGCGGTCTTCACAGGTCATCAGCGGTTCTTAGGCACTATTAATTTTCTCCTGATTCTGTGACTGAAAGAATGAGTAGATTGAAGGTCTCCTTTTGTTTTCAGAGCTGCTTCGGTTTGTGTTATCAGCACTGAACACACTTGAGCAAATGGGGCTTGGTGAGATGTTTGATAGGCAGAGCTTTCCAGGAATCCAATGGTCCTACTGTTGCCCTCTGTGTTTGCCCTTGATGGGACAACAGTGACAAAGACAGAGAGACAATGATTAATACCTTATCCCCTGAGCCCTTTCTCCCTCTGAAGTCCCCCATTGTCACTGGCCCAGGGTATTTTTGCACAGTGGAGAGAGGAGGTACAAGAGAGGATGGGATGACTTAACATCTGAATGAGACATTTTCCCTTTCTGACCCCCAGAAATGAAACCCCTCTGAGTCGCTGCAGATCCACATGTGATTAACTGGACTCCCAAGGAAGGGAGGAAATGTGAGCTCTCTGAGCTAGAAGTCGCCTCTTGTCCTCTACAGGCTTTCCAGTTAATTTCTGGAAACTACATAAGGAGGAGAATTAAACTCTTTGGTTTTGCCAGTTTGATGAGAAAGCTGGGAAGTCATCTTGTCCTTTTCTGTTATTTACTCTTTTTGCATAACAGGAGGACCCCTGGCATTGGCAACAACGTACTGGAAATGCGGTGGGTAAGCTTCAGCTAGGGCTCAGGAATGGGATTGAAAACATGCTGGTGATATTAAACTGATCATGGGAAGGTAATTGTGGAAAGGTTTTCTGGAGAGATGTGGAAGCTTTCCTTCTTGGGCTTGAGGAGGAGCATAAACAATGAGCAAGATAAATAAATTGACAATGCTAAGGATTTTATTTTTATAATGCTTTTTTAACCTGTATAAGTAATGGCGGATTTTTTAAAATAAAAAATATGATTCAGTTAGCTATTTCTTCTCTTTTGAGACTCTCTTTTCCATCCCAAACACTTAAGTATGAATAGTCGGTTCATATGTCATTCATCAATTCTTCAGCAGTTAAATTGAAATGGGTATGTCTCTTCGTGCTGTCATTATTCAGCAGTATGTCACCATGGAGAGTAATTTTTACCTCAGGTGAAAGAATGGAGTATACTGAAAAGATGTCTATTAGCCTGTCATCATCCATAACTTCTGATGCTTATTGCTTACTCACAGGCTTTATTCAGAACCATGAAGTATATGTGTTTTTCTGATTTCTGCAGTAACATTAGTTCTTTTAATGAAGTTCAGACTTGCAGCTCTATTGCTTTTTCAAAATTGTTGATACACTTGCAGAATCATGATGGCCTCATGCCTTCCACCTACCCTGATTAGCATACAAGAAATTAAAGAAATAGGCTTTAAATTCCTCAGAGAGTTACAATGAGAGTGTGGAAGAGCAATAACTTAGGAAAGCTGTTAATGATCCACTGCTCTGCTCAGCTCAAACTATGGGTATGCTCAGACTTTCCCTGTATGGGAGACTGCTTAGGCCAAAGCTGGGTAAGGAAGTGATGTGGAGAGTGGAAACATTTATAAACTAGGGAAATAAAATAAAAAGCATTTGTTAATATATTAGCATAGTCAAGCTTAGGAGACTCAAAGTTAATCGCCTAAATTGTAGGTAAGGATAAATAAACAACATTTCCATAGGTAAATATCCATTACCTATTTCAAAACTGGGCAATATTGTACTTAATTACTTCTAAGGCAGAGCAAACCCACTTCTTTGGCTTTTTAATACATGTTTATTGTTATTGGCCCTTGTAACCACTGTAAATAACACAAATGTCCCAACTAAACAATGTTTGAATTTAGCTCCATAATGTGCCTGCAACAACCTATCAAACCTAAAGGTGCAGGTGAGCATCATCAATAGCTTGACATTTGCTTTTCACGTTGAACAATGTCAGACAGCAAGAAATTGTGGGAATGCAAACAGCGATCTAATAATATGGTGTCGAGACACACTGTTCAATCCCAAAGCCTTCTGACTGTCCCAGAAAGCTTACACCCCATGGGGCATGGGGATGGACTCTGCATCCATCCAGATGAATACGTGTAGCATGAAGAAATTCCAGGTTTTAGTTTAGCAACACCAAGTTTGTTGATAAGAGGTGTGGGGGAAACATTCATAGGTATAACTTTCAGATTGTGTTCCAGTCTTCAAGGTAGTTTGCATGTACTTAAAATAAGATTTTGTTACATCTCTATGGTTGTTCTTCCTCTTCTGTGACCGGGATAATTAGACTGGAAGTCTGGACCACTTCAATACATCATGTGAATAACTTGTGGTAAAAGAGGTGTGACTGACAGTAAAAGTGGCCTACCAGTTTTGTTTATGATAAAATTTAGAAAGTTATCAACATTTGTAGGGAAGACATCAAGC
The DNA here is from genome assembly GCA_013400335.1 of Eurystomus gularis. NCBI lineage: Eukaryota > Metazoa > Chordata > Aves > Coraciiformes > Coraciidae > Eurystomus > Eurystomus gularis. The sequence continues at coordinate 99,728 of VZZY01001034.1, read as the reverse complement.
CGAATCACTACATCACTAGCAAATACTTAGACTGGAAATGATAAACACTTGACCAGCCTCCTTTCGCACTCTCTTGTCATAAAAAGGTAATGGTGACATTATCTCTGTGTTTATGTGGTTTAAAGTAGCTTCTCTGAATCTCTTTGAAGAAGTTCATGCACTCTTTGGGGATCTGAGAATGGTAGATTGAAAACTACTGCTCTGTAACAAAGTTGCCTGAGTCTCAAAGCACTTTACTTCCTGATAGAAAAACAAATTCACATTTTTGGAACTGTGGATGATGAAGTTCCCCTCTCTACTCCTCAAGCAAGGTGGAGTGCATAAAAGCTTTTGCAAGGGCTCGCTCCACTGAGATGTAATAAACTGTACAAATCTTCTCTTGCTCATGAGGACAGGGAGAGCTGAACTCATATGTTTTTCTAGGAGGCACTCAGTAGATAAACTTAGAAGATGCTACCTAAGCAGTTCCACACACAGAATATCTTCAATCATTTTGATGGTTTTACTAAAAAATAAGAGGAAATATGAGGTGGTAGGAGCAAAAGTTTGTAAAGTTATCATTGAATGTATATTTTAGTATATCTTATTATACATTGAGTATATATCTTATTATACATTGAGTGTATATCTTGCATGATTTTTTATAATGTAAATTTTGAAATTTGAAATTACTCCTTCTACAGCAATACTTTTGCCCATCTGTGAGTCAGAGGCTCCCTGCTATCACAGACAGTGAACTGATGTAAAAAAACCTCATTTGAGAAAACTATGAAGATGCACTTTGCTTTGGGAAATCTGGAAGCACACTGTGATGGTTCAAGATAAGTACTTTATGAAGAAGTGGAATTTGTAGAGGTAGCAAACGTAACAGGAAGCTTGGCTGGGGCTTTTTTCATCTTGGGAACTGTAGTCACCCCATGCAGTATGAAGGCATTGAGCTACTGGTGTCACTGAGCTGTGGAGGAGGAGGAAGAGAAAGAATAGACTAAGAAGACCTTATCTTGAGCCTGATAGAGCAACTTGCCTAATGACATAGCTGAGTCAGCAGCTCTGTTGGTTATTGTGGTCTGTCCCAGTGGATGTTTACTCCTTTTTTTTTTCACTCTTGTCACATTAGTATTAGTTAATGAACCTAACAGTTAGCTAAGCACTCAACAGTTACTTTTTTAATCCACGTGGAACACTATATTCTCTCTGGCTTCTAGTCTAGATACTTTTCCCTCCCAACTGGTACAACAAGAAGATTCTACATATTCACTTGGGACTTCTAAGTTGTTGCATCAAAATTTTAATTCAGGAAAGGAAAAAATGAGCAAAAGTGAATGAAAATGAACAGCATTGCTATGCTTTTTGGTTATAAAACGTCCTTCTTACTAGAAATGATGATTTAATAGAAACTAGTGAGATCGACCTTCTGGAGTTGCTTGTCCCACTGCTCCATCTCTGTACCCCTCCAGAGGTGTTCAGCAATGGAGGAAAATGACACCTCTTATGAGCAGGAACAAGAACCCCCTCAGCACCTGGGTTGTACACCTTCACAGAAACTGGTTGTGGTTTGTGTCACTTGTAATACCAAATCAGTGTTTCATTTTGAAGGATAAAAATGTAAGACTCTCCTAAATCCAAGTAAAAAACATCATTACCTTTTGACTTTTTTCTGCCTTAGATCATGCCTCATGCCTCTCTACAGCCCTGTCTTTTTGTCCTAGTTTCTGGTGAAGTCCAAAGTGTTAGAGAAACATGCTTATTTTATGGACACTGAGATAAAATAGAGATTCCTGGAGAATATATTTAAATTTAATTTCTGGCAATAGATTCTACATATAATAATTTTGATTCCAACTGCTCCAAAAAAATTTTAGGGAAATTATTCAGTCTGCTTTTCAACTTATGAACTCCATCATTTCTGCTGCAGTATGCTGGATTTGTAAAAATTTAATTGTGGTGAAACCTGTATAGTGATTAGACCAGGGGTCCTCAAACTATGGCCCATGGGCCAGATACAGCATTCTTTTTCCTGTTTTTTGTGTACTACTACAAATAAAATATGTGCAGTGTGCATAGGAATTCGTTCGTTTTTTTCCAAACTATAGTCCGGCCCCCGACAGTGTCTGAGGGACAGTGAACCGGCCCCCCGTTTAAAAAGTTTGAGGACCCCTGGATTAGACAGTTGATATTGAATTTTGTTATACTGTGAATTATGTTATAGATTTTTTAATCTTTTGATATGACAAATCACAAATACTTCAAAAATATTCTGTTCATATTTTCACAGTTCTTATTAATAAAAAATTAACATGCTGATCTAACACATTTAACTTGACTCCTCTCCTTACACAAAATGGCTGAATTTAATTTAAGAGTTGAAGGACAAATGAAAGGGAACTTAGTTTTATGGAATGTAGAAGTTTTACTGTTTCGGTTTCTGTTCTGTTATCCAACAATGTTTAAAGATTGTTGAATAATTGCTAGTCATTACAAATAAAGAAACCAGCATTGTTCTCAAGGGTATCTATTATGGAATAGATAATCAGGAGGAAGAAAAAAAATAATTGCAAAAGAAAACAAAAGCATAAAGCAACCTGGCATATAAAAATTTAGGTCTATTAATGATTTGGCTGCATGAAGTATCATATTGTAATGATGACAAAAAGAAAAACTGATGCAAATTTTTGTCAGATGTTCTCTGGAAGTGCTGAATTGCTTTTCGCCTGTTAAAACCGTAAGCCTAAGACTTTGTATTTGTATAAAATTTTGAAACAATCAATCATGGAAACAGCATCTGATTGCAGAAAACATGATTTCAAAATCAATTTGTTGTGGTTCTGTATGGATTTAGTGCCTTCTTTGTTTTGACATTTCTCATTTGCTAAATGCAGGAACACTACTCTAATTTCTCTATGTTGCGTTACAAATTAGAAGGCTGGAATGCAAAAAGTTTCTTCTTTGTTTTTGAATTTGTCCTGGATATGGAATTGTTTGGTCACCTTTTTTTCCTTCTGAGTGCAGCTTTAGAAATTATGCTGTCTGATCTCCATCTGAAAATAATTTGTGATGCCCAGTTACCATAATAAAAAAATTCTTGTAAATGGCTTTGACATGGCTGGCCTTTCAGACCTGCTCGCTGAGAAGAAATATACTGATGCTCCTCCTATACCAAATTTCACAAAGGAGAGAATGGTATTTTGATGCAGCTCTCTGTACAGTTGCTGCACTTAAATGCATGCAAGTTTATGACCCTTTTTAAAAGTACTTATTTGGAGGAAATTGCTTTATAACACAAATGTATACCGTGAACTCGAAACCAGTTGTTTTGAAGGAGATATTTAACATTGTCATGTATGGAAATGACAGGCCAAAGGTCAGCACATTCCCAGAAAGGATAAGCTTTTAGTTACTAATCAGCATGGAGACTTAATGTAGGACATTGAAATGGTGAAAAATACTAATGTTGAATAATGCATCTGGTTTGTACAGCTTAAGGTTTTTGAAATTTTTCCAACATGACTATCTAATGCTAGAAATGGACATGTTCAGATTTCTTTTTCTTCAAAGGTGTGTTGACACTGTTTGTTCCAACAGCTTTTGCTATGAGTTAAAATGTGTATACTTCTGCCTAGAAAGTTGTTTAATGCCTGTGAACTATACTGCAATGCCTATGAATTTTATTGAACTACTTACTAGCTTTCCTCCCTCTCAGCCGTGAGGTGTGTCTGGCACTGTTTCAAACGGTGTTACCATCTGTAGATGGTAACTCACTCCTCTACAATCTGGGGTCACATTCTTGTGGAGAGTTTCCTAAAGATGGTTTAGATTTGGCATGGAAGTAACCTAAATATGAAAGCTTGTTCATCACTATCTGCTTTACTGGATACAAGTTTGCATGCTGAGAAATCCATTGTTGTTATTTATTCTAATTTAGAAATACCTCAAATGAACACTCTTCTTTCTAGGTACCGTGTCAGGAATTTTACACAATCTCTATGTGCTGCTAAAACTTTTAAAGTCCTCTCTCTGTGGAGGGGTGAGATAACTGGCAACCAAATGGATAGAGAAACACCTTCACTTCCCAGTCTTTACTTTTGCTTCTTCCCTGACTCAGTCCAGTAACAGTCTCTCAGGATGCCTTCCAGCTAACACAAGGGAGGTGTTCTGATGGAACATATGCTCAGGAAATTAATAAGGACGGCTTTAGGCTTGATTTAGGTAACTTTTGCTTAGCTGCCTGGATAAATCAGGTACATTCCTGAGTGAACTGAAACTCCAAGCAACCTGTTTTGGATTCCATCCCAGGCAGACCTATTCAGCCATCCACTTAATTGCTAGTACATCTTCATTTATGTACCTCTATTGATTTTAATCTCAGATGATTTATACAACACCATAAGCAGGTAACGAGCCAAACCAATGGCATTTCACTGGAGATGAAGACACTTATAAACTATCTTAATTTGTCCAAAATCTGCTCATATATACAAGGCATCTCTCACTGTAGTTGTATGCTTAAAGTTTGTACTTATGGCCTCTCAGCTAAACTTTTGGTCCCTTTCCTGCTACAACTTTACTGACTCTTTTCCCGTACATTTTGTAGAGTACTATTAGACTCCAAGCCACCTCATGACCTGCTGCCAGGTTTCCCTGATGTTTGTTTTTCATTTTAGCTGTTTGCTATTGATACACTTATCCCTGAATGTGTGCAGAATTCATTTGGCCTGCATTCAGATGCCAGTGTGATAAGGATCTTTATATAATCGGGAGTGATGAGCCATCATTGGCTTGATTCATAAACACAGAAAGAAATTAAGTAGTTTCAGAGTAAGATTCATTTCACCTCTCTAGATCTTTACTTCAGGATAAAATATGTCCTAGACAATGCTTTTGCCTGGAAAAGGGTATATTTGTTCCTGTGATCTTTCTATAACAGAATTAAGACTGTGTATTCTCTTAGAATGCTGTAGCTGTTATTTCCTCAACTCTGCTACCTGAATGTCCTGGAGCAAGATTAGATCTCAACTGAAATGTTCCTACGTATGCCTCTAGCACTCTTCAAATATCTATTAAAAACAACTTTAAACTAATGTCTGCAATGGGTCTCATGCTTGAATATTAAATAACTGACACTGCAATCAAAACAAGGGAGATTAACATAGCACAGATGAGCAGTCTGTCCTATAGGTGTCTAAGCAGTCCATTAGCAGAATACTTTGTGTTTTGTAACTTTATTGCAAAGTAAATATGAGATGTAAAAAAAAAGTGCAAATGAGGGAAGTCATCCTTGTTAAATGAATGCCATCTTATTTTAATTTTCCACTTCAAATCACAATTAATATGTATTATTCATACCTTTCCATTTCTCTGTCTATATTATATTAAAGTAGAAGAGATACTTTGTGCAGACTGTCCAAGACATGGAAACAGTCTGTTGTTATTAATGTTTTTTAGTTGTCCTTCACCATGGGCAAGGATAGTACAACAGAAGGGACTCACAGTTTTTGAAAGCAAATTAAGTTAACAATTTTCAGAGACTGTTCACAGAGAGGATCTAACCATTTCTTTCTGCAGTTACCACATGTGTCATATCAGATTGCTCATCCTGGGCAGTGGGAGGAGGAAACAGTGAATTCAGATGGAAAGCACCTCAGAAGAGGAAGATCTCCTTCTGTATCATATGCTAGAGATTTGTGGCTCAGGTCCTAGTGTTTTATCTGCAACTGCATTGGCTACAGTGTACCAAAATAAGGTCTGGGATAAGTTTGGGGATAAGTTGCACTCAAAAAAGATCTATTTGATAGAATTCATTTAAGATAAAGTTCATAACTTAGCTTATTTGTGTAAAAGGTATCTGGATTTTTAATATGAGGTAATTTTTAAAACAAAGAAGTCGATGAGTTATAATTTTTTTGAGGAGAAAAGAACCAGCATCACTACTGTCTGCAGCTACTCTCTAGTTTTAAAGGCTAGTACATACAACAGCCCAGCACCTGGGAAGTGGCGAAGCTTAAGCAAAAGAACTGATATGACTCACTTGGATAACCTCAACCTGTGGTCTTGTCTAGACCTACAGGTTAGCTCTAGAATGAATGAATTACTGTAATGTGTATATCTCTGTGATGCATTCAGACTGTTTAAGGCCATAGAAGCTACCTGCACAGAATGATGCTTATTCAAAGCCGAGCAGGGCAATGTTTTTCACAGAAGCACAAATATGCTATTTCTCAAATAAACTGTGGAAGAGTGTGAACAAACATTTCTCTACCAATGTTTAAGAAAGGTAAGAAGCTATTCCAGAAATAATACAGGACTACTGAAAATCCTGAAAACATTTTAAAATCAACCTGAAAATATTGGTATCTTTTAGATCTGCTGCTTAATTATGACACTTCAGAATTGCACATCGTATCAATTATCATATTGAATCTGTGGTAGAACTAGAAATATGTTGCGGTAATGTAGAAAACCAGAAGCATTATAAAAAGTACAAAATATGCAGACTCTCGGTTCTTAATCTAGATTGAAAAATGAACTATACAAACTGAAATTAACCCTAACTCTCTATTAGCTCAATGAAGGTCATCTTATGGAATAGGTATATTAAGTTGAAAATCATTATCATAAATCTTTGTTGTCAAAATGTACATATGGTGCACTGTGAAAATTAGATAACTTACATTAAAATGTATTGTTTAAACAATATATTATCTCCTTAGCTCGAAAAAGTAACGAGTTGCTTTTATCTCTGATGTACAAAGATCATCTTCAGGAGACATAAATATGGCTGAAATGCCACAGAAGAGAGTGTTTTTTAGGACGCCTTTTGAAGGAATCTTTTAGAAGAAGGAAGGAGTCTTTTAGAAGACAAAGTTCCCAGACAAACCTGAATAAAGGTAATTCAGAAGAAGAAATGCAGATAATTATACACTCCCATATGATGCTGTTCTTTTGTTCACTTCTTTAACACTGCAGCAGTCCTTTTGGCTTCTCTAGTAATTTCTTGTACTGTTCTATATACTATATATAGTTCTTGTCCTGCACTGATATATGTCTTATTGAAAGTACTCAAAGTATTTAAAGTGACAATTAATTGTAGAAGTCACCTTCACTTTCTAAAGCTCTGTCTTTTAGTGCTAGAAGATAAATACAACCAGTTCTCATATCCCAGTGGAGGACATTGTAAATGTAGCTGAAAGAATAGCACCTTCCTAACCTAAATGAGCACCTTTTAATTTAAGCACTTGAGATTTTGTGATCCTCCCTCAACTGCTTTGCAGACCTTTCCAGATCTGTGTTGAAGCAGTTTTTCAAGTTTCTTAACTTGCCTATTGGTCTAAGCTCACTTTTATCCCCTGGAAAGAAAAAGGTTACCCAGTGCATGATACGAATCACCACATGCCTCTCTAGATTGACAGAAGAGAATGCACATTGCTAGTCTTTGATTAGATTTCTAACTGTTTCTCTAAACAGACTAGATTTTTATCAAAGGTTATACTTAGCACTTTGCTGAACTGTATTAACTGATTGATAGGTGTTAAAACAAGTCACTCCTTCCTTGTTGATGTTTTTTAAACTGTGGGATAAATTTTCAAAGAAAAAGCAAATAAAAGAAAATTAGTCTTTTCCTACCTGTAGGGAAATGAAATTCTGCATTATATGAAATAGGAAAGCATGCAGCTAAACCACCATGCAATGTTACTATTTTCCCAAGCACTCAGTGGCTCAATGAAACCCAACGCAATCACTTAATGAAACCAAGAAGGCTTTATGTGAGCTCTTGAGCACATAACTCATCTGATCACAGCTGAAATCCCTATACTATCAGCTTGGCCTCATTATTTTGGAAAGTATTGAGATTTCTCAGTTGATCTCGATGCTTTATAACATTAACACTAACATTTTTGGATGAGAAACAGCTTGTGAAATAGTTATTTTTATTTGCCTGCTGGTGTGTTGCTGCTTAAAATTGAACAGTATAACTAATTCTAGCTCTAACAGTGGTGCTAGGTGATTTTAAGAAGAATGGTATACAAGATACCTGCATGCCATCTTTTACCTTTGCACGTAGCCTATTAATCAAGGAACAATAGAGCTGTAGTCTGAGTATTGTAGCATTGCTATTTTTAGATCATGCCTAGCTCTGGTGTCCTCTGTGTGTGTTTGTACAGTATATAATATAGTGAGGTCCTGGGCTGCTTTTAGGACTCTAATGCGATGCAAATAAATACACACAGACTGTGTGTACAGCTAGTGTTAAGACTGTCTCTCTTCTGCTAGTCAAGAGAAATTATTCTGAGGCTTGCAGAGAAAACCTGCTCCAACAGTCTCTGTCCGGGTATTTACACCACACTCATCGCCGCGGTAGTGGAGTCCTTTAATAAGAGTCGGGTGCGCAGTGAAAGGAGAATATACTCATTAGTGTCTAATGTATTGTTCAAGGTTATACACGGGATATAGAAGTTTAATGAGGACTTAATGGGACTTCTACTAGTACTGATTAAGTGTATCTATCATTTTGAGGATGTGGGTAAAACTGCTTAACACCGTAAATTTAAGAAAAAATGAATACCCAGTATGTCACTCCCTTCTTCTATTAATCCCATTCATTAGGTGTGTTCCAGCAACAAGATTCTGACCCATTACTAATGCAGTACTGGGAGGACCACTACCAATGGCCTGCTGATTTAAATAGCAATCAATCACATTAAGTGCTATGACTGTTTTTGTTCTTACTGTCATATATGGCTTGTAGATTAAGCTAACTGTGACAAAAGAGAGTCCAATACTTTACTGTAAATTTATCATCCATGATGCCTTGACAAAATCCTAGGTCCAGAGTGGGAGAGGCAGAGCTGCTGAGATGGCAACTGTGACAAGAAGCAATGCATCGCTGCTCTGTTTTAGAGGGGTTAGGGGAGGTAGTTACCTCAGACAGGACCTCTTCATCTGTAGAAGCCTGTCAGCTACTACATTGCAAAATGGTACTTTATTAAATCCTGATTTATTTAGTCTCTTTTTAATATCTAACAGTTATATTTTGGCCAGTAGGCACCCAAGAAGGCATGACCAATTATCCCTGATTTTACAATGGACATTGTAAAGGTAGGAATGTTTTTAAAAATCTGCTTTATGTCAAGCAGATATTGTCCAATGTCTCGTTGACATTTTGATTTGTCATGGAGCACACTATTGCTGGTAATGAAAGCAATACATTCATATTTGGGAGATCTCGGTTCAGTAGTAAACTAGACGGTATCTGGCAGTTGTCTTGGCAAGTCAGCACATGCTAAATTCAAGTTATTTTATGTGTTACTTTTAAGGGGAAAATATTTCTGCATGTTTTTGAAGGCACTGAAGAGCTCATGTTTTCCAAACAAGCTATTTTGGAGGCTGCTGATGTCCTCAGCATAACCTTGAAAAATCCCCAGGTATAACAAAAAATGGCAAGTCTCCTTGGGTTGCCCTACATCCTGCGGTTTCCCCAAGAACATTGATACTATGTTGGGACTTGCAAAGTGCTTCCTCTGGTGGAAGATGAGGTGCTGACTTGTGCACACCCTGCAAAAAATACCACCTGGAGGACACCTGAATTTACTCTGGTCCTTTTACTCCATGTTGAAGTTTTAACCATAACAATCAAATGGTCTTTTTGCTTTTGCTTCTTTTCTAACTTGCAAAAGCATGGTGGGGTTTTAAATTTTTTTTTTAATTATTATTATTTTGAGAGGGTAATAGGTAGAGGAAAAACTCTCTGAATGTATATGCCTCTTATGAATGTAAAGAAGCATTCTAGCTCTAGCTAATGAGGTTAATATATTTTAAACAAAATCAGGGGGACAATGGCACTGTAAATACTGCTTAAGAAATAAAAAAAAGAAAGAAAGGAAGGTGTAACCCAGCCTGTTCTTGCTCAAATGCACTTATAGGATTGAAGTTGTTCTAATGTGTGAATTCTTCATAAGTTTTACAGATTTGAGACTAGCAAGTTTTGTTTACAGAGGAATAGAGTACTTGAATACTGAATCTGATAGATGTTTCATTTGATTGTAGCTCATTCATTCATAGCTCATATATGGTTTTTTCATTCACTTGCTGAAGGCAGTTACATAATTATTCCTTGCCTGGGGTTTTTATTGAATTAAATTAGTAAACTGTGTAATTTTATATAATTGACATGGATTTGTACGAAAAATGATTCATCTGCTGAAAGTTCTATGAATTGTTGTGACTGTTAGATTAAGGCAGATTAATTAATCATCATCTGTGTCTTTAACAATAAATATAGTAGAATACATGATGTGCTCATTATATTACAGTATCAATATTTATTTTTTTGTTATTGTCTTGCTGATTTCACTTGACTCTAGTATTTAGTTTGGGCCAGAGGCAAGCTTTCTATAACAAGCCCTTTGAGTGATATCTTGCAGATATTTTCCCTGTTCTCAGTGATGCAGAAGCATCACTGAACAAACAGCCTTTAAGAGGCAACATTGAGACTATTTGTCCTAAAAGCTGGCCTATCTTGAAAGTTTTTATAGATTGTTAATGTTAGTTCAAGCAATTTATTGCAATTATTTCTGTGGAGCATGGAGGAATGTAAACAGTTGTGGCTACCTAAGTTGTCTCTTTTTAAAGAGGTTTTCCAGTTACTACTAATTATCTCAGATGACAGCTATGTGAACTTACTTTTTAACTTGTATTCTGTCTTGCCTTAAAGCTATTTTTAAAGTTTGATCAAATTCCTTCAGGTGCTTTCAGGGGTAAACGTGATAAAGCAATTAAAGCCTTTCAAAATATGTATGAATATATGTATACTTAATACTTCTCTATGGCGCTGCTTTTGAAAAAGTTCTAAAGTTATAGGCGTCTGGAAGGCTATAAAAACTAAATTGCTGGGAGAGTTTGTGCTCATATAACTGTATTTTGATGCTTAGATTCTGTGTCTTTAGGAAGAGAAGTCATTCACCTTTAGTTTTGGATCACCTGTTATCTATTGGGTTTTGTTTGTTTCTCTGCTCTGCTTCATTTTCTTTGAGTTCATAATTTGATCAAATATATTTAGATTTCATTAGATTTCATATGCAGCCTGGAGGACATGCTAATTTCAAAGCTGATCAGGTGGCTGCATTAACTTTCCCCTTCACCAGCTGCTCCAGGCAGTCCTGATCACTTGGGCATGGAGGATTTGAGCATTACATGCTACAGAAATGGCACCTGTCATCTAAAAGCCTTTGCCTTCAGGTCCCGTTCTGCCTTCTCAGAAACCCTGGTAGGCTAAGTGTTTCATTTTCTAGACCCTCAGCCTCATGAGCACTTTGCGGTAGTGGTTCTCATTCAGTGCTCTTCTGCCATGCTTTTAAGGGCTTAAAAAAACCCTTATGCTTTTTTTTCATTTTTCTTTTTGAGTGGTTTCAATTTTCTCTCTTATATGTGACCTCTGAATCTCAGAGTTTGTGCTGTTTGTTCCAGCCTCTACCTGCAGAAGCAAAATGGGATTCCTCTGCCAGTAAAGCACATATCTCCTCTTCCTTTTGTGCCCAAGCTGCCTGCTTTTGGGCTTCTTGACCTACTCCTCAACCTTTTAAATAGATATACACACATCACAAGTTAACCCACAGCAAGTGTAGCTGTTCTTGTTTTAAAGAGATGTGGAAACCTCCGGTTGTAATTTAATCTTGCTGCAGCGGTAGCCAACTGTCTCCTGAACAAATGGCAGCTACATTTGTCATGCTTGAAAGTACTGTTCCTCCTGATGCACAGCATGCTTTCTGGTGCTCTCAGAAGCACAAGGTGCAGTTTGGATGCAGCTGTCACAGTGTGTGATGTGTCTGTAGCCTCTGTGGTTTCAAAGACCCAGCTGTAATGCCTGGCTTCTTTCTCCTGCCCTTGGGGAAAATGTTGTTGCTCCAAGTGCCCCACCTATGGCAAAGTTACCTGGACTTATTATTATCTCATTCTACCTATTCTTCTGTTAGTGGACTGTATTAGAGTGTTTTCTTATAACTGAAAATCATCCAGGTTTAGTGATCTTATCGTGTCTTCACCTCAGGAGATAGTTCATCTTTAAAAGGCACTCAGTGATACAAAAATTTGCAGCATGTCAACTCTTTGGAACATAGAAGGGCTTCCCATGCTGCTGCAATGATAAAGGCTTTTACAAATTACTTATGTTTTCTTGTCAGCAGGGAAAGAAGTAAAATATCCAGAGCCTAGAAAATCCTAATAGCTACCTGGAAGACCCCAACTTTCACCATCGATGTTAGAGGAAACATGAAAATAGCTGTCTTTCAAACTTTGGTGCATCACTTAGGACTCTTGAGTTGGATGGAGTCATTCCAAGCCATAGGGTGGTGAAATTTTAAGAGGGCTCTTTAAAAGCCTATGTTTGCTGGTTGCTTAAACAAGCTCCAAAGTTGGATATGTAAAATTAGATGGATAGACCTTGACATCATTTGATTAGAACATATTTATTGTAAAGCATTCATTTTTAGATGGGTCTGTTAGAATAGCCTATCTGTAATGTTTGGGTCTTAATGCCCTTTATAGCTTTAAAAAGCTTTAATAGCTTCCATTAGGCTTCCATTAGCAGTGCCAGAGAAAACAGGAAGATGCACACGCAGAAAAGTAATAATTTGCTTTGTTATTTGGTATGTACTGTGGTGGATGAAATTGTTTGCATACACTGCCCATCAAATCGGATTGCTGTTACAGTGCAGATTCCTACTGATGTTCTTGGTTCTTATAGCTGTGTGTTCAGAATACAAGTTTAATAGCTTCCTAAGATTAATTTCATAAGATCATTTTTAAAATAAAGCAACTGGTATGCCCTTCAGCCTTTTTTAAAAATGAAGTTCAGTGATGTTCACATATGCTTTTCCCGAGTTTGACTGTATGCTCTACTTAATTTTGCGCTCTATATTTTACTCAGTCATGCATAGCAGGAGACTTTTAAATGTTTCTTGATGTACCTGCAGGGGAAAATGGGATATAAACTGCACCTCAAGTGTTTTCCACAAAAGTTTTTAAAAAACCTTTTTCATTTCAAATGACTCGTACAGTAGTACATTTGTATTAAAATGAATGCTCAGTTTTAACTAAAGAATTCTGAAGACTATTTTCTAGGAAATAAAGACAATGAAGATAAGCTTGAGTTCTAAACTACATCTATATGTCACAGTTTTCTGTATCCATAACCTGAGAAAACTGCATGTGCAAATCTGTCCCCTTGCCATAGCTTTTGACCTTGGTGGTGGGCCAAGAGTTTGAACCCTTTGAAGCCAATTTAAGTTACAGCTTACTTTGTTATTGGAAAGTACAGTGCTACTGGGACTGGCAGAGACTTGCATGGAAAATACACAACTTTCCATATACAGAAAACGAAGGATTTGGGAAAATGTCTTAATTATCTCTTACCTAACATTTATGTTGTCTTTAAGGCTTTCATCACATTTTCTGATATGTTTTCAATGGCTCTCTTTCCTACATAAATATAAAAATAATGGTTGAACTAAACCTACAGTTTGTCAGACTGTGCTAGTGCATATCATTATCAACTGCTTGCTTAGTGCTGAAAAAATTACAGACTTCTGATTTTTATTTTTTTTTCCCTAGAGATTATTGCAACATTCATCTTAATATCTTACAGGTACAGAAGAGTGTTTCAGTAGACAGCAGGACATCAATTACAGATGTGAAGCATGCTCGCAGGCATATGGGTCTTGTGTTAGCAGCCTGTTCAAAGAATTAAGTACTAAGGATCTAAGACAGTCCAGATGTTACAAATTTCTATCAGTGGTCATTGCAGCATGAAATCTCATGTGAGTTTCACTTCTTGGAATCATTCAAGGTGAGTTATATAACAAACCTCATAAATTATTATTATCAGGATGGGTTTAATGAGTGATTAGAAGGAAAATTGAAGGATTAATTAACTTGAAATGTTCTTGCAAAGTAGCAAACAGTCTGAGCTTTTATTATGTGAAAAGCAGGTCTTGGCTTTTATACAAGTGGTCATCCTGCTTCTTCAATGACCTAATTGGGTTTTTCAGTTCTCTCTGGAGGAACAGACTCATTAAAAGAGCGTATAACTCTTGGGCAAAAAATGTGCCCTAAGTACTTTACTCTTAAGTTCTTAGTTATATTTTGCCTAAAGGCAGTTGTTAAAACTGGTGTTCAGCATTCAAGTAAATGAGTTGAGTTGAAAAAAACAGTTTCTGAATTGAAAAAAAATTAGGAGTACTTTGAATCCCTAATTCTCTAGATCTAATTCAGAATTGTCAGTGCTTTTATGGAAAACACTTTTCAAGGCCTGTGGAAGCATGTGAATATTAGCAATTAGCATCCCTGTCCCTCAACAATGACAAATGCTTTTTTTTGGCTGGGAGTATAATTTTTTTCTTGCCTGTTATGATGGGTGAAAAACAAAATGGAGCAGAATGGCTGTGTAGGCTTAGCAAAGCTGACTAACTCATTGCTACCATTAATAGTGTCTGTAAACATTTAAAGGCCAGTCACTGAAATATAGAACATTATATCAAACCAATTAAAATGGAAATTAAGAGTTAAAAGTGCAGATTTTTTGCTTTGTTTTGTTTTTCTCTAATTTATCTCTACTGCAACATAAGTTTCAGAATTAACAAAGCCTGAATGATCTAGTAGAAGATGTGATTGGTTCATGACTTACAAAAAGAGAATAAAGCACTAGAAAATCAAGAAAAATTGCTTTTAATGTCTTTTGCCATTCACACCTGTAGGAGTAATAGAACAAAGGAAATTTGCTGTACTGTGGTTGATATATCTTGTTACAACAAACACATACCAGATATGCAAGACTACTGTACACTGCAAAACACAAAAACACTGCAGTCATTACAGAACCCTTTGAAGCTTTTAACTTAAGATTCTAGTAAAAATACATGTTCAGAGCCTATGATAAACAATCATTGCAATGTTTTTTTGGACTGCGTATTAGCTGTGATACTCTTCCCTCTCTTTCTTGCCCTTATAGAAATATGAGTTGAAGAGAGTACAAGGTACTTGGTTGTTAAATGGTTTTAGCCTGTGTTCCACAACAGAGGTAAATCTGTGCTGGAATTCAGTCCAGTACTGTAATTCACTAGCTGTACATACAATACTAATAGAAATAGCTCTCCAATACTCAAACCTATATATTAGATGCAAAACTAACAGAGATTTCCCCCTTGTAAAGGGAACATTTTGCATTTTCCGGATGAACTAAAACCAAGAAGAATCTAATTCAAACAGCAAAGGAGTGGAAAGACTGAAATACATCTCTGGTTTTCTGTACTTAACAGAAGCCTAAATTCTTTGCAGGGGCTTGAGTAAAAAGATTTCATTTTTAAGTTTTTTATTATTTTTTCGAAAGATATCAGTTTTAAACCTTTTTTTGTTAACCTATTTTTCTGAGCCCAGCTTTAATATAGAAATACCTCAGACAGCCTATAACTGTATAATTTAAAGGACAAAAAAATGTCCAGAAAGAAAGAACATTCCAAATACAGCCAGATTGCAGTTCTGCAAGGATTTACATATTTACCAAACTGGTTTTGTCTACAGGAAGAGGGGATACTCTTATAATCGCTTGCAAATTCAAGGCCTGTTTGAGGAATAAACAGTTAATTGAAATGAAGATTTGAATGTAAAACCATTTTTAAGTCTTGAATGCTATTGATTTTGCTTGTATGGAACAGTACTTTTATTGGCATTAATAATAGCTGATGAAATAAACAATAACTAAAATGAATCCTATTAAGTATTATGAAATAATTTTGTAAAAATTATTTTTTGTTTCAGTAGTTCATTAGAGAAGTCTATAATAACTTTTTGCTCAGGATCTTAATTTTTTTTTTACTAGCAGCATATTTAACAGTATATATTTTTTTCTGGTGATATTTATTACAACGTGATGTCTGACTTTGGATATGTTAAAATCATATAAGAAGAAAATAAACCTGTGCTCCTGAAGAGTTATGCTTAATGACAGATTTGTTACTAGTCAGTTTTGATGGAAAATTTCTTCCTAATTGTTTATTTCATCTGAATTTTTTTCATTAAATGAGTCTTCTACTTACAAACAAATGTGTTTTGCTTTTATTGCATGTTGTAAATAGAATGAATAAAGTGTAGCTGATGCAATCACTTTATGAAAAAAGAAGAAAAAAAGAAACAAAGGTAAAAAGAAAGCTAGCAAATTTTTTTTGTTACTTAATATTTAAGATGTGGGATGTCTGAATTTCTACAGAAATATTAAATCATAGAATATTAGAACAACCTGGGCTGGAAGGGACCTCAAAAGTTCATCTGGTCCAACCTTTAAATATTGTTAATTTCAGTGTACTACAAAACAGGAGTTGTAATTAGAATTGCATCTTTTTTAAACTTTGAAGTGATTTTTATGTGAAGTAATCTTTCTGCTCTCCTACTAGCAAATATATGTATATATGAAATCAGAAAATTACATGAAAATTAGTAAATATGTACACCAAACTTGGACAGAACTTCAGCTATGAAGTGTATGGTTAAATAAAATGCATGGAACAAAAAGGCTTTACACTATCTTTGCAAAGTGATTCTTCAGCCAGAGCTGATGAAGATCGAATGTTTGTTTGATAGACAACAGTTGTCCCTTCATTGCACCATGCTTCCTGTGACAGCAGCTCCTTTCCAGAGAGGAGACCTTTAGCTTTTGCTCTGAAGGGGACTGAAAACACCGAGCAATTCCCACTGCAACAGTTTACAACAAAATTAGCACAGAGTTGAGACATATGCAAGTTCTTGTCTAGAGCGTTTGCAGTCAGGTCTTGGGTACAAAGTACAGCAAAGACACAACTTCAGTATACAGAGCTGCACTAAGAAAAGTATTTTTAATAAAAAAATATTTTCTTCTGAATTATTTTTAACTTCTGAAGTCTTGACATGTAATAGAATCTATATTCTACTGCAATAAATATTGAAATAAAATGCTGATCCTACTATAAAACACATTGATATGAAAATGCATGAGATTATGTGGTAAGCTTTCCAAAGATTGCTATCAAAACAACAACACATAGACTTGCGGAAAGCATAATTAACCTTTGGTGTTTGAAAAGTTACTACTTAGTTCAGCCACACTGAGGAGATTATCTGGCAAAGAAGCTGGAAAGCTGATTATTTGAACACAGGCACGCAACTATTCTCACTGGTAGATTATGTACTGATGGGGCCCAATTATATGCCAACCAAGCCTCTCTGAATCATCAAAGAAGAAATGTTAAGTATTCCCTTGGCTTCCAAGCATGATCTCTATTGCCATATGTCAGAGCAGTTTTCTCTACTGCCATATGTCAGAGCAGATCCCTGGAAGACACTTCTTCCTCATCCTTATATTACCACCTCTTGGAGCATCCTAAATGATTAAATGAAAGTACTGGCCATTTCTTTGAAGTGTATGTATTAGTACGATTGTTATAATGAAATTATTCCAGTAGTCTGTTTTATTTAAAGATTATCATACTGTAGGGATAATCTGATGTCAGTTAATGAGAGTGAAACTATGTTTTATACAAGTCAAGGTCAATTGGAAGAGAATAGGAGCTAAATATCCAACACACATGAGAGAATGATGACTGTTTATGAAGATGCAGGGGGAAAAGATTGTCTTGATCTATCTATTCCAAGATACAAGTTGAAAACTTTTCTCTTTACCTCAATGCCTGCATCTTTTTGGCTGTATAGTTGTTGTGAGTAACTGGCTGAAAGCCAGTCCTGTTATGTTCCAGTGTAGTGAACGGAGATTTATGTCTCATTGAGACAGTGAATTTCCTTTCCCAGAGATGCTTTGCGGCTCCCATGAGTCTTTGCAGCTGCTAGGACTGCCGGGAATGGCAAAGAATTGCCTGGATTCTTCTAGAAGCTGAAGATAACGGACAGTATAAAGGCAGGAGAAAGCTCCTCCTCTTTCCTTTTCCGCCTGCACCACCACAGAGAGAGAGAGCAATTCCCTTCCCTGCTGGGAGTTGGCTGAAGACCAGGCTGATAGCTGGGAATGGGCAGCGATTCTTCCACCGTCTGATATTTATTGAGAATTTAGATGAACTGCTCCTACCTGCGTAGCAAGCCGTGA
>VZZY01001034.1:36174-81414 GCA_013400335.1 Eurystomus gularis | reverse complement strand
CTGAGACATCTTCTGCATTTACATACACTCACAACATATTCATATAGCGATAGGGATCTTTCTCTCTAATAAGACCCTTATTTCTACCCCTCAAACTCTTGGTTTTCCTATTCCTTTCCTGGGTGAATTCTCTAGTATTTGTTAAACATTGAAAGATTTATTAATTAGTGTGTTGTTAAGGCATAGACTCCATAGGCTGTGATAACGGTATTGCGGTATTTGGATAAGACATAGATTGTAAAATGTAAGAGTGCTTCATAGAATAGATTTTGCTTAGTATAAATAAACATATATTTTCACAAGGGGGGTGTGTCTGGTTCCTGCAATTGGCTGTGGATTTGGAGGAAAGTGCCTCACCCTTGATTCCATTTGGGGAGTGGTCTGGGGTCCTGGTGGGCAGGACCACATCCCTTCTGGGCGGACCAGTGACCCTGTGTGGGTGGATCACGACATCCAGTCCACAGCTGAGTCTGGAAGACTCGCATCGTTTGAAATTTTGACCCTTCTTTCAAGTCTAAATTGAGTCTGTCACAATCTTTACTTGTTCAAGGGATATTTAACCTTCTCTTTCTGGAGTACTAACTGTTCCTTGCTACTACTGATTTGTGTTTGAGTTGTGAGGATCAAGGCAGGAGAGGTGAAGGCAACTCCCATATTTGCAAAATGAAGAACCAACCATTTCTTCTCCAGGGATTTTTTCCATGTCTGGGAAGGGAAAGATGAAAGATTTACGTAAATTGTTCCTTCCGTTTCACATAAATATATGACTACTGCTATTTGTCAGTGAATTAATAACTGTACAAACAGTTACATAAGACTAATGCCTTCGGATGCTAAATGAGACCAGCCCCAACTCCCTGTTGGAGTGACCACAGGTTGAGGTGACTGACCTTTTGCTCTCATAGCCTTCCTTTTGACAAGTCCTGCCTCAAGTCATTATGCACAGAATTAGACATTGACAGTGATTTGAGGTGGTGGGATCTGACCCTCATTAGGTTTTGTTTTATTGTGTCTCCTAGTATTAAAAAAATAATTTTGCAAATGAGTACACAGATAAGAATGTTAGCAATAATAAAAGGAATATATTTATTTTTAAGGTAAAATCACTTTGCTTGGCTGAACAGAAATGAATCTTCTTTACTTCCTATCAGGAAATTGCTGTCAGGCCCAACCAGAAGATAAAATATACTGACTCTTGATATATGAGAGGGAGCCTGTTACCTTGGTTATTATTCCCACATTCAGGATTACAATTTTGTTTAAGACTTTAATATAAATATTTGTTAGATTTTTATTCTTAAAAAGCTTGGAGAGCCACAAGATCATCAATGTTCAAAATTCCTGGGGAAAGTATGCTTTGAGACCTACACTGGAAAACCATGACATCCACTGTATAAGTTACAGTTTTGTCCCAGGTATGTGTATGTATGAATATATGTCAATAATGCGTACTACATTTATTTTCTAGATAATGGCATTTACAGACTGGTTAACTCTAAACATTCAGAAGAATTAAGCCTAATGTACATATCAGCATGGCTGTAAGAAATTCCAGGCTTTAATTTGAATGGGTTTGAGAGGAAGGTTAGCAATATAGGTGTAGAAATTGGAGTTGAGTTGAACTTTCATAAAAACCCTTTTCTCTACATTCTCTCTGTTGCAGACTTTGAATCCTCTCCAGATTTACCTTTCTTATTTCAGTATCCCTAGATAGAATCCTAAGCCTTGTTTGGAGGACAGAGAGGAAATGTGGGTGGCTGGACATATACCATGTGGAAAACTATATTCTTTGCCTATGACACTGAAGAGGAAGAAGAATTTCCTGGGAAAATTTAGACTACCCTGGAACAGCAGGTATTTTGTCATGCTCTCTTCAATAGAAATAATTATAAAAATATAAATATAAATAATATTTAATTTTCTAGACCTATGATGTAGACTGTAACAAAAAACCACCACCTTGATTTTATATATACAATGCAAACATGAACAGAACTCAAAAAGGCTTAATTCATTCTTGTTCTAACTCTCTTGATTTAATTAGCATTAAACCATAAATTAATTTGTCTAAATATTGTTTACACATCTATATTGTAAACAAAACAATTGTAACATATCTGCATATCACCTGGAACCTGTAAAGTAATAGCAGGACATCAGAGAATTTGTGGTTCAAATGCTTTGAATTTTCTGATTAATAATATAAAAAGTCAAAATAAGAATTCAATTCATGCTTAAAAAACCAAAATTATGGAAACAACATCTGTTATTTTGCAAGCTTATAATTGCAGGCAGCACGTTTTTAATACCATTCTGATCTAATAAAAATAGAAATTTTTTATACACTGTATAAACTGCAGGTTCATCTGTTAATGACAACCCCACTTTTTCTGAAACCATATAGTTAAAGAAATAGTATAATTGAATTTTCAGTGTTCTGGACAGTCACACTGGAAATTATGAATCGAAATACAATGGTTTAATTTTTGTATATTTTTATTCCTCCAGAGGCTGGGGTACCTCACAGAGAGTCATTAAGAAGTCAGATCCTATCAGGACTTAACCACAGGTTGGTTGTTGAGGAATTACAGAGCAACCCCAATGACTGGAGTACTCCAGTGCCTTAACTGTTAAGCAAGCAATAAATGTTCATCTGCTTCATCTGCTTCCCCAAATGTTCACGTGTAGGCATTGGATTCCTCATCTTAGTTATGTTTCCTCAGTGCTAAAATAATACAAACAAATTATACAAAGGGAAAAAGAAATACTAGTAAAATTCTGTACCTTAAAAGTTAATCTTTGTTCACAACATATGTTCTTGAAATATTTATTACCTTCAAATTGGTGCTGACAAGCAGGGAGGTTATAGTGGCTCCAGCTCCCCCAGATATTTCTTCTGCTCCTCTCACAGAGGTTCCCACCCATACTGAGATGTTTAAACTAATCACTCAGCAATTCCACACCAAACAGTTCAGCATTTTTAGCCAGCTAATGGTTTAAGTTTCTATTTTTAAATGTAAACTCACTACCAGGAATATTTGTTTAATTGTTTCTCTAGAAGCTCAGGTATCTCTGCAGCAGTAGCATGAACCTCCTGGACATGGGAACCTCCTATAGGTATGGCATGCAAAGGAGATGGTAATAACCATCTTCTTCTGTCAATCAGAGTTTTAATTTTGTAGCATTTTGTCTATAAGAAAGTGAACTACTCTGATCATACTATGTGGATTAAAACAAAATCCTGTTAGCCTTATCTAATTGAATAGAGGATTTTTTCCAAATATGCAGCCCATTACTCAGTTAAAATAATTCTTCCTTGTTTTCATTGTGAGATTTGCAAAAACTTCAAAACTTTCTCATCAACTCTAGGCTTTCCTCCAGGCAATCTGTGTCTATTACTAATCACAATTAGTGTTGCTTGTTTACTTAAGGACAAACTAGCAGTTTAAAATAAACTATCTCATAATTCCTGTTTCAGAGTAAGAATAACAAAGCTGAAACAATCACTCTGTTTCATCCCAGGTCTAGGCAAAGAGAAATTACTTCCTTTTTTAACCTGTAATGGTAGGCAGGAGGTCAAGTAGAGTTCTGCTTTTCAGATGGTTTTGCAGCAGATTGTCTCACAAACTACTAAATTGTTCAGAAGCTCACAAACTCCTAAATTGTTCAGAAGCACAATGCATGGTCATTCTCTTAATTGCTGGGTTTGGTTCATGTCTCTTTATTAACTGGAGGGTTCAGGATGTGCCACTTTTGTTTAGTCCAGGTATTATCAAAGTTTACAGGTCACCCATACTGGTTACAAGGAGAAAGTGGCAGATTTCTGCATGACAGCTCTGAAGTTCATCTTGGGACCCCACCTCCATGCATGACCCAATTATCTGCCGCCTGTTTGCATTCACAATTTAAGCTATTTTTTTCCTGTACCTTGCATATCCTCTAACTCTGCACTTGGGTGACAGGTATCATGAGAGTAGCATCACCAATACTTAACTCCCAAGAGAATGGAACTTTCAGGAGCAATCCAGGACTCCAGTCATGTACCCTAAGTGACATTTGTCCTGTGTGGGTCACTTTGGGCATCTCCTGAGGTCTCTTAACTGCCATGTAAAACCTAAGCTCCTAATGATCTTGCAGCATGTTCCGAAGATAACCAGCTAAACTCCCACCAGATCTTGCTTACTGCTTGTTTCCTAGTTTTCTCCACATTCAAACACTCACTTTTTATTGGTTTCTGCTACAGGCAGCATCATGGTTAATGTGTTGTATCTTGAGCTTGGAGCCTTCTGCTGAATTTTTAGCAGTACTACAGACTTCCAGTGTGGCTCCCTCTGTCCCTCTGCAACTCAGTTCCACATTTGCCAAACCCATGTAATACTTGTTTCTGGTATGCATAAAGGAGGAAATTATAAAAGATGGAAAACATATATATACTTTGAGTTTGCTTTTTGGGCTTTATTGCAGCATTCTGAAGGATTATATAGCATATTTTATTGCTATCCTTTCATAGAGAGTAAGGATACTAAAAAACAATAGTAACTAAAACTATGTAACTAAAAACAATTTTAGCAAGTAGACATGTTCAAAAGTGCATGCTTTTTCCAGGAAGGGCTTATAAAGCAGCTTGTTATGCTCAGATCCTCTCCTTCAGCTCCCCTGATATCTTTGTATCTTCACAGTACTCCAAATACCATCTGTTGCTGCTCATGTACCTCATCACTGAAATGTAAACTGAAATTCCTCCATACTGGCACAGCAAGTGTACACTGAAGAAATACCTTCCTCTATTGGTGAAAAACAAAACTAGAACAATGTTACTATAGCAGCTATGGGATGTAAAATATTCATGGTGACCTGTGAGGTCCTAGAAGTTCTTTTCTAAGCTTAGTAATGCAGTAAATAGAGCACCCACTTTTTTTGCATCAGCTAATTCACTATTACAGCTTCCACAAACTAGGTGGAATAATTCTCAACAGGGGAGATTCAGTGTAATGAACACATTAACTTTGTTTTTCCTGAAGACTACATACAGTTTCTGTCATTACCAGACAGTATGCTTTATTTTTGGAAAGTTTCTGCACTCTCATGCTGCTGAGAATTTCCTCCACGCAGCAGACCAGAGAGCCAAGCAGCTTCTCTCTTCTGGGCTCCAGGCATTCTACATCTACTGGATTCATGAAGCGCTAAATGCACAAAGTGCAGTTTGATATCAAGATGACTCTAAGTGGAAGATTTCAGTTAGTTCAGTAAACATTTTGATTACTGTTAAGTGCTTTGGTTTTGATTAAAAATGCCTGGAAGAAATCTTCCGGTGCTTGGGAAATGGCAACTTTGAAACAGACTGTGCTGTAAATCAGCATTGTATAAATGCAACTGGGACCTGAAGATGGTTTTATGCTGCTGAAAGACCATCATTCTGTGACTAGTTGAGCTAGCTAGAATGAGAAAGGTGGTCCAGGGCTGGGCTAGATTACTTCTGTGGTCCCTCAGGACCTGGAAGCTGCTGGTGTCTAACTGACCATAGCATGTATCAAAGGAGGCTGTTTACACATTAGTGGCATAGAATACTTAAAGTAAGGCTTAGAAATTTACCACAAGAAAATATTAAGTCCTGAAAAGTGGTGGTTTCTTTTCTGCTGTCTTCTTTTTGGGTTCTTGTTTATGATCCTTAAGCTTTTCTCTGTATTTTTATGAGATAAGACACATTTTAATTGTAGCCGAAATGTTCTGACATTCTAAAACTCTGGATATAAAAACTCAAAGAAAACAGCAAGTAAAATGAAAAACAGCAATGGTGAAATATTTAGCCAATAAAATTCTAAGATCCTCTAATTTATGGGTCTACTGGCTTTTGTTTGGATGAAGAAGTGGAACATGCATAAGTTGATCTTAACAGAAAAGTGATACCAGCTGTTGCTTGTTGCTTATTCTTCAGTAGAAATATCTTAACTCAGTTTCACTGAAGTTTCCTAAAACTTTTGTTATCAGCTAAGCTGCATGTAGCGGATTGGATTTGGGATAGTACCCTCCCAAACCTAAGGAAGGTTACACTGATAAAAAAATGCCAAGTCTTCTTATTTTATTTTCTATATCTTAATGTGAAATTGGCACTATAATTAGATAATTTGAAAATTTAATAGAACTTTTGTCCTTGAGTTAATATAGACAGATCACAATGATGGCTCCGAGCCAGGAGACGAACCATTGATGAAAGGATGCTGTAAACTGCATGGATTCAATAAATAATAACAATTTGCAGTGATCTTGTAATAGGTACTGTCTAATAATTACACATTGCCTAGAGAGAATTCATCAGCTTGGTGTAACAAGCACAGAAGTTCAGTAATTCTAGGAAACTCAATCTTCATTAGTAATTTCACCAAAATGAGGGCATGTAATAGGGCCCTTATTGCAGAAAAATGGAATTGTCTTTAATGAAGAATATAGGGTTGACTGTAGAGTGAGATGGTAGACTTTCATTGTTTTGGCTGTAATAAAGACTGATGCATGATATTATGTATTTAAAATGAACATTTTTACCCACTAAAGCAATACACACTATATACAATATACGTAGTAGCAAACTGATAGATTGCTGGCAGGACAGAAAGAGTGTCAGTTCGCATCAACACGGTAAAATTGCTACAAATGTCCTCTGTCTCATGTAAATGACATAATAATCCTGGCTCTCAGTCTACTATTTTTAAGCTAAAAGGATCCATTTCTTCTTATACATACACTAGCACAATTTCCAATAAAGTCAATGGGTCAAACTGCTCTTTAAACTCAGTTGTCCAACCCCATCTATTTCAGTGTAGTGATGGCAGAATTATCCCACTGGCTTGCTTGATGCAGTGACTTTCCTGCCATTTACAGGCCAAATAGGCTGACACGTCCATTAGACCTATGGCCGTTACAGTTGTACAGCGCTCCATAATTCTTTTGATCAATTAAGAAACAAAAGTGCTCCTGAAATTTAATTTGCTGTATCTTTATAGGGGCTTTTTTTCGGTATAATGAATCCTGAGTAGTGTAATTATCTTTAGAAGAGGCACTAAATAAAACTACCAGTTTAAAATATTGAACAAAGTATAGAATTGTGGGCAAAATGTAGCTTGTGTAAAGAATTATTCTATCTATCTCCCTTGGTATCTTATGAAAATGCTGCTTGTCCCTTAGAAGTGCATATTATAATGTTCTTCAAATTTCTTATCCATTAAAAAAAGACATTACCGTTACAAAATATTAAATAGAAGAGTCTTATATTACAAAAAGTTACAAAACATACTGTATGAATGGAAAAAATTGTGCATACACATCCAGCCAACAACTACTACCCACAGTAGAATATACACCCGAATAGGCCTTGGTAAAATATAAGTAAAGTTATAAAGATTATAAAAATATAAGGCTGATGTTTTCTTTCTGACCAGACTTTGCAGATGTCTTTGTCACTTTAAGAAAATTTTAATTTTAAGGTATGACAGTTCTTGATAAGTATGTGTTGATTTGAGGAGTGAAAGCAGTTAAAGGGAATAGAGGTTGTTCTAGACTTCTGAATTACTCTGCCTGAATTCCAGTTCTGGTTATGCTCCCAATTTCCCATAGCATCTAGAGAAGTCCTGCAATGATTTGATAACCATCACCACAAGTATCTCACGTAGGTCTTTATGTGGAAAGAATTTGGATGTCTCAGGATGCCTGTAGGTAATACTGAATTTTTCAACAGTACCTTAGCCCCTAGCTTCATCTTTAAGTGCCTAAATATCTCTAAAATGTAGTGCTGAGAAACCAAATCCCATTAAATTTAAATGATACCCAGGCTATATGTGCACTGGTAGAGCTTTCCTGGCATGGAAATATCAATATTCTAATGCAGATTAAGTGCTCCAAAAGGAAATTCAGTAGGAACTGTAAAGTGATGCATATTAAGTCAGTAGCAGTACATTAAATGACCTTCTGAGTCAAACAAGCTAAATTGGTCAAATTCCAGATACACTGGTCAAGCAGCGTTGATGCTAGGAATGCTGCTGATGTAGCATGTCAGTCAGACATGATAACTCTTAGTATCCTACATTAGCTTCTCTATATCAACAAAAAACCCATGTAGAAGACATGCCCTTAGATCCTAAATGACTTGTGAAATGACACTTAAACTCTGAAGTGATGTAGGCACCTTAGGAAGGGTGCATTTTTGTTCCTAAACACTCTCTTGCAAATACTCTCTGTTCAAAGTTATGAAGAGTTTTTTACTGAAGATCCTTTCTGGACCTAAGAATTGTGCCTTCTATACACAACAGAGAGTGGGGATGTTGTGGTCCAGATGCATTTATAGCCCCAAGGAGAGGGCATCCTCTTGGGATAGGGGTTTGAGACATCTCAGCTGAGAATTAAGTTGGAACACGTCTCCCATTTTAGCTCATTCATAGATCTTTGGGTAGAAAGTGAGTGGCATTCTACCAAGGCATGAAGATGTGGTTTCCTTAGTTTCTCTTGCTCTTCCTCCTGGAGGTCTCTATTAGTTAAACGTCCTTGAGGAGCTGAAATTTGCAGTGCACATACTGTACAGATATCCAATTTATCTTAGAAATATTGCCTTAATTTGATAGTGAGGGATCCACAGAGACCAAGAAGAGATAATTAACTTCTGTGCTTGACTGTCTGTTTCAACTAGATATTATTTCACCAATTTACATGACAGTCTTAAAGGATGGAAAGCATTTTAAGAAAAAAACAAATCTATGGAATGAGCAAGAAGGTCTTGGTGTCCTGCCAAGGTGTGACTCTGTGAAACTTTGCTTGTAGAGTGCTTTGAAATCTTTAGAGAAAAGTAGAATAAAACTGCTGGTTGTTGTTATGAAGCACACAAAGATTTCCCTGCTCAAATTTTCCCCTTGCGTTGTCCGTCAGTCTCACCTAATATCTTGCTTAGTTTCCAGCCTCAGTTCTTTCTAAGACGATTGCCTGTTGGCAAAACTGCTTTGCACACTGGAACAACAGCCTTTGTCCAGACAGTTACCAAGCACTAAACCTCCTCATGTATGACAGAAGTTTATATCATATTTTTAGATCTGTGGTAACATTTAAAAATTTAGGTCTTCTTGGGAATATTATTCAGCCTCTTTGGGGGACTTCAACCTTCTAACACATTTTCCTGCATGTTTTACAAGCTTATGGGTGTGCCTGGTTTTACTTGGATTGCTGATTTCTGAGACAGAAAGATCCTGAATTTTCTGCTACTAGCAGCTGAGCGGATTTAACACCTTGCTGTGCTGAGATACTGGGATGGTAGGGATGTTGTATTCTGATTCCCTAAACACAATTTACAATGTTTACATAGCTTAGTTTTTAAAGCAATAAGTGTCTTTATGCGCTCCTAAGTGAACTAAGCACAACCCCTTTTCCTTCCTGTTCTTTATACTAAACCTCATTCAGTCCTGAAGCAGTGATTGGAAAAGTGCTTAATTTTTGTTAGAAATAGTAAAAGCACTTTGGAAGCTTGCTTGTCTCTGCTGCACTGCTGCATGCAAGTACTTATTCTAACCCCTCCTGAGTGCTTAGAAGTCACCTTTATGTTAAGATATTCCTGTGCCTAGCTGCTGCTTCTGGCATTACTATACCGCCCTTAACCTTTGTTTTGCAAGCTTTGCTGTTGAGGCCCATGCGTGCAGGTCTGCTTAAGACCCTGAGCTCAGCTTTGCGCTGCAAGCATAGCCTGCTGAGAGCTGTTTGGGAGCACTGCCTGCAGTGACTGCTGCCAAATCCCCTCCATCAGTCTTGAACTTTGAGCATGGCCCATTTGCTTTAGCTGGGCATCTCAGCTGGGCAAAATTTGAGTGCACATTTCCCATAAATGATGGAGAACAGCACATGCTTTACCCAATTTACTTCAGTTTCACCTTCCTCCAGTTCTCTTGTTGCTGAGTTGCAGGTAAATAAGATGATCGCAATTACTGAAAGCCCTGTGGTTTGTGCAGCGTTAGATTTTTCTATAATGAGCCGTCATTATGATTTGTGAGAAGCTTGTTTTGCTTGAATGGTTTATCAGAGGTTTGGCGTCTGTTAATTGTTTCTTGTTGTTGCTTTTTGTTATTGTTTTGGGGTTTTTGTTTTTTTTTTTTCCCCCCTTTCTTAATTTTTATTCTCTGACTGTTCTGTTTGGATTCCAAGAGAGAGGCATTTTTTTGTTTATCTAATACTTTAATTAAACCACTCTACAGTCTTATTCAAGCATATCACTGTTGGTATTAAATAATAGAGACAAATTGCCAGCTGCAGGACGAAAGTCAGGGACATGTTTTGAAGGAAGCTATGCAGTATTACTGATGCAAACTTATACTGATTCACTGCAAATAGCAGAGTTTTGACACTACGAGGAAGAATTTTCTCCAGTGTAGGTGGTGCAGTTGCAGGGTGAAGGTACCTAGTGGAAAAATGTCTCTTGTGTGTATTGCAGTTTTTGCATTTCTGTTTCTTCAGGGGGATGTCAGAATATAACCCTGCAGATGTCAGATGATGTGCCTCTTGCTCTTCTGGGAAGGAATGATCTGCATTCTTAGACTGAACGTTGTAAATCAATTGCCTTCGCCCTGTACCACCCAGTGGTTTTCTGGGCATGTTGTGGGGGGACACAACTTTCCACCAGTCTGTAAGTACAGCTCTGGGATGGCACTCCTGCATCATTGGACATGTGTATTCACTGCCACAAAGTTGGCTCTCCATCAGATACGGCTGAGTTCAGTGGCCGTACTTCTAGTTGTCTGTGGTCAGAATGGTTTGATAAAGTCACTACATGCTTGTTTGTAAGCACAGTTTATTTTTAATGGCGAGAACAAAGAAAACTAATGGGACAGTCTGTGGGCCTGTGGTACAAACTGGAGAGAGTAGAGACAGAGACTGTAGAGACAGAGACTGTAAATAGATGTTTTGGAGTTGACACTCCAATCTGTTGTCAACAGCTTGCCTGGCTGAGTGCAACCCACAATTCTTCATACAGTTATTTCCCAGGTTTCTCAGTTGTTCTAACGACCTGTCTGGGGAGCTCTGTGGGGCATGCAGGGACTTCTATAAATCTAAAGCTTTCTCCCCTTCCCTTTGATGTTTGCTGGGAGATACACATCTGCAGTTTTGTTTTGTTTCTCTGTTTTGTTTCCCAAGATCTATGTAACATCCAATGGTCATACAGTATGCAACTGATTTAAGAGGGCAACACAAACTTGCTGTACGTGACTGCTGGAGAATGCCACCTCCATAAACACCAGGCTGGATCCCTAATTCTGTCCTTGCCCCTGATTTGTGTGGCCTCAGTCAAATCACTTAAGCTAGAATGATGAAAACATTTACTTGGCTGCAGGTGTGCATTACTGCTTTGTGGGTTAAGAACCTTGATCGTTTGTGTGCATGTTATTAGTTTGAATTTGGTGACTTAAATATATTTGAATTACCTGTTTATCTGCAGTGATTTCCTCTTTTCTTCTAATCTGGCCAACTAATAGCCTGTAGACTTGCTATTGAGAAGATGAAGTGCCTGTTGAGTGTGTGGTGCTTTGTGAAAGTCTGGACAACTATATTATAATACTATACNTTAAAAATAATTTAATACTTCTCTATTACTTATTTTACTTGTCTCAGACATTGCACAGCATGCTAACAACAACGTTTTATATAACATGGCGTAATGTATTTAGAGGCACTGTAGCCGTGATTAAAAGACTGAGGTATGTGATACGACTGATATAAGCAGACCATAGGAATGTCTGTTAATTCATCTTGTTGCATGCTTTTATTTTCTTAACAGAACAAAATATTTCCAAAATGTGCAGGATTTCTTAAAATAGCATGCTGGACTCACTGGATTTTACCCATTTTTTATATGTTACTCTTTACTTGAATAATTCAATGTGATATGCAGCTTCCAGACATGTAGCTTGAAATCCAAAGCTAGTTCATATGTGCATGATAATTCTCAGTAAGTTACTGAAGGTTTTGCATTTTTTAAACATAACCTCCTAGTGGTGAAGAAGAGGAGGAAAAAAAACATCCTTGAAACACACAGGAGAGGAATCTAGAGAATCAGTTCTGGATAAGGTCTGAATGTCTACAGTTATAGATTTTAATTGAATCTGTATTTATATTTGTTACATTTTCCTTCAATTTAAGCCAGTTAAATTGGGTAAGAGGAGTGTCAAAGATGTCCAGAGTGCAGCGATTGAACTTGATGAAGTGCTCCATTAAAAGCCTGAGGCACAAAATTATTATCAATTACTATTTCTTTCTAGCATGCATAAATTAATATAACTTTAAAGTACGTAACAGGAATGCATAAGGCACATGGGAGCAGAGGCCCTGCAGAAATAGGCTTGAGTTGAGGAGCTTCTTTAAAGTTTGCAGGGGCTGTGAACACACTCAGCCTTCCTCTCAGCTACCTTGTCACTCCATCCTTTGGCAGAGAGACCCGTGCTGTGTGACACACTGGGAGGGAGTCACTAAAGAGGAGAGACATGTCCAAAAGAGGTAGATACAGTGCTTTCTGCAGAAAGATGTGTCTTAGTGTCAGTGTGTGCAGGGCTACTGTGTGCCTGGGCTTCCCCGAAGTGACTTTGTTTGCAGCCTTTAGTCTCTGTCCAAGTGCAATTTGAGGATAAGGCAGTGGTTGCTCAGGATTTCCAGGTGCCTGGCAACATAGCTGGAGTTACTGTTGGGTGTTTGTAGTTTGTGCATGAATGAATTTTACAGCTAGAGTGCACTGGGTCTGAAGTGGACCAGCTGCACCGTGCTTGCTGTGCACCTCCTATGCAGTAAGTGGGAGCCTGGATACAGTGTGTTACCCTGAGGAGTGTGACAGTAGTACTGGAGGTCTTCACCATCCCTTTTGGTTCAGGAAATCCAGACAAATGGGATTTCTTAGTCTTGTGGGCATGTGTAACTGTCTGATTTCATTTGAATGAGAATGAGAAAAAGGTTTCTACTGAATCACAGATAAAATCGGACCATGAGTTTCTCAAATAGGGCTTTTGAAGAAAAGCTTAACATTATATTGTAAGAAAACAGTCTCTGTCTCAGAATGTAAACAGCTTAACAGTTGAGCTCCGTAGCCAAATCACATATTCTGCAATATCAAGCCATTGCTACAAGAAAGCAGGAAGAAAATAATGGCAAATCATATTGACCCTGTAAGCAGCAAAGAGTACAAGAATGAAAAGTACAACATTATTGTTTCTTACCACTTCTCCTAATTTCTCATAAAGTTCATTTGTATGACCTTTAGCCACTTTTACTTGATGATATATGGTGTAGTATCCTTGGGCAGGGAGTACACTAGTTAATCTTTCTGTCAGAGGGGTACTCTTGCAATTCACATGGTGGCTAGAATTAGAAACTGGTGAAGCTACAGATGAGATGTCATGTTCTGCAGTGAGAAACCTTATTAATTTTACCCATGCTGGTCCTTCAGAATTGACCATCTGGTTTTGTAAATAACAAAATTAATTTACATGTTGACCAACTAGCAGCAGTTTCCATTATGCTAAACACCTGTTATCGGTTATAGCCATTTTACTGGATGTGATGCATTAGCTGTATGTTATTGGTGCTAAGGATGCATACAAAAATATGTCATCCACTTACATGGTTCAGATGTTGCTTGAACAATCTATTGAATTTTCTGAAGAGCTTATGCAAGGAACAATTATATTTAGGAGGATCACCAGAGAGCATTCTTAATTATCTTAAATATTTCTGATTACTGCATTCAAAATACACTCTCCTGTCTGTTGTGGTATTGGCTGTGTGTGAGAATGATTATATGCTGTGTTCCAGTGGCTTCTCCTGTTTATTTCAGGCTTTTGACCAATAATTAAGGGGATATATGTGTAGATATTACTGTATTCTTATTACTGGCAGGTGAAAAATATCCAGGGAAAACTGGTAGAATTTACCAACAAATGTCACCAGAAAAACCTTGCAATAGTCTCTCATATGGAGAGTGACCAAGATTTTAGTCTTTTAAGAAATGGTTTGTTGTTGCAATGATATTGTAGTTCCTAAAGATTTGTGGTTTTAAAATATTGTTGCATAGTGTTCCATGAAGGAAAAAATCCTTCAGGTGACAGAAAAAAACCTTTCAGACAATGGAAAATGTGATTTATGCTTTATTATCTGTTTTGTAGAGTAAACCGAAGACTAGATAACTTCCTGAGAAATTAGCACTTATTATGGATGGAAATTTCAGGAAGGTGGGATGGCTTGTATACTGCCTCTGACTATTTTGCTCTTGGCCAGCTGCATAGCCACAAATATGCTTTTATGTAGCACAATGGACTTAATCTCCTCGTTTGTCCATAACTTGGTAATCAGCAAGCCTCTTGTCTGAGGTCTAGACTGGAATCCAATATAAAATTGAGAGACAGCAGTTTAGAAAAGTTTAGAAAAAAGACATACATCTGTCTTCCATCTAGATTTAATTTTAAAAAATCTTTCTATATGTTTTACTGGCAATTCGCTTTTCATATTTTACTTTAAACAGCAACGAAGTTTTTCATTCACTTCAGTGCATTCAGTCTCACTTAAATGTGTATGAAAAGTTTGCTATGAACACTCAGGTTCCAGATGATGTTAATTTTCTTAGGGTTTCATGTGTCTTGTAGTCCTGGCAGGATGTCTATAACAGATATACATGTATAGCAAAAGCACATTCTTAATTGAACTACAGTTTTTCATCTCACAACTGTTGTACAGCTATTGTTTATAATTTACTGTTTTATGACTATCCCTCAATATTTTCTAGAAAAATATGCAAGTGGTGTTGACCAAACTAAAGGAAGGTCACATTTCTCTTCAATGTACCCTCAAAAGATTTTTCAGGTTTAAAGGTCTTAGCTCAGTAAAAGAAAGTAACTGCATGTAGGGCAGGTGATGTATATGAAAGGTTCCTTTGAAATTTATTATTCATCCAGGAAAAATAACTTAAGGTGACCTGTCCAAAGGCACCGTGGACTTTAGAAATGATTGTTCAGGAAGGAGGTATTCCTCTTTAAGTGAGTCTCTAGGAGGATCCTCAGTTCATTTCAAATACAGCAAGCAGAAACATGAGTAGAAAGCAGGAATAGCAAAGAAGGAAGTCAAGCATGAACAAAGAGAAGCAAATAAAACTTTTCAATTAGTCAAATACTTAATTGCTGAACTCCCTCTTGGGTGTGATAGAATGACAAGAGAAAGCAGAGGGCCTTGAATTTTCAGTTCGCTCATGTGTGACACTTCTGTTTCTCTCGACAGTCACAAAATACTGTCTAAAACTTGTAATACTGAAGAAACTTTAATGTTGAACAATTCAGGTTGATAAACCTTTTAGGGTTTGAGATATTAAAATGTAATAATGACTACTGTATACTGATTGCAGAAAAAACTTGTCTTGGAAGTCTTTCTAGTTCAGCCTCAATGCTGCTGACGTGAACTTGTGTTGACATGTCGTGTCCTAATGTAGAACAATGAAAACATATTAGAGAAAGTCAAAATAAAATTCAGAAAGAATTTCAGAAACTAACACACGTAACTTTGACAGCCAGACAAATCAGAGAACATATTTTGTAGCAAACTCAAAATTTATTTTTGTTCCAAATCAAAATTAGAAGTCAAATATATATTAGAAATTCCTATTGTAAAGAAAATGATATTCTTTTCAGTTAATTGTAAGACACTTTTCTGTTAAAAGGACAAAACTGTTAGGATCAAACTCTTAATTCTTTCGGGTGAAAGATCTGGCAATTATTCTTGTAAACATTGTCAAAAAACAGGAGTGTGGGAAGTGCAGTACAGACACAGCTATCATTTCCTGTTCAGCTTGATCAATAGAGAGGAACAGGCTGATCCAGATGTGATCCAGGCAGTAGGTCTGTTATGAAGGTATACCTCTCCACTGACTTTAGAAGTAGGCATGGTGACTCAGCAATAAAGGCCTATGTGTTTAGTAAAATGGATCTGAAAGGAGCTGTGCCCTGAAAGTGCCTTTTCTTTTCTTGTAAGTTTAAAGGGAGCCTGAGATGACTGGCTCGGATAAAAATGTCTATACCTGGTTGAAAGAAACCCATCCCAGAAGCAAAGCAGTGTTGACAACCAGCTGAGGGATAAAACCTAGTTATTACTTTACAGTAATGGCAACATTTGATGTACATTGACTGCTGACATTGTATTGCCAACAGGCTTTAAAAAAATCAGATCTTTTGTATATAAAAGATTGTGCATACAAAAAGAAGAATCTACAAGATGTCTTGGAGAGATTACACTAAGTGAAATAACTATACTTTTTCCACATGATTTTGCAACTAAATTAATGAACAGGAACAAAGCAATGTACTGTGGTACACTTTTGTCTTAACTGTTCCTCAAGGGCAAGGTGTCTGTATAGACAAATGAAAAAAAAATATAGACAAGTGTCTCTGAAGGTTTTTTAAAAAAAGAATCTTCCTGTCTCACTGTTTGGTTCTTTTTGTTTGGTTGATTGTTGTTTGCTTTTTTTTGGGGGGGAGGGGGGATGGGGTGGGGTTTGCTTGTTTTGTTCTGTTTGTTTCATTTTAAAGTAAATGCCAGTGACACAGGATGTCTTTTTGGAGGCATTGCACATTTAATTAGCTACATTCACTCTTCTTGAAGTGAACCAGAGGTAAGTGAAACTATCATCCATTTCTTCTGGCACTTTGGATTGATTTGAGAGTAAGACATTTGCCCTAGAGGAGAGAGGCATTGCGTCTGCACAGAGCTGAACAAATGTTTTTTAATTAATATTTTATTCAGCTCATGCATTTCTTTGTCTACGTGTAACAGAACACCCCTGGGAAGATCACTGAGAGCAGAGACTGAACTTGGGACCTTGAATCTAAAAGCATGAGCGTCTACTGCCAAAAGCCTCATCTTTGTCTAACAAAGCTACTTTGGCATCATAACCCCATGACGGGGTCCCTCCACTCTGGAGCATGTTGTTTCCCTGGATATCAGTCAATCACTGTTTAACTGGCTGACTGACACCCAGCCAAATTAAATCTTTTATTAAGTAATTCATTAAATTTATTGAATTATGCAGAGCCCATTTAGCTGACCCAGATTAGCATAAAGCTAATAATATACCATGTTTAGCAAGAAATACAAGATGCAGTTTTTTCCTGCCAAGTTTCCAGTCCAACTTCTTGTTGCGGTTACTGGGTCAGTGCAATAGACTTTGAGCAGTCTTTTCCAGCCTCTGTCCCTCTCAAGGCAGCTCGTGTCCGTGTCATGGGATCCCAAACTCTGCTGGAGTTAATCCAGAAGAACAGGACAATTTTGGATTACGATCATTTTTGAGGGGAGGTATTTCTCCTTCTCTCCTGTGACTTGCCAATGCTTTGAGCAACCTTGCTCAGAGGGTCCTGGGATTTGTAAGAAATTTGTATTAACATACCTAGAAAGAAAGAGAAGCCATGCTGAGCAGTGCCAAAGACTAGCTCAGCCTCCTGCTATTTACAGGGGTAGGCAGCAAATACCTGGGGAGAGGACATGAGGACAGAGATAACCATCAAGTGGTGCTTCTCTTCCCCATAGAAACTTGCAGATTTGGCAGAGTTCCCAGCCCAGATGCGGCCCACAGGCTATATCCGTTCAGACTGATCAAAGTTCAATCAAAAGTTAATTACAGCTTTTGGCTCCTTGTGCTGACACCAGTGAAGCAGCAGAGATTTCTGGGAAGTTTGGTATGGTGGTTTTGCGTACTTGTTTAATTAGTGTGACAGTGCTGCTTGTTTGCCAGGAGCTGCATGAACAAGGTCATGTCATGACAACAGGGCTAGCTGCATACCTTGTCTACAGATGGAGAGGGACTTTCTCAAGCATCTTAGCTATAACAAATCATTGCCAGGATAATTTCAGAGAAGTATTCTTCTCCCGGAAGCATTAGCAAGCATTATGTTATAAGCATTTATGGATGAATGGCCGAGGCTTTTCCAGCCTAGCCTGACATGTCGAATGAAGTTATTTGTTTCTGCTGTCACACTGGATGAGCAGTAACTCTGCTTCCAGTGGGACAGCCGGTATTTATGAGCGTCATGGATTCTGAGAACAGTCCCTTCAGTCATACTCATTTGTTTAAACTGTTCACAGAAGATAAACTCAGAATGGCCACAAGTGCAGTTAGAAGATTATTAATTCATGTTTTTTATGCAGACTTTGTCTACCTCCCTGATCAAATATCCTCAGCGGCACAGTGTACAGGAATATAATAAATGCCAGAGTCTTGCTATATCTGCAAAAAGACAGCCATCACCTCCTAGTATTAGTGCTGTGAGGTGTTAGGGGGTCCTACTGTAAAATATTGGCCAGTAAAAACTGCTGGCAGTGCTCTGTACAGATCAACCAAATAGCAGCTGGCAGTCAGCTGAATTCAATGAAGTAAAAGGAGCTTTGTTTTCCCCCTCCTTTCTGATGCACCACAGCAGGAGTACCTATAATTTGCTCTTTGAATAAATTGTTTGCTATCCCAGAGATCTAAAGCTAGATTAATTGTTTCGTGGGCAGCAGCAAACAATTATAATATTTCTGTTTGATACAGCTTTATTAGCTAGTGCTTTTTTGGGAAGGTTGGAGTTTTTCAAAGGTGGTAAAGTGATACAGATGCTAATGGACCTGTTTGTTTTGTGCTTCTAAAAAATACAGGGTTAATATAATCAATGCATTAAGTCCTGATTTTTGGTTTCCGCTGCTGAAGTTTCCTGTGTGCTTGAGCTTTGGCTGCAGAGCATGGACAGAGTAAAAAAAATCCTGGGATGTCTAAGAAATGCAACACACAGGTTGTGGTGGATACACAAAATCCTTTGCACATTTCTCTGGAGAGACCTGATATGTTGCAACGTGCATAAAAGGGAGCATAACACCCAAAAGAGTTGCATAGAGAAGTGCACAGAGACCTCTATCTCCATACTCTATGTCACAGAAGTCAGAGACCCAAGTTTGAAACTCTCCAGTGTTTAGTTTGCAGTAAGGACTGGAGACAACACCTTCTTTCTCTGACAAGATCCCACAGGTCTTTGTGATACTTTTCCGGGTGGGCTTGAGCCCATGGAGTTCTCATCTGGTGCTATTTTCTTTCCCCAGATTAGAAGTTTTCGGGACCTGGCCTTTATCCTGCCCTGCTGGGCTGCTGTAGTTACGAATCCCGCCCTGCTCCCATGAACTTTCCCTGTGCCCCAGAGGTGTCAAAGCCAAAGATCTTAGTTTGAGGATGACTTATATGTGTTTAATTTTATGTATTTGCTCAAGTGCTACCTTTTGTGTATGTGAGGTTCAGCAATGTCAATTATTCTTATGGCTTTATTTACAGCAAGTTAGAAAAATAGGAAAGCTACTTTGGGAACTGGGATCCCCTTCTTGACTTGACCTGAGCAATTTTTCCTGAAGAATGTAGTGGAACAAGCCATAAACTGCTTCAGAAATTCTGGGAGTCCCTGAGGCAGAGCAACAGCTCTAGAAAATGCATTTAACTGAGGATGTACGAAATGACTTAGATGGCTTAGAAAATGTTCTGAGCTTCAGTTTTGTAGATGTGCTGGTTCAGAGGTGTGGTAATAAATATTAATTTTATTTTGACATTTGAAAAAGACATTTGAATGCTGTGTATGTGCAGTGCAGAATGATTAAAAATTATTGTGGTGTATGAAATTTATATTCTAGCTAGCATGATTACATCCTTCTAAAAATGTGCAAAGCTGTAATCTTTTAAAATTGTTTTTGCAGTAGAGACATTAAAATTCAGTGAAGCACTTCATATATTTTTATACAATCAAGTTAATTTGGAAGTGACTCAAATAACTTTCATTCTATTTTAAACATAAGTCATAATGATCCATATTCAAATTATTTATTTCCAATAAAAATTACCACGTCCATGAAGGTCTCATAAAAATAAATATCTACCATGAGCCACCATAGAGGTGACACCATCTGGCTTGGTTTATAGCAGACATGACAGAAAGACTAAATGCATTTCCACTGCAGATTAGCCCTTTATTTCAGAATGCGGGATAATTTTCCTTCAACCTTCATGTCCTTCCATACTCCTGCTCTCAGTCTGGGTGCCTGCCCTGGAATTTCCCTAGTGTGGCAGTGGAG
The DNA here is from genome assembly GCA_013400335.1 of Eurystomus gularis. Lineage (NCBI taxonomy): Eukaryota > Metazoa > Chordata > Aves > Coraciiformes > Coraciidae > Eurystomus > Eurystomus gularis. The sequence goes on along the minus strand of VZZY01001034.1, from coordinate 61,287 downwards.
CTGGAGTCCAGATGATTTGCTGCAGGCTGGGATTAGATAGCAGCTGAAAGTCTGTGTGGGCACAGTTCTGCTGCATTTACTTTACAGATAAGGATCTTATGTCAGGGTTGCACTGCCGAGGGTCAAATTAAAATCATAGTGTAATGAGAATGAAGTTGGTGGGGTTTGGAGTGGAAGAAAAAATAAATTAAATGGATACTCAAATCTTTAGAAATGCATAGCACAACACAGCTCCTTGTTGATTGGTCTGTGTTGGTCTGTGTCCTCATATTTGGTGATCCACCTTTGTCTGTTTTGGATTTCTCTCCATTGAGGGTGAAAAGGTGTTTATAGCTCTTCTGGATAATAATTTATTCTTGTGTTAGATGGACCTCAGTGAGAGATGCCAGTCTTGAAGCTGTCTTTGTTTGTTCTCTGGTAGAACTACCATGGCTCCTTCTCCTTACTCAGCGTCGACTTTGATTCTTAGTCTATACTGGGCTTTCCAAGGCCTTTGCAAAGTCATCATGTACATGTTGTTATTTCAGTGGCAAGGGCAGGCATTGCATATTTCTAACCCCCTCGGGGACCTATACAATCCATATCTCCTCATCTGTCATGGAACTTTAGGTGGGACAGTTTGCTGTCCTGTGTCTTATTGTCTTGATTTATTGGCTGGACACCAGATCTAACTCACTACCAGCCTCATACAGAACGCTCAACTGAGCCTTCTCCATAGCTATCCTGGCCCTGTGCAGGTGCTTTGGACAGTGCCTTGGCAAGGGGCACTGCCCTGCCTGCTGATGTCCATCACCTCAGATCCACTCCAGTTCCTTCCTGATTGTTTAGATACAATATCTCTGTCTATGCCAGTGGAACAGAATGGATGCAGAGCTGCATTAACTTGGTGAAACTAATTGCAAAAAATAAGGGTTTCACTGAAGAACTTGAAATTGCATGTTGTCTAACGTTACTATGTACTGACTGAAGGAGCTTTGGTGGAAAAATATAGAACAGACCTTTCTGTAGAGCATGGTTCAACAAACTTTATGACTTGCCCATAAGAAGTAACTAAAATTAGATAAAAGATTAAAGGTGCAAGGTAGAAACCATGTCTGAAGAGTTCTTAATTGTATAATGTGGGTGAAAGTACTTTCTGATACCTTAAAGGTGCTTGGTATTGCAGAGAATCCTTAAAAAAAGATGAATTCCAGATGATGCTTTCAGACCATCTGTGTTTGGTGAGATGCTTTTAACAGGCAGATTGTCCCCTTTTCTTCCATCTGACCTTAAGGGAAAAAATGCATTAAGGAAGGCTAGTTCTGAGAATGTGAGTATACCATGTATTGCAAGACAAGGCTCCTTCTTCACTTGACTTTAAACTTCAGTAGTGATTGTTAACTCATGAAGTAATGCCCTAAAGAGAGTTACCAATCTCTGATAAAATTGAATTTATCTTTGTTACTCTCTTGAGTTAGATAATGTGATTTATGACCATGTTTTTTTTATGTGCTGTAGACATACATAAACAACATAAACCAACTGTGGGAATTTGGAGGACACCTGTGAATCATTCCTGCTGGATAAAGTACGACTGGAATGCACTATGGTGAAAAAATCCCATCTCACTAAAAAAATACCACTTATTTGCCAAAACCAGAGCATGAATGTGCAAGGAACTCATAACGTGCCACTGGTTGCTATATGGGCGAATAGTATCAATGTCAAGACCATGCACTTTTTGAAGAAAGAACAGAAGCATCAAATGAAATGTAGTTCAGTCACACTGTCCAAATCCAGGAGCGGCTGTAGGCACCTAGTACTGATCTGACTATACTGTATTATGACTTGGCCCCTGCCACAGGATAGGGAGAACTGTAGGAAATTAAGTGTAAAATTTTTTACTTCTGAAAAATGCATGACATTCAGCATCCAGTTTTTACTTGTGAGAAAGACGATAAAAGTGAAAAAGCTGGCAGATAAGTTGAATGCTTCCTGTAAAAAATGCTTAAACAAAATTTTTACTAATGGTATTGGCATACATCAAAAGTCTTGAGCTTCAGTGTGCAAGTTGGTTCTGAAGTGCCATATTTTTCTCCATAGTCATTACTGCTGTTGACAGAAAGTGCATTTTAGAGTGTGCTCATACAAACTGCTTCACATGTAAACTGGCAAATCTAATTAAGGTTTTTGTGAAATAATAGAGATGAGAAGTGAAGGTCAACTTTTAAGTTTAAAGCTAAATTTCAAGAGCTTCAGCTCTTTTCTTTTGGGTGATATCAAGTAAATGTTGCTGGGCACAGTAACTTCTCCTCCTTAAAATCACTTTTGATCACCCCTCATATAAACAGCATTAAACATGTAGCACAAGAATCATTATCCACATTCTGAAATGTGCATGATACTGTATACACACAAGGTGTGAGAGAAATAAAGCGTTATGACAGGACCACATGGCAGCTCTGTCTTCTGAGGTCAGAAATATTTGCTGTGACATAGCTCTAGTTCAAAATGGGCTATGCTCCTTTCTCCACCAGGTCTCCACCACTGACCTGGAAACTCAGATACGAACCACTCACTCAGTGTCTTGATTTGTCCCTCTTTTGGCAATGGGAGGTCATAATGGGGTAACCACTCTGGAGGAACAGACCAGGAGAACCTCTCTGTGCTGGCATTCTGACAGAAGAAAACCTGAAACCAGTGAGGATACATCACTTTTAATCTCATCTAATCATTGACCTTTCCACTAAAAACTTTAAGAAGATCAGCATCTTTTATGCTGATGTTATTTGTGATGTGAACATACCCATTGTATTTGGAAAATAAAACCAGACTAATTTGATTTGGAAAAAGAACTCATTTTCAATAGGTTTTTAAGAAGAGTCACAACAGGACTTTCAAGCCTCCAGTGGCTTGGGCTGAATTTGAACTTATATTCTTGAAATTAAAAGCTCTACATGCCATTATTTATTCTCTGAGGCATACCATATATACCATATATACCATATATTTATACCATATATTATGGTTTTGTTTTTGGAAAGAAATATAGGCAAAAGGAAACAGTATTTCTGCAACTTTGGTGTAGAATTTGACAGTGACGGAAGATGGTGTCATGGATGTTGCCTTTCCATAGATGTATTTATAAAACAACCTTATATATATATGTATCTATGTAAACGCAGTTTGGATCAATTTATCCCAATCTGTAGTCTGAAGTCCTCCAGCAGTCTACTAAGAACTTGCAGACTGAATTTTTCTGGATCTATTTTTTTTTTGCAGCTGTTTATAATACTTTAAAAAGTTAAAAGAACTTGACCTTACTGTGAGTAAAAAGATGTTGTGGTTATGGTAAGGTTATTAGGTGGTCAGCAACAGGAGTGAAGATGCTCTCTATACTGCCAGTGAAAATGTGGTATTTCCCAAAACAAATCCTTTAAAATCTGCTTTGCATTATGAAATAAACCTGGGAACCTATGGATATTAGCAGAATATAGCATGATGAAGCAGTGACTGTAAAACAACTATCTGAAAAGGAACATGACTGCAGCTGAAAAGAGAAACATGAGTCCTGTTCACATCCATTTTCCATCTGTTTTATCCCAGCAGAGATGCTGTTTTTTGTAGTATCAAGCTAAGACCTGCACTTTGAACGTGTTCACTGAAAAAAGAATAGCTGAAAGAAAATCTCCATTTTCCTAAATATGATATGCTTATTCATGTGAGCCATTCCATGCTGGGTAAGGGTGTGTAAGGGAAACTTTCCATGCCATGGAAATACCCTGTCATTTTGAAGATTAAGGTCACTAAATAGAAAGCAGAAGGTTACTTATGACAGAAAGACTTTCTGCAAAGGTTCATGGCTCACAGGAGGGAACTACTGATTGCCTGAAAGGCCTGAAGAGGCATTAAAAGTCAGAGAGGTCCTTCCCAGCAGCATACTTAACAAAGAGCTATCCTTCCTTCTTTGTGACATGGTGACATTACTTTTTTAATCCACCATAACTGTTCTTTGATGAAAAGGAGAATAGTGACAATACAGCCAATGAACTTGGCTGTTTTTCCAGCTGTTATTCAGAAGAAACTATATGTATTTGGAGAAAGCTGGAGGCCTTGGAATTTGAAGGCATAAAACTCAGAAGCGAAATTCTCTCCCAGAAGTTCTAAAAATGCTCCTGAATATGTCTACATAATAATGGTACAATGGCAGAGAGGTAATTTAGTTTCTGTTATGAAGATTTATTCTTTGGTTGCCAATAGGAAAACATACGCACGCTATTTACTGACAATGGAATAACACTTGCTACCCACTTATTCGCTTAAAATGTCACAAACCCAATTTAATTTATTAAAGCAGAAAATAATATTGCCCTATATTTCCATGTAAGACCAGCACCTGCATTTCATTTGTGCTTTTGAAAAATGAAAGCGTATTACTAACTTTCTCTTGTGTGTTTGGTCTCCACTCCTTCTCATTTTCCCTTGTGTTTTGAAGCAAATACATTTTAGAGACAAGATGGTACTCTCAATGCCTTGGTCCAATTCTGAAGTGGGATCAGGATTAATTATTAGAAATCAGGTGATTTGTTTAGAAACAAAAATTTTTAGCTTTTCTTATTAGGGTTTTGGGGGAAGACTGTGTGAGAAAAGTCAGTTATTTTCATAATCATTTGGAGAATCAATTTTAAAAGGTTCAGTTCTGCACATTCAGTTGATAGTTTTTCCAGCAGAGGGCAAGAAAGTATAACAGATGAAAATGGTGCTATTTTCCTGGACAGCCACAGTGGAAATGTTAAACAGTCTAGCCTGAGGAGGGAACGTGGAAGCTAATAACCATTCCCCTTTTAGGTCATAATGTCTTTTAAACAGCCTTTTACTCTTCAAGGATAGCCATAGAAAGACAAAGTAGAAAAGGAGCAGAGGAGACCACCAGAGATGCCAACTGGTGCACTTTACTTTGTCAGCACAAGTTACTTCAGCTGAGATCTGATTTCTGGGGTGTGTGAGGGAAAGCTGTGCATGGTATCTTTTCAAACAAGTGTCTGCACTGACATATAGATCCTCTCTTGAGATTTAGACTAGCTGTGCAATGAGGAGGGACATATGTGCCTATCTGATGTAGGGCTCCTATACTTTGCAGTCACTATGTCTGTTGAGTTCAAGCCTGTGAGGTGGGGCTAATTTCCTACCCAAAGGGCAAACCAAAGTCTTGTTGGCCTTAAACGTTAGGAGCTTGATCTGAGTCTCAGGAATAAACATCTACGATTTTGCATCCAACATGAATAAGGTTTGCTTATCACCATAAATGTGTTACTATGGTGAGTATGTGTGTGTTAAAGACACACACATGGAAATGTCCACAACTTTCTACTGTTCCGTGGAATGAGTTTGCAGAATATGAAATTTAAGACTGCAAGTCTCATTTGTTGTGCAGCAGTGCGTACTTACTGAGGTATTTATAATTTTTCTTCATACCATTGCACTGAGTTAAAAAAGATGCTGCATAGTCTGTCTCTCAAACAGAAAAACCTCAGTCTCTAATGCAAACCTACTGTTAAGGTCCAAGCTTTGTCTGTGATACTGTTGTTTGCTGCTAATGGCTCCTTATGAATGAAAAGCATCTAATTTGGACAAAAAGTGCAGCTACCTGTTCTTTCCCTTTGGATTTTCCTAATTTCACTGCAGTAAATAATATATCTCATAATTAGGCAGTCTCACACTCTTGTTTTGCTGACCCTGATGGGGCAAATAATTTTATTTCTTGTGATAATGGAAGTAGAATCCTGAGGAATAAAACAAAGCTTGGTTATCATAGCTATCAGGCTGTACTGGATACAGTCTGAATGCCTAAGAAGAATGAAAGTGATTCAGTGTGAAAAGAATATTTATGTGAGGATTATAATAACAAAGCTGAATGCCAAAATTAGGAATATATTGATAAAAACATGCTATTTTAGTAATAATTATCTGCTAAAAGTGTAGCCGATCTTTTTGGACAAACGAAGTATTTATCCAGGAGAAAGCCATATGTCAGTTTTCATAAAGGTATTTCTGCTTCTCTGTGTGGTTGTTAGTTATGACTATACTACAAGTCAAAAGTCTCTATATCATTTAAGTTTCTAAAAGCAGATTCTGTTTATATAGACAGGAATGCATATTTCACAATAAAACTGACATAACAGTGGATGTAGCTTTGTAGCTCTGGTCAACATAACAGACCACTGGATGGTTCTGTTTTTCCTTTCTTCAATATGAAACAGACATAATTCACCTGAGAAAGATCAACAGCTGTACTTTGAGTTTTCTTTGGTTTTGGATCATAATTTGTGTGAAGTAGTTTTGATTTGTTTATCCTAGCAATACATAATGATCAATTTCTGGGTAAAGATTTGTTCAATTTTTGGTGTCTGAAAAGATGTCAATATTTTGAAAGGGAAAAATACCCTATAAAATGCTATCCTTATACTGCCTAGGGTTTGTTCCCTCTGCTGTTTTTTTCCAAGTCATTGTACCTTGCATTATGTATAAACCCAGATTTTTTTTAACCAGCCTTTATAAAAGCGATTTTTCATGCAGAAATCCATCGAGTCGCAGAGATATTTCACTGATGTACAATAAATCAGATATTTCACATATTCCTGATAAAAAGGACACAATTCTTACTTTGGAACCGTGCAAGGCTAACAGTAGTGGCCTCAGTGACATGTAGTGAGCAGAAGAGTCAGCTCACTTTGCTGTCAATCACGAGTGAGTGATCAGAAGTGCAAACTCTGCTCTCTCTAACCTCAACCACTGGTGTCTCCAAAAGGTCAGGTTGAGTGGCTCATACGAAGAGGAACTGCAGATCAAGAGATCATCTTGGAAACTGCAATGAGCATTTGAGATCCTGAAATAAATGTACAAAACACTGACAACTGTTTGATAGCTCTGGCAGAGTATCCTCAGCAGCACCTCCCACTACCAGCTGAGGCAGTTGTATTTTAGGTGTTGAAATTAGGATAAAATGGATTGTGCCTGAAAGGGACCGTTCTCTCCACTGACTGTTGGGAGCTTTTGCCACCTTCAGAACTACAGTCCTGCTTCAGACCTCCACTCTAGAAGACTCTTAATAGGCCTGACCCTGTCAGGCATCTGCTATGTAATTCTTTTTATTGGGCTTATAATGTTAAATATTTTGTTCTATCCACTTTTCTGCTAGAACACTCTTGTACACCATTCCTTTTTTTCCCACTATTTAGCTAGAATTTAATTTCTGAAAGTGTGTTCTAAGTGGAGTTTTATTAAAACTTATGTGAAATCTGGTTCTTGGAGCACTTACAATGAAATATTTGTAAAATGTGTATCCAGGAACTGTTGTGGTAAAATTAAAGATGTTTTATTTTCTTAAACTGTGGCTAAAACTCGTTCAGGATTCCATTAGGGAAAAAAAGACTATGACTTTTCTCCCATCTTCTTTTGCAGTCTGGTCTTCCTTTCTTCTGTAAGCACTAGGGTTTTATTTTTCTGAAATCCAGATTATTTCGTTCAAGAATCAAAACTGTATCTTTTTGGGTCAACATTCTTGGTTTTGTTGTTGTGTGTGTGGTTTTTTTTTACTTCCCTGACCTTCAATATCCAGATTAATTTGAAATTAGGTGTTTCTTGTCAAAATTACCCTTTTAAGGCAAAGAAAATGCCCGTTGTCTTTTTTTTTCAATATTTTGAATGAGAAATTGGAAACAAATCTCTGTGTGCGTGCCTCAGATTTTCCGAAGTGATAATGAAAACTTTTGAAGAAATTAATGGCAAAAGTTGCAATACTAATATTTACACTACACTAGTAGTGCTGTCCCATTTTTAGAGGATAGTTATGTAGCCAAATTCTGTTTTCACTGAACATTGCGTAAAGCTAAAATAATGTCCTTGATGTAATTTCATCCAATTTCCTGACTGAAACTGACAATGTAATTCAACTTAAATAGCAACAAAAATGGTCTTGAATATCTGGTCCTTGAAGCCCCATGGAAGGAAGCACAGATACCCTAACTCAGCCAATTGTTTATTTTTAAAATTGATGATTCTTCTTGCACAAATCAAATAAAGGTTTATCTATGAAAGATGGAGTAGTTTAGATCAATTCTGTCTTTCATAACCATTGTACCATAATACCTCTCAACAGCAGCTGGGTGAATGGTAGGTGTCTTGCTATTTTCTGATCCATCAATACCTGATTTATCACTTGATGTAGTACTCTGTCCATGTTGCTTTTTTGCAGTTCTCATCAGAAATGGAGATTGGGGTACACAGCACTTTTTTTCCTGTAACATTCATGATAGTGTCTACCATATGTTCTCCCTACATTTTTGTAAAGACGTTATGAGAACATATGCATATTATTCCCTAACGCTCTTATGCCAACACTTATCTGAGATGTCTTTAGAGGATGTTATGTCTTGTGACAGTGTAAAGATCCTCTGAATGCAATTAAAATTATTTTGAATGTTTTGGGGTGTTTTAAAGAGAGCTTAATGCATTATTTAGAACTGCTTTTCAGGGCTGTCCTTACCTAAAGTCAGAGTGCGTACAGATCAGATAACATCATATTTAGCTGATGTTCAAATATCCAGGATACATGAAATTTGGAGAAGCTTATCATCAAAATTGAAGTAGGATTTTAGTATTAGGATTAGGTCTATGTAGTGGATATCTAAATGTAATCTTACTCCTTTGTTCTTGAGCATATAATTTTAGATGTGATTCTAATAAGCTGTTCAGATATTTCTCTTATTTTGACTGTATATTTATGAAAAGCTGAAGAATTTAAACACATCTCATATAAAAATATTCTTCACTGACTGCTGGGCATCTGGTTCTGTATTTTCTTTGAGGACCTCAGTCTGTGATCACTTAATTCAAATGGAAAAATAGGGAATATTTACTTTTTCAAACACTGGTACAAACATTCAATAAATTGATATGGATATCAGCAACAGCCATAGAAGAGGCAGATCTAACTTCTAAATTTACGACTGTAGATAAATGCATTAAAAAAGCCCCCAGATCCAAGGCCCTTAATTTATGGATACAAGCTTGGTGAGGTCGGTAATAATCCTTTAGATTTGAATGATGAATTTATATCTTGGGAATCCAGTGTGTGGCCAAAGTGCTTCAGGTTATGAACCCACACAGGCGAACAGGTGGGTGGGAGGGAGGAATCATGTAATGCTGGTGATCCTGCTGTAAATTTCAGATTGTGAACAGGAGCTGGTATCTCAAATGCAGAGTGGTATTGTGGAGTGCAGTTAAAAGCCAGGAGTAACTAACAGATTTGTGTGAGTAACCTTCTGTAATGACTCTTTAGAATGGAGGTCCTAATTGTTCCTCTTTGATGCTCTTTTCTATCAAAGTTTGCCTTTGTGGATGTTTGTACTGGCAAGGGTATTTCATTATTTATGGTAGGCAGAATTCATTAACATTAGTTACTGTACTGTGTTTTTTAATCAGCAGCAACATGTGTTACAAGGTACAAATTTACATCTGTTATGCCTTTCATTCTGAAGCAGGTTAGCAACTAAGACAGTTTTTAAACAAGTTAAAGCGACATCAGTGTGCAAGTGGGGAAATGAGACTTAACTGATGATATGCCACACCCACAGACACATTCCTCTGATCACAAGAGTGGATTCACTGGGAGACCTTTACTGGCCTTTTCAGTCTGTTTCATATTTGAGTAATGCACACACCGGAGTTTTGGTTGGCAATGTGTCTGGGCTAAAAATGGAGAGGAACAGGAGTAGGTCTCTAGGCAACTTTGAACATTTGCATCTGCAGAATCTCTTAGAACCCTTATTGTTCTCTAAACTGAGCAGAATTATACCCTTTTGTGATTAAAAGAATTTTAGAAAAAAAAGAATATTTTAGTGTTTTTTTTTCTGTGAGTGTTTGTAGCCTCTGCTTTGGCAGTAGTTTGACATGAAAACACAAACAACGTAGCAAATGCCTGTGTTAATTTCTTTGTCATTTTGAGAGAATCATAGAATAATTTAGGTGAGACAGGATATCTGAATGTAAATTAGTCTAACCTCCACGTGAAAACAGGACTGATTTTGAAGCAGATCAAACTACTCAGGGCTTTTGTCCAGGAAAAATTTAAATATTTCCAAGGATGGAGACCCCACAGTATCCCTGTGCAACCTTATCCAGTGCTTGATCATTCCCAGAGGGTGAATTTTTTCCTAACACTTAAGCAGAATTTCTGGGGTTGCAGCTTGCATCTGCTGCCCCATGTCAGATCACTGTGCAGCTCCTGAAAGAGTCTGTCTCTGTGTCTTCAGATACTCCCATCAGCTTGTGGCATACAACAATATACAACTGCTAATGCGGCCCAGGAGGCTGCTGCCCTTTGTTGCTACAAAGGGTGCTTGTTCATGTTCAACTTGTTGTCCACTAGGACACCCAGGGCCTTTCCCCTAAGGTTTATTTCTGTCTACTTTTCCACATGCAGTAGAAAAACAGAGTGAGTGGAAAAGTTGGAATTTGGAACTCAAGTTTAGGTAACTAAGTCTGTGAGGTAACTATGCAGGCAATCTCTCCAGTGTCTTCCTAGAAAGAGAATCCTGCACTGTCATTTGGAAAAGCATCCCCAGTATAAAGGAAGTTTGAGCAGAAATCGTACTTAACTCTGACAATGAAGCTAGGTGCCTAAAGTTGGTTGGTTGATGAGACCAACTTCATGTCATTTTCAAATGAAACAGATTATCAAAGTGCATTAATATTTTATTTTTAAAGGTACTCTGATCGTACTTTGGATACATCTGCAAGATTTTAGAGAATCTGAGTTACAACTTCAAATCAGAAATATTTTGGTTTTTATTTCTGGCAGACATGGAGTGTCTAGTAAAAGTGCACTGGAATACTATATTTATAAGTATTATTTTATAGGATCATTTTTTTCCCTACTTTTGTTGGATTTGCGAGCAATATTTTTATATTTTCCATTAAGTGTTTTAACTAAAACTAAGTCTGGAAATTTGACAAATAAAATAAAGTGTATAAAAAAAATCTTGTTTTAGAAAAATCAAGGTAGATTGTATTTGGAAAAAAAAAAAGCTTATACTGTAAAAGGCTCTTGGTATCAAAACATTATTTAGAGTCCAAAGTACACAGAAGAAAAGGTGTTTTAAATGAGTATTTAATGAATAATATGCTGCTGAAGCACTAGTTATTACTGGCATTAGCTGGAAGGAAATGAAAACTAAGTGCTAAAAGCAGAAAGATATCTCTTACGAGCGGCAGTGTTTTAAGAAAAAGAAAGTTAAAATCTGAAACCTTGACTGTAAAACAATATATAGCAGCATGGGGCTTTACAGGCCTTTTCTGTTTCATGCGCATTTCAGGACACAGAAAGATGGGAAAACTAATGGTGTCTTATAGCTGTCAAGATGTAGGGTAAACATGTCCGAGCTTATCCTTTGAAGAGTAAACAAGTATTCTACTTAGCTTTTCCTCTTTATTTACAACTTGGAGTGATGCCACTCCTCTGATGATTTTTTGTTTTACTCACTAGTAAATTTCCTTTGGTAGCCATTGGTCTTCTGTGTCCATTTTCTTCCCCACTTATTGTCCCAGAGCTTTTTTGTGGGCCACCAAAACTAGATACGTTTTTTCTCCAACTTGTGAAACAGTATGGTGAATGTTTTCTAATTCCGAATAATTCTTTCCTCTCCAGTAGTCAGATACACTGAGAAGACGTACTAATAACATGAGGAAAGATCTCCTCTAAAGATCTGCTTGGAAGACTCCCATGGGTTAAGGACATGAAGGAGAAGAGTGAACCAAGAAAGATGGCTAATACTGAAAATCTTCTCCATGCAATGAGTAGGAAGTCAGATAAAAATGCCAAGAGGATTTTGCAGATGAAGAAGGAGCTCCTTGCCAAATTCAGACACAAAAAAGAATCATACAGAGGGTGGAAAAAAGGACAGCTAACTTGGGAGGAATACACAGATGTTGCCTGAGCACACAGAAATGAGTCTAGGAAAGCCAAAGCCCAAATGGAGTTGAATCTGGCCAGAGGTGTTAAAAAACACAAGAAGGACTTGTTTTGTCCACATAGGTGACAAAAGGAAGACTAGAGAAAATGTTTTGCTCAATGAGACAGGTGACCTCTTTACACAGGATGAGGAAAAGGCTGAGGTACAGAATGCCTTCTTTGCCTCAGTCTGTACTAGCAAGACCAGCCTTCAGGAATCAGAGTTCTCAGAGACCAGGGGGGAAATCTCGAGCGAAGAAGATGTAGCCTTGGTGGAAGATAATCTGGACAGGGTATACTTAAGCAAACTGGACACTCGTAAGTCCATGGGCCCTGATGGGATGTTTCCATGAGTGCTGAGGTAGCTAACAGATATCATTATGAGGCCAATTTCAATAACTGATCAATCATGTCTATTGGGGAAGTCATGCATGACCAGTGTGATAAACTTCTATGATGAAATGACTGTCTTGGTAGATGAGGGGAGAACTGGATATTGTTTATCCAGACTTCAGAAAGACCTTTGGACACAGTCTCCCATAAGATCCTCATAGCCAAGCTGTTGATATATGGGCTGAATGAGCAGACAGTGAGGTGGATTGAAAATTGGCTTAATGGCTGGATCCAGAGGATTGTAATCAGTGGCATAGTCTAGTTGGAGACCACAAACTAGCAGTGTACCCAAAGGGTCAATACTGGGTCCAATCCTGTTTAATTTCATTCATGTTCTAGAGGATAGGGCAGAGTGTACCTGCAGCAAATTTGTTGATGACACAAAACTGTGAGGAGTGGCTGATACACCAGAGCACCATACTGTGATCCAGAGGGACACATCAACAGCTTGGAGAAATGGGCTGTCAGGACCCTCATGAGGTTCAACAATGCGAAATGCGAAGTCCTACATGTGGAGAGGAACAATCCCCCAAAATATACTTGGGTCAGCTGGAAAGCAGCTTTGCAGGAAAGGACCTGAGGGTCCTGATGGACACCATAATGAACATGAGAGCAACGTGCCCTTGCTGCAAGGAAGGCAATGATATTCTGTGCTGCATTAGGAAGATCGTTGTCAGCATTAGTGAAGCCATGCTCAAGTCCTGTGTCCATTTCTGGGTTGCACAGTACAGGAGAGACATGAACATACTAGAGAGAGTCCAGTGAAGGACCACAAGATGATGAAGGTACTGGAGCATTTCTCCTGTAAGGAAACAGTGAGTGAGCTGGAACTGTTTAACCTGGAGAAGAGGCAGCTCAGAGGGGGAATTTATCAATATATATAAATATCTGAAGGGAGAGTGCAAAGAGGACAGATCCAGGCTCTTTTCAGTAGTGCCTGTTGACAGGACAATCACTGACATAGGTTACCCAGGAACATTGTGGAGTCTCCTTTTTTTTGGAGATATTCAAAAGCCACCTGGACATGGTCCTGGGCAAACAGCTCTAAATGGCCCTGCTTGAGCAGAGGGGTTGGACCAGATAACTTCCAGACATGCCTTCCAACCTCAGCCATTCTATGATTCTGTGATTCTGTGACGTGTAGGTTCCAGTCTGGGGATAAGAAATCCAGTTCTAGGTATTTATGATTAGCAAATAATTACACTAGCAATAAATTTGTTTATAAACAAAACCATAATCTGCTCCCATGGCATTGTATGTTCATCTGCACAGGAAATCTGGGCAAAATAACTCGCCTTTCACTTTGTGAAGTCTGAGTAGAATCAATGAGTAATTTTGGGTTTCAACTCTGCACAGTCTTGATTGTTACTCACATGAAATGCTCAGTTACTAAATGATGGCACTAAATGTCTGCCTGAAGTTGCTTTCTGATAAATTTCTTCCTGTTTTCAAAAGATGATCATGCTGTATTTTTAAAAACCATCAAACTACTGAAGAGCCAAAGTTAGTGGTGTTTCCATGGAACTTAGATTCCTAGGATGTAGACCTTCAAAGTTGTTTAGACTGTTTAAAATGCTTTCTTCTTGTAGCTTGGGCATTTCTTTGCATGACTGAAGAGGAGAACATGTCCACAAGTGACTGCTAGAGATATTATGCCACAAATAGCTGTACAATTTGTTCTTCCTACATTTAAATTAGCTAACCTATATATATTCTATCAGTAAATAAAAAAGTTGAGTAGGCAGGATGCATAGGGAGCATTGTTACGGCTTGAGTTTGATGTGTTTGAAAGGAAAACATTAAATTTGCCCATATTTGACAGGATATAACAAACCACTGAGTTTTAGAGTGTTGTGTGCCTACCTTCGTCCTCCTATGGGTTAATGTGTGGATTTTTAATACTTATATACGCACAGCTCACTGCAGAATACTTTTTCTCAAATCTTACAATGCTAATAACAAGGTTTTTAATGTGTGACTTCTGAGTAGCATTAAATTAAGAGTGTGGAAGATGAAGCTTCTGTTTAATGTGATTTTTTTTTAGTGAATTGTAGATTATTCTGAACAGACACATTTAGGTAGATATGATAAGTACTGCTACTACTGTTGCCTCAAGGTATCATCACTAAAAATATTATGCTTCCTATTAGACAAAATTTATCTGTGACAAAACTTTAAAATGTTTTTTGGAATTAGGCCCCTGTGAATTTGGAAGATTATTCTGAATGGCTCATGAAGAGTCATCTATTTCCAGATACAAATATGTTGTGACAAACATTGTGAAAATGAAAGTGCCTGCCACTGTTATTGGCTCTTCAACTGAAGTCTGACAAGATCCCCTCTGACTGTATTTTGGAGTAAGATAGCACAAGTGGTCTTAATTGCTTTCATGGTTCATAAGATAGCAAGAAACATCTTAGATAGACTCTAATGATCAATTTAACCTGAAATTGTTAAATTTATTTTTCCAATGCATTAAAAGTCTCATTGACATGCTATCACTTTTTTTTTTTTTTTTAATTACAGGACAGTAATAATGCATACAGACTTGCTTCATTTTATATCATATTTCTTTAAACTGCAATCCCTCTGCAAAATAAGCTAGCATCATGTTCTTTCTTTGTGTCACATGGAAGTAGATAATTTGTACATTTCATTTTCTAACTGAAATGTCTGAGAGATTTATCTACTTTGCAGAAAGACTGATGTTTTTTCTACTGTAGTTAGAATTATTAGAAGGTGTGTCCACCACTGGAAAAGATCTAGAATTTCTACATGAGCTGAATGATTGTTCAGACCGTAGAACTTCATCTACTTTCTGCTTTAAGATTACAATTTCTTTAGTTTAGGATGATGCAAGCCTTTTAGAAACAGTCCTCTGCAACTGGCAAGGCAACTCAAGATAATCTCATTAACTTTTGCCCTCACACTTCAGTCAAGTTCCTCACAAGGTATTCATTGTGTTTATCCAAGATTGATAGCATGCTTTCAAACATATTCATATCTTTTGAACAATACATTCCTAAAAAAAAATAATATAAAATTCTCTCTGTGATTGGACAAGCCAGTAAAGCAAGGTTAAAATTTGTTTTCCTGAATTAATAGAATTAAGATGTCTTTTTTTAGGTAATATTTTATTTTACTCAGAAAGTTATATTCCTGCCAAAAGGATGTACATATCAGAACTAGCATTTAAAATATTTTATTTTACTTTGTCTTTAGGAATTATGCTTGTACTGTAAGTCTCTAGTACACATTTTAAGGAAGTGGCTGACTGGGATGGAATGGAAAAATTCGTTTATTTAATACTTCTTTGTGGATAACCAAGTTCCTTTCCATTTCAGTGTTAACAAATTAGTAGAATAACACCAATACATAAAATCAATCCTTGGATTCAAACCAGTTAGTGTAATTTATTCTATCTTGTGTTTTACTCCACCCCAATGATTTTTCTTTATCATCTGTTTACTCTGGTATTACCACTCTTGGATGAAGAGGAGTTATATGTCCCACACTAAAGTACTATAGCAAACAGAAGTGTAATGATTTTCCTAACCAGCCTGAAAAGCACTTTCTGCCCAGAGTTCCACTGATGCAAAAAGGAATTGTGAATATATTCATTCTGCCAGGTGTGCAGCAAAAGCTCTGAATACAAATCGGTATAAAATATCTAAAAAAGAAAATTCCTCAGGGAATAGAGCTATGGAAGGTGAAGAGCAGAAACATGGTTTCAGGAAGTACTTTTTCTTCAGAATTAATGGGAGTTTCTAAAAGATGGCAGGCACTCAGAAGATGGAGGCATACATGAATTAAAACTGTCTCTGGTATACATGAATTGAAACCCTCTCTGTGAATCTGCCTGTGGTGCTGGGAATTAATTACATGACCTTTATGAAACTCTCCTAGTTTGCAGCAGCAGATCAACCCATGCAGTAAACACTAAATTTTGTTCAACACAGCACCGGCACAGCAACTAGCTTGGATAAATGTTAATTCTGTAAGACTATAGTCTTAATCAAACCTGATATCTGAAGTTGCAGAGGAGTGATTCATTCCCCCTTTGCTTCAGACACATGATGAAGGTGTCTAATTTGGGGTCAGACTCAGTTTGCAGTCAACAAAGGTAAGACTACTTCCAGAAGTAAATTTTAGCCTATTTTTCACTTTCAATAGGTTACAGAGGAAATACAGTGGGGTTAGGCTATGCTTAAATTATATGCCACAGAGAAGTGCGTCAAGTTAAGTGGGATAAAACTGGTTGTGATCAGTTAATCCCTCTGGAACCAGCCAGAATCATCCTAAGATATCTCAGGAGTATAATGAAACTCAATTTTCTTGCTCTTAGGATGAAGCAAAGCAATACTGTCTTTGGGGATTGCAAAATAGTATTCATGTTTATGGCAGAGATCTATCCTTCTCAACTGGCTCTGTATCCAGCCTGTGGTTGCCCAGTGGGACAACAGATTATTCTACTTAAGTCACTCCATGTACAAATACTAAATGAGTGGTATAGCCTTGGTAAGGGATATTTATTGCCCTGTCTCTTCACCTCACTCCAATCTGTGACCCCTTGTGCTTGTGCCAATCTCTGATAGCACAATCAGCTGTAGAGTGGGGGAAGACCTCCTCCTCTAGGACCACCTCCTCAGTCCTGCCTCCTCTGTATGATTGCCCACGCAGGGGCAGAGGTTTCAGGCTATACGTTTTGCCTGGCTTTCCCCAAGGCCTATGTGTTGTTGGAATGCTGAGGCTGGGCCCATGGGGCCCTGCTGAGTCCCAGCAACTAGCAGAAGGAGTAGTGCACAGAGTCCACTGGCAAAGGGTGGGAGCCTATGCCCCACCACGCCTGAGCTGCCATGATTTTGCTGACTTTTTCCACTTCCCAGGGTCATTGCCATCTTTGCCTATGCCTCAAATCAGTCCTAAATCATGATTTGTGAAGGAAGTGCATGAATGGTGAGATTTATTACAGACCTTACCTTCCAGGCAAATTTCAGGCTCAAGAAAACAGAGTGGCTACTGAACTAAAAAAAGTTTGATTAAGCAATATGTGATCAATATTGCAGTGGCCAGAAAGAGAATAGTGACCTAGCTATAAAAAATACACTGTGTTTTCTTTTCCTACTTGAATTCTAGAGGTTTCTTCACTGTAAACAGCATGTTGCTGCCTGTACCAGACAAAAGTATTTACGGTTAGACAGAGTCACTACTGATCATAGTGAATATTAAAGAAATAACATTTTTGGACATCAAATTTTGCCATCAAAGACGTTACCACCCCAAATATGAAGCAGGAAGAAAGAAATTGATCAACGCTCCATAGGAAGAGTTCTTGAAAAGAAACAGAGTAGCTCATACTCATTAGAAATGAGAGTGCTAGTAATGTTTGAGTTTGTTTGGAGTTCAAGTGAAATGGTTGCTGTAAGTCAGACACCAAGCCTGTAATTCAGGAAGCTACAGAACCAGCCACTATTTAGGCAGCAATGTGTAAGCTTAGCTAAAAAAAAAATTGCAAAAAAGCTGCAACATTAAGCAATCTGATTATAATGTGATTAAGATGCTTTAGAAAAGCAGGACTAATTTCCAAGAACTTTGCTATCATAGCCTCTGGGACACAAACTAGTAACTCTGCATGACACTACGTTACAGAACTGGTGAAGAAGAGGATTAATGGTGATCCTTTTGTGGTCTCATCCTAACCTCTCTTACATTGCAACACAAACTCATCTGGCTTCTCCTTGAACTGGTCCATGCCTTTAACTGGCAGAGAATTCACAGTAAGCTAATCTTGTGTTGGCATGCCATCATTTTCAAAGCTGGTTTGCGTAGCTCCACATAGTGCTGTACCACATAATACAGATTTATCCCCTCTCCCTGTGCATGCAGCTATTATGATTGTTTATATAGGCAGAAATATAACCAAGTACCCAGGTGACTGTGCAAAATTTGTGAGTCCAAAATAACCTGATTAAACTTAGGGACAGGGAGACTGATCATATGCCCCAGTTAGATACATTTTTGGATGCTCCTGTAGGATTAAATATGAACATGTCTTTGCACTTTTGCAGTATTCCAATCCGGTTATCCGTATGAAGACATATGTAGACTTTCAATGCAGAATTGTATAAAAGAGTCTTTTGAAACCATAAACACTGCATGGACAATGTGTCTTGCTTAGGTATCTATATTAAGAGAAAATAACCCCTTCAAAATTGTGTTAACTGAGTTACCAAAAATCTACAGGATGCTAGTAATAATAAAGCAGCTCAACAGTACACAAATTCCTGACAGCTATTAAGTTTAGAAAAAGCTAATAGAAATTCCAGAAGTGCAAGCCTGATAGGCTGTTTGATCACAATCTAGAAAAGATATAGCAAATAAAAGACAGATAGTTGTACATACCATTTTATGTAAGCCTGTTTTTTCAGCTGCTACATTTTGTGAGGCAAGAATGTTGAATAATAGTTTTAGAAAAGTTTATTCTTAAACATATTTGAGTTGAAATGCATAACAATCTCCAGAGAGTATAAACATTTGCTTTCCTCCATTAAAATCTAAATATGGTAAGTTTTCTTCTGAATTTAATTTCTAATATATACTTTTTTTGAAAAAGGAGTATGTGGAGGAGAGCTAACTGCCAAAATAACCATTGAAGAAAGAGAATAATAGTGTATTTTCTATCTATGAAGTAATTATTGTACATTTTCCCAAATAATGCAGTCAACATTTACTTTTTGAAAGGCTTGAATGGGTCACTGTATTGAAGGAAAACAAATTTTGGAATTCTTTCTTGTATTGTCAGATGTTTGTATCTGTAATGACAGTGTTATGAACTGCCAGAAGAGTAAATACACAGCATCACTGCCAAATCATACGGGATCTAAACCTACAGTAATAATGTTTTCATAATTACAGAGGAATGTGTGTGGTGGCCTGTGGAAAGCAAGCTGTAACTGATGACACTGAATGATCTGTCTATACTTAACTGCAATGTTACCACTCATATTTTTCTTTTCTTTCTTTTATCTGCTACTTGATAATTTGTTTATTTAGCTACACTCACACCTGGTGCTATTGGGGCTCACTGGTGAGCAAAAAACTGCTCAGAAGCTGACGTTCCATACTAGATACCTCTCAAGCAGACAGTTTAACAGACTGATGAACCTGAGAAATCTGAATATAGTAGGCATGATAAAAACTAGTTGGTTTCATAAGACGTAAGTGCTTGTACATAACTCATTGTGTTAGATTTTAATGGATCAAAGGATTCAGCTCTGTTACTTCTTATGGCTTTGGTTTTTGTGGGTTTTAGGAAAAATGTACCATGATCATAACCTCTATACATCTATCATCTAATTAAAATAGAACCAGAAGCAATGAACTTATGCTCTACAAACTGGAGTAGAAATTTTCTCCTTTAATCTAAATGTTCCAAATAACAAATGTGCCAGAGGAAAGAGACAAAAGCAATGGTTATGTTTATGTATTGTAGAAAATATTTCTACTTAGCTGAATTATTTGCTGAATTAAACTTTCAGGATTCTTCGTATTATTTTAGTATGATTGGCTTGCTTTTTTACTAGTTTCTATTCAATCCCCTAGAAGATGTTTGCTTCAGTTCTACACCATATTTCTCCCTCAGAAAAGCAAATACACTACAAACATACTTAGTTTTTTTTCTCAGATGCATGGTTTTCCCTTTGTCCGAAAATGTATCATAAACACTGACAGATTTTTTTTTTTAGCTCTTGAAGGTCACACGTTATATTCCTGATATGTAAGCATCAAGAGTTTTTTGAGCTTTTAAGATCTCATTATATTAAGAACTTATTGGCAAAAAAACCCTCTCAAAACTCCCCCACCCAAACTAAAACTCAGATGAACCACTATCCTGTGCATTACTCAATCATCTTGCTTTGTCTGCTGTGAATGTACCTTTTGAGGATCCATAGCTGCAAAACTGTTATCCTTCGAAAACTGGAATGTTTGTTGTTCAGACTTTATTAACGGATGAAACAAAACGTATTAGTAAGAAACTTTCACTGGGTTCCTGCTGTTCCTTTAGTCTTCTTGACAAGTGACTTTGTCTTTTATTGACATATTTGAAGTCCTAGTAAAGGAATAATCACAGAAAATGTTGAACACAAAATAAACCATATCTTATAAATCCTTAAGCAGATGTCTGGGCTAATAGTAATAATAACAACACACCCATCCTTCCTGAATGTTTTCCAGCAAGCCAGTCCTCTGAACTTGTTCCTGTGTGTTGAATCAGAGTGAAAAATATTAATAAATATTTTATACAATAATTCAGGTGAATCATAGAGGATTTTTTTGGTTGTTCTCTTGTTCTCACAGTCTTCCTTCATATCCTCTGGATATATATAAGAGATTATACTAATAAGTTCTTTTAAAAATCAAATTTGCATGATAGTGACTTGTTTTACGGTTTGTTAACTTATATTTTATGGTAATATCTGATTGCCATGTGAACTGGGATAGCAATATTTTGCTTTCCAGAAGGGTTAGCCAAAGTACTCACTTATATGAAACTGAACCTTTTTCAGCTGCTTTTATTATACAAGGTTTTGATCCATGGAAGAATAAAATAAAAAGAAAATTAAATATTTTGGATATATTTGAAATTGTACTGAATAACATCCTTCTCTATTCACTACCCAGAGCACTTGTGGGTCAGATGTGCAGATGTTGCTTATGCATGTGGGTGACTCAATTTGACAACGTGGGTGCCCTGTGGTCAAACTTGTGCTCTGCACCTGTGTGATTCTCTAGGAGAAAAGAATCAGCAAGGCTGCCACAGGGTCTGCACACAACATCTCCCATCTCCCAGTTCATTACAAGAAACAGCTAGTCTGGCAAACAGAAGTGAAAAGCTCACAAAACCACAAAGGATATTTGAAAAGTTTGGGTTTTTTCTTCAAAAATAGAAGTGGATCTCAATATTTTAGGGACTTAATGTGACAAAGCCATAAAAAGACCCCCTTTGACTAGCAGGTAAGTTAGGAGGAGAATCAAGATGAAAAGTGAAAAGAAAACCCTACTATTACAGAGTAATTAGCCACTGAAACAGACTGTCAAGGGAAGGAGGGAATTTGTTGTTGCTTGGAGTCTCTGTGAAAAAATTACTTTTTAAAAATAGTGTTTGCCAATGCCTGTAACTTTTACAATGTGTCTTGTGATGCTTGGTGGATTCTGTGTTGAACCAACTCCTGTGTTTATTTGAAATGCTCAGATCTCATCTCACAAAGCAACATTTCTAGCCTTCTAGTCATGCTGAAGAGTTTGTATGGTGCAAGTGAAGCCTAATGCTTCCATACTGAAATGGTAAATAAAGATACCCAATTGTTTTTCAAAATCTCAGGGCTTTTAAGTAATTCTCATAATTTCTGTGCTTAATTTATGATTCTTGAATCTTTGGAGTTGTCAGTACTATAAAAAAACCTTTTCTGTAGTTCTCACCCATTGGAAGGGAACGTGAGTGAGCTAAGAAACATGTAGTAGAACTGCAGCAACTTTAGTTTCTCCATGAAAACTTTCTCCCTAAAATCTCCTGACTACAATGTCTTGGTTTTTTTTCTGGTCTTAAAATTCTTCAGTTTAAGAGTCATGTGTTACAGTGGAAAATCCAGGGTCTTCTTTTGCTCAAAACTAATCGGAGTCAACAATTACAACATACTGCCAATGCCTCTATATGCTTGAAAAATAAATTTGCACTTATTTCTACCTCATCATTGGACATTGCCTAGTATCTATTAACCACTCTGCATCTAAAACTTCAATTGTCTTGATGTTAGGTTATACATGGTTATTACCCCCACGGCAGGGGTTTGGAACTAGATGGTCTTTAAGGTCCCTTCCAGCCCAAACCATTCTATGATTCTTTGATTCTATAATACTGATGTTTTGTCACATTTTCCCTTTGAGCTTTAACATTCAAACATGCATCTTGGTATCTTATTGATTGCCAGAGAGCCTTCAGTGTCCCACCAGCCATCACCTGAAGGCAACAAGGAGCCTCCTGACACCCCCGTCACCTACTCTTTAGTCTGCTTTTGAAACTCAAATAGGAACCTACTTTGTTACCATTTAGATAAAATTTGGTATGGACCTGCAAAACATGTTGAGAAGTGCATTTTTTTTATTCAAGTTTTCTTCTTTTTTTTTTTTTTTTAAATTATCCTTAATTCAAAGCAGGTTAAACAAATAGGCAATCATTTATTTATAACATCAGAAACAGACAGCATAGTCACAGATGTTCATGGAAGAAGTAGGTGAATAAATTAAAGAAAAGCTATGTTTAGCTTACTTCATTAGGATTAGATCAGAGAGCTCTCCCTTACCTTCTATAAATGGGATTGTTTCTTCTCTTGTCAAAATAATATTTGAGTTTCAGGCCTTATTCTTGCCACCTTTCTCTGATGGTGGAGTATTCTAATGTTTTAAAATTAATTTTCTTCAATCACATCTTCCAGGGGTTCAGACCATGCTTTTTTTTTTTTCCTTCTGCAGTGAATTCTGTTTTATCCTTCTAGGAGAGATGGTTTGGCTTCCCCTCAAACTTGAGGAGGAAAAAAGCAATATGATTTCCTTTCCATGGTTATGTAAATATGTTTTTACCTACTGGAACTTACCCTCTGCTCTTAATTAATTAGTAAACAGAAAATTGCTTCAATGAGATGTACAATTGTCTCCTTCCCTCTGGTGACTATTTCTAATTCTTCAGTAAGGAATGTATTGTTCTTGGACCTCACTCTGTTATCAACTTTTGCATTAAAACATATATGAAAAGCCAACAGTCTTAACTGTATACAGCTTATTACTAGTTTTTGACTGAGCACAGACATGATGCCACAGAAGTCCTCTGGAATGAAAGTGGATTTAGGGGTGATTTGTTCGCTATTGCTTCCTTTTAGGCATGTCATAGTATTGTATATAGAGTATATTTCCTCTGGAAGTAGATATGTGTGTGAGACTGTATTTCCCAATTAGGTAACTGGAAAGGAAAACACACTCATCTCCAGTCCATTTCATTTTGACAGAACATGCAGATGGGTAACTCAAATCTATAAGCAGGTGTTGGAGGGAACTGGCTGAAAATATTCCAAAATGTGTTTTTCTTTAGCTGTTCCTTTTAGTTTATTTCAAAGCAATTTTTTTTATTTCAAGTTACAGTTTTATGAATGCTTTGTGGGCTCCATCAGTGGCAGAAGCCCTAAAATAAAGTTTTATAATTTGCTAGAACCCTTCTAATTTATCCTGATGGAGAAGTCACATTTTATGCTTAGTAGACATAAAAGTGTCTGCAAAAAAGCTTCATACTCCAGTATCAAGCAGGCCAAGAATCCCAAGTGAAGTGCTGGGGCCTGAGTTGTGGGCCCTGAATAGGAGTTGACCTGTGGATGAGTCACAACTTAGCAGAATCCTTTGTTTTTCCTATTGGCTTCATGTTCCAGAGGTGGAACCTGGTCCACCTGTGTCTTTGTGGCTCTGCCCTCACCCAGGTGGTTGTGGTTGGGGTGGTGGGCGAGGCCAGAAGCTGATCAGTCTGTGTCTGGATTCTGTTGGGGTTGGTCACATCTTGCTGAGCTCTCTCTTGGTGGTGTCCCTCCATGTGAAAGGCCACTGAGGGAGCCATCTCTGTTTGTTGTGTCCAGCAGGTGATGCTGGCACCACAGTGGGCAGTGGAGGAGCTGGGCCCACAGGAACCTATGGCAGGACTGTTTGAAAGAAGACTTGTGAGGGGATGTTGCTGAGTTCAGTGTTGGCTTGTGTGATCAGGCAACAGATGGCAGCAAAAAAGGATGATGGCTGAACCGGCACAACACTAACTTATAAAAAGATTTGGAATATCTGAAGCAAAGGTCCTCAACTAGTTCTCCTCTAAAGCCCTGTTTTGCTCTTTTTCTCTTACTTAGTCTCTCTAGACTGTAAATTACTTAGGAGCGTATTAGTAAGCTAATGTGGAGAAAATTCTCTTGCATAACACTTGGAGCTTTAGAAGTCAGTTTCAGAGGAATAAGTATCTCTGAAAAGAAATAGGTAATCCTGAAAATCTTATCCTGTATTGACACAGAGGACAGCACTTCAGACATGAGAACTGTTCTGAGTGATAGCCAGGAGGGCTTATATCTTGCAAGATAAGGTATCTTCTGCTTTACTCCCTGCATTTCTGGACCCTAAGATCGTAGCCAAAGGGATAAAGAGATCAGAGGACTTAGATCTAAACTTCAGTGGTTTTGTTCTCCATTAGTCTTTCTGCCTGCAATTTAAATTGAAAGAACGTTGTTACCAAGGATGAGGAAAAGGCCGAGGTACTTAATGCCTTCTTTGCCTCAGTCTTTAATAGTCAGTCTGGTTATCCTCATGGTATTCAATCCCCTGAACTGGAAGATAGGGATGGAGACCAGAATAATCCCCTCATAATCCAGGAAGTGGTAGTTAACGACCTTCTAAGCCAACTGGAAACCCACAAATCTATGGGGACAGATGGGATCCACCTGAGAGTGTTGAGGGAGCTGGCAGAGGAACTTGCCAAGCCGCTCTCCATCATTTATCAGCAATCCTGGTCAACTGGGGAGGTCCTGGATGACTGGAGACTTGCCAATGTGACACCCATCTACAAGAAGGGCAGGAAGGATGATCTGGGGAAATACAGGCCTGTCAGCCTGACCTCGGTCCCGGGAAAGGTTATGGAACAGTTCATCTTGGGG
>VZZY01001034.1:0-35271 GCA_013400335.1 Eurystomus gularis | reverse complement strand
GGAGGTTTAGATTAGATATTAGGAAGAAATTCTCCACTGAGAGGGTAGTTAGGCACTGGAATAGACTGCCCAGGGAAGTGGTGGAGTCACCATCCCTGGAGGTGTTTAAAGAACGAATAGATGCAGTGCTTGAGGATATGGTGTAGTGGTTAGAGAGATGCTAGGACAAAGGTTGGACTTGATGACCCTGGAGGTCCTTTCCAGCCATAACGATTCTGTGATTCTGTGATTCTCTGAACGATGAAAACAACATCTCCTCACTACTTTTCTACACAATTGTAATGACAATGGCATCACACATCTCAGATACGCTAATTTATATTTGCAGTAGCTTTATTGGGTAAGGAAATGTTAGTTCCATTTTACAGGTGAAGAACCAAGGTAAAAGAACTAAGGGACTAAGCTGCAATAGCAAACCAGAAATTATGCCCATCGACACAAATGTATCTACATAAACCCACACAATTTGAAAAGTCAAATATCCTGCTTGAAAGCATGGCAAAGAAATAAATACAGAAGTCTTACCCTACTTATTTTGCTGGAAATGCGGAAAAGTACAGAAATCTAGACAATTTGTTGTCTTGGGATGATGAATTTGTTTCATTGACTAGCAGCAGTCGTTAGGGAGCTCTCTGGTCAGTTTCCTGTATTTCAGGCAGCCCTTTCATAACATCCCTTTCATAAATGATTCCGTGCTGGTCCAGTGTGTGAAAATGATTGGCAATAGCTGGGGTTCAAAACCAGGAACTTGTTTTTGCCTTGAGGAGAGGGTAATTGAAACCAACAGGGTACTAGTGAGTTACAAGTGAATAAGCCCATTTCGATGTAGGCAAGGCAGGAGAAATACAGGTCCTAATTATAATCACTATGTATAAATTTATATTCTAGCTCTGCTGAAACAGATACAAATTTTGTCATTGCCTGCTGAAGCCAAGCAATTATTCATTACTTCCACATGAAATCTTGGTCATTATAAAAGTTGTTTTGATGTAAGTCGTTTTTAATGGACTCGGTTCGGGTATTTATTATTTATTAAATTATTTGTTTGTCCTATTACTGAGGCAACAATTCTTCATATTTTCTGTGTGTTTTGCCTTAGAAAAGGCTTTTTGAAATTCATACTACATTGTACTTTCATTCTGATTAGATAAAATCTTCAGTGCAAGGACAGTTTACATTCTTGAACTGGAGCTTAAATAAACCAAAGGAACATTATCACACCATATTTTAGACTGATTGTATTTAACTGTTTTCTTCAGATATTGACCATTTCCACTGCAAATGTTGCTGCTGATTTTTTTCCTCTCAGGTAGTATAAAAATCTACTTCCCATCAAACTAAAAGAAGGAATATTTTTGATGTCACTAAATACCTAAGAAGTCTCTTCATCTGTGTGTGTCTGTCCATGTGTGTGTGCATGGGTGTGTTGCTAACGTCTAACAAGTGCTGTAGGGTGAGCACAGGCGAGTTATGGGCTCTTAAGTGGAACTTTCCTAAACTTTCTGAACCTCTTGTGTCTGCAAAATTTCATGGAAAATCTCATGTTAGGAAGCTGACTCATGATATTTTGACACTTTCATCTCCAGAACTCGAAGAGCTGAAACGTATGAAAATAATTCAAAGCAAAGTTAGCCGAAGGCTTTGAACCTTAGGGATGTTTTATAAGTTTAATTTGGATTTGGAGCAAATACTCTTAGTGGATCTTATTTTATTTTAACTTGTTTATCCACACTAGTTGTTAATAGTTCATCCTCAAGGTTCTTTAGTAATTAGAGTTTGGGAATCAAAATTCTGGAACTAGGCACTGAATGAACTAACAGTTATGACACTGGCAGTACTGGAGGTCAGGATTTAACACACAGATATATGTCCCTGGGTCAAACTTCAAAAGCTCTACACATTGATGGGCTGACTACTGATTACACTAACCCATAATAGGTACTGTGTTCTGAAATAATTTGCCATCTCATAGCAATGTTATCACCTTATGCAGAGGTGAGTTTAGAGAAGATGATTTCTTGGAAGGCTAAATCTCTATTTTATGACAGTTTAAAAGGATAATTAAATTTAAATTATTCCTTTTATTCTTCTAAAATAGGAAATAACTAACCTGGGTGAAAGCACATGGATCATTGTGACTTTAGCTATTATAGAAAATCTATAACTATGGACATTGATATATCCTTTGTTATACAATAAAATTACTTTGTCGTAGTTTTATTAAAGGTAAACTCTATTTTACTTAGTTTTTTTTTTTAAAAAAAGAAGACTACAAAAGAGATTTCATTTAAGATCTAATTGATTTGTTGGAGGACAGTCTCCTTCTTAAGCCTCTTTTGATTGATTTGCTGAAAAAGAATTTTTTAAATAGGAGGTGAAGAAGCTCTGAAAAAATTGCCAGTCTGGCCTACATTAATAAAATACAGTATTCTGGTAGACATAACTTTGGGCAAGGTCAGTATCCTGTCAGGTCAGATGCCCTTGCTCTTACTGTTTTACCATATGTAGTTTTAGTGGACAAGTATACATTCGTAAGTCATGGAGAACTTCATAAACCACTGTTCTGGTGACTATCTTGGCAACACGCTAGAGCTATTCTGAGGCACACTTTAGCTATGCACATGTAATTCTCTTCCCTCCATCACCTGTGGCACTTGGGCATGTGGGCTGGGTAGGGGCAGTAGTATACTGTTCTGATACAGAGGACCACAGGGCCAAGGACAAGCTCTTGCAAACACAGTGGCACTTGTTGGAGTTTGATTTATACTGTATTGCAAAATACTTGAAACTGCAAGCAGAGACATAAAAACATTAGTCCTTCAGTTAAACATTTTTAACAGAAGTCCTACCTCCTGCAAAGTTAATAGAATATTTTACATTGACTTCAAGAACCTGTGAGACTACCTCTTGTTCTACTTCTGAATTACAGAGCTTGTTTTTAAAAGGACTTTTCATACCAAGTAAGGAATAATTTTCCTGCAAAACCACACAAATAAAAATATAATTGATCTGAATTATCTAAAGACACTTTGACTCTGTAAGTTTAATTTAATATAACTTAAACAAAATAAAATAAAATGTTAACATTCAATCCAGGAATCAAAATATGTAAAGATGGATTTTCCTGGCCATGCATTTTCAAATTTCTGGTTTTATTTAATTGCTATAAATAGGAATATATATGTAGTTTGGTGCAGGCCAGGGACCTTGTTCCACTACAGTAGGACTGACTCAGAAAGTTAATGGTTCCTCCAGCTCTTTAGTTCATGTCCACACATCTGCATAAGCGAGATGCATACTTAAAGTTGCTCTTTGTTTGACTACTGATTTACTTTCCTCATGCATAGGAAGATTTTGCGCATACAGGATTCAAAAATGGATATTGGTATATAAATTGCTGGAGCCAGATCATTTCATAAGTTGCTTCTTGACTTTCCAGAAGTTATTTATGAACCACATGTAATTTATGAGTCTTCGGTCATCTGGGACTATTACCATCTGTAGAGGAGTACCTATACCTATAAAGAACATAAGGAGGAAAAAGTTAGAAGTGACCCTTAAATGGCACAGTAAAAGGTAATGAGGTGTGCTCACCTGAGATAAAAGCATTGTGAGAGGTGTATAAACAGAAGGTAGTTTAAACAACCTGACTTATTAGTAAGAAGCAGTAAAATATGCAGAGGAAGAAGTTCTGGAGGAATCTGAATTTGTTGGTGTTTAGAATCCACTCTGTTCATCCTTAGTCATCACATGACATGGTATGAGTGTTCATGATCTAATTTTAACAAACACTGTGTTTAACAAACCCAAGTGTTGTGGGTTTTTTTCTCATCTGTAGTAGCTACCAATGAGACAAATAAGGCGGCAGCAGTTGCAGCCAGAGCTAGCTGCAAATCATTTGCAATTTCAATTGAGAGAGTAGACTTAAGCAGATGATTTATTTTGATAGATCACAATTCCTTTTACTGCTTGGGTATCATGTCTGAGATAGTCTGGTATTTCCTAGATTTCTTTTGCTGCCTAATAAAAAAAAGCTTTTGTTTTGTTTTGTTTTCTACTGTCCTTATTATGTTTCTTGTACTTTGTTCAGCTTGTATTTCTCAGTGTCAGGCACTTGCAAATGCATCTGTCTACACCTGATGAGTTCAGTTCTGTCAAAAATGCTCCCAATAACTCCAGTATTCCTTATTTCATTGATGCTAGTCTCACTTTTAGAAATTAATATTTTTTTTCTTTTCATATTCAGCCCTCTTTTATGTTTCTTCCAAAAACATGACTTAAAAATTTCTAAAGAAATCGTTCCAGTAAAGGACATAGTCTTTTTGGCTTCCTTTACCTTAAGTCTTTCAAAAAAGCTTTAGTTCTGGAAAGGCATTCTGGAAACAGAGTGAGTAGAAATTAAAATAATAATTCCTGATTAACTTAAACTTTTCATACCTGGATTCACCTGTAGTTTCCTTTCCAATAAAATTGTTTCTTGAGTTTTTGTTGGTTTTTTAATTTATTTTACTTTTTTTTCTCTGAAAAAATCACCCTCATAGAATAATTTCCAATGTTATTATTTCTTATTAGAAGATGTTGAAATCCAGTCTTGAAATATTTTGCTCAGATCATGTTTTAGGAATCATTTTTCTTTCCTGTTCAAGTATGCCTTCCTTTTAGAAAGTAGTGGTAGCAATTGGGAATAAAACTATTAAAAAAAAGTTAAAGTGTTTGTGTCTTTCCCAGACTTTACAACCTTCAGAATTTTGTCATTTCATGTGAGATTTATCTTACTGACTTTAAGTTATTCCACCTACTTTAGGTACCCGTCCCTGAATGAACTATTCTCTGGCTGCTGAGGGATCTTAGCCTTTATATGACTAACATTAGCTGAGATTCCTTTCTTGTTTCTTTTCTTTGTGTCTCATAATGAAGTTTTGGTGGCATCGTGCCTCTGATGCACATTTAGAGAGCTTCATTGTTAGAAATTCACAGTTGAGGGATATATCTTTCCATTACCCTGGTTTTCATGCTCCACTTGTGTGGATTGCCTACTTTATTTCTGAATGGCCACACAAGGCAAAGAATCAGGGAGTTCTTCAGTTGCCACGTTCCTCCACCCTAGATGTGACCTGAATTCATTGCTTCTTCATAAACAGCACAAACCAATGCAGGGAGACAAAGTTATTAACAATTTTAAACCAGCAGAATATCTTCATGTTCTCCATAGATTTACCACTGGCTGTATCAACTAGCTGACATATTTATCTTTTTTTTTTTGTCATATGGTGCTGATGGGCCCCTTTCAGCATCACCACTGCCTGAATTCTAATGTTATTATCTCTGGGAATTCATATTTCAAACTTTTGTGGCCCTTCTCTGGACCTGCTCCAGTATGTTCGTGTCCTTCTCGGGCTGAGGACTACAGAGCTCAACACAGTACTCCAGGTGAGGTCTCGTCAGGGCAGAGTAGAGCAACAGAATCACCTCCTTTGACCTGCTGGACATGCTTCTTTTTATGTAGCCTGGATATGGTTGGCTTTCTAGGCTGGGAGTGCACATTGCTGGCTTATGTCCAGCTTTTCATCCACCAGTGTCCTGATTTGAGTTAGAACAGAACTAATTCCGTTCAGTGATTTTTCTTTTCAGCTCAGTCTCTTCTAACTAACTGCACTTTCTGAAGTTAACGGCATATTTTCACAGGCAGTGTCTGCTTCTAGCAGTGTTATCTGGTGATAACACTAGATTTTTATAATTACTACCAAGGACTAGTGTGTAGACCAAGGTCACTGCTAAATCTTGTGTACCATGTTGAGGGTGCACAAAATAAAAAGCAGCACCAGTGGGGAGTATTGGGCAGGACTGGTGACTCTAAACGGACCAGCAAGGTATTTCATGCCATAGATGCCATATTCAGTATAAAGTTGAGGGATTAAGAGTGTCAAGCTTTGTTCTACAATGGCTGGCATCCGAGGGGACTCTGTTTGCTCTGCCTTCAATCTCAATCTGTGTGTACCTTATTCCAGTTCTAAAATCCAGCTCCTGAATCCAGTTCCTATCTGCTGCTGAGTCCAGTCTGGAACTTTCCCACTGCCTGGTCCTCAGCATCAGTGGTGATGGTTCAATATTGGTTTAATATATATCGGTACATATTCCATTTTATTATTATCATTTTCAGTAAAGCTGTTTTAGTTTTCTTTTCCAGTCCATAAGTCACTCTCCCTTACCCCCTTTCTCCTTACCTTTGGAAAGGGAGTGGGGTTAATAGAGAACAATCTGTCATTTGTTTAGTGGCAAGTCCAGCTCTAAACCTTGACAACCAGTAACTCCAAGTCCTTCTTTGCAGGACTGCTTTCAATCACATCATCCCCCAACCTGTATTGATGCTGAGAATTGCCCCAGCCTAGGTGCAGGACCTTGCACTTAGCCTTTTTGAACCTCATGAGGTTCACACAGGCCCACTTCTTGAGCTTGTCCAGGTAACTCTGTCCCTCTGGCATTGTCAACTGCAACACTCAGCTCAGTGTCATCTGCAAACTTGCTGAGTGTGCACTCAATCCCATTGTCTATGTCATTGATGAAGATATTAAACAACACTGGTCCAAGTGTGGACCCCTGTGGGACACCACTTGTGACGGATCTCCATTTGGACATCGAACCATTGACAACTAAGCTCTCCACGTGATCATCCAACCACTTTGTTACCCACTGAACATTCACCCATCAAATACACATCTCTCCAATTTAGAGAAAAGATATTGTGGAAGATGGTGTCAAAGGCTTCACAGAAGTCCAGATAGATGACATCCATAACTCTTCCCTTGTCCACTTATGTAGTCACTCCATCATAGAAGTCTACTAGATTGGTCAGGCAGGACTTGGCCTTAGTGAAGCCATGTTGGCTGTCTCAAATAAACTCCCTGTCCTCCATATGCTTTAGCATAGCTTCTAGGAGAATCTGTTCTATGATTTTCCCACACACAAAGGTGAGGCTGACATGTCGGTAGTTCCCAGGGCCCTCCTTTCCACCCTTTTAAAAAATGAGTGTAATGTTTCCCTTTTTCCAGTCACCAGGGTCTTCACCTGACTGCCATGACTTTTCAGATGTCATGGAGATTGGCCTGGCAACTACATCAGCCAGTTCCCTCAGGATTCTGAGATGCATCTTATCAGGTTCCATAGACTTATGAATGTTCATGTCCTTCAGGTGGTCACAACCTGATCTTCTGTTACAGTGGGAAGGACTTTGCCCCTTGGGCTCTGTCTTGCAGGCTACCAACACAGGAGGTGAGAGAAGAGACATTGTCAGTGAAGACTGAGGAAAAAGGATTGTTCACTACCACAGCCTTCTCTTTGTCTGTTGTTACCGGCTTGCCAGTCTTGCTCATCGGTGGGTGTACACTTTCTTTCACCTTCCTTTTCTGATTGATACACCTGTGGAAGCCTTTCTTGTTTTCTTTGCATCTCTTGCCATGTTCACCTCCAGCTGTGCCTTTGTCTTCCTGACCCATCCCTACATAACTGGGCAGTGTCCCTATACTCTTCGCAGGATACCTGTCCCTGCTTCCACTGCCTGTGAATTTCCCTCTTGCCCTGCAGTTTGGTCAGCAAGTTTCCAACTCAGCCATGCCCGTCTCTTGCCTTGCTTGCTTGATTTCTTACATCTGGGAATCGAGAGCTCTTGTGCTCTGTGGAAAGTGTCCTTAAAGATCTGCCAGCTCTGTTCTGCTCCTTGTCCCTGAGGGTGTTTCCCAGGGGGTGCTATTGACTAACTCCTTGAAGAGCTGGAAGTTTTCAGGGTCCTGACTTTAATCCTCACCTGACCCATATCCCTCAGGATTTTGAACTCCACCCATGCACCATCTCTGTAGCCTCGGCTGACTCCAATCTTGACATCACTGATTACCTCAGTTGCATTGGTGACCATCAGGTCCAGTATCACATTTCCTCTAGGAAGGCTGTCTATTACCTGTCTTAAGAAGTTAACCTCCATGTATTCCAAGAGCCTCTTGGATTGCCTACCACTTGCCATACTACTTTTCCAGTAGGTGACAGGGTGGTTGAATTCCCCCTGCAGGACGAGAGCCTGTGAGTGTGAAGCCTTCTGTAGCTGAAGTAAGAAAGAAGACTTTGTCAATAGGGTCCCCTATTGAAAGGAAGCCATCCACCTGGAAAATCAGCTGCTTCTACTCTGGATATGCTGCTGGATATCTGGAAACCTCAGATCCATAAGCTGAACTCCTATACACTTATACACAAGATGTCTGGTGTTTCTGGGAAGTCTTGGGCATCCTGTGCATGTGCCTGAAGTGCTGGGGCCTGAGCTGTGGGCCACAAGTTGGAGTTGACCTGTGAATGAATCACAAGTTAGCAGAATTTTTTGTTTTTCTTGCTGGCTTCATGTTCCAGAGGCAGAACCTGGCCCACCTGTGTCTCTGCCCTCATCCAGGTGGCTGTGATTGGGGTGGTGATATAGATAGGGCTATATCAACCAGGGGCTGATCAGTTGGAGGAGCTTCCTGTTGGTTGTGGCTTCTGTTGGGGTAGGTGGCATCTTGCTGAGCTCTCTCAGAGGTGTCCTTCCATGTGAAAGGCCACTGAGGGAGCCACCTCTGTTTGTGTCCAGAAGGTGATGCTGGCACCACAGTGGGCAGCAAAGGAGCCAGGCCCACAGGATTTTATGGCAGGACTGTCTGAAAGAAGACTTGTGAGGGGATGTTGCTGAGTTCAGTGTTGGCTTGTGTGATCATGCAACTGATGGCAGCATAAAATGACGATGGCTGAACTGACAAAACAATGACATATAGTGAATCCCACGTCTCCAGAAGGTTGAGACTACATTATGCAGAGCATCTGCAAAATTCTCATAAGGCTGCCCTCCCGTGGGCTTGGGCAGGAGAAGAATGCCAGGGAAAGACTTTGACTGGCAGCTGAACAGGCTCATGACTCAGGCATTATATGACACCAAACAGGGGCATGAATGACTTGAAAGCTTGTTCCTTTCTTCCAAAAATATGACTAACTTTTCCTTTTAGACCATTACAAGTGCAGTGATACTACCACTAGCATCATATTATGTTTTCAGAACCTTTTTTTGTTTCTCTCAGCCCAATTTATCCTATTCTTAGGTGTCTTCCTACATCTTTGCTCAAGCTTTATCTTCTGTGCCATTCTTTTCTTTCCTTATGATGGGTTTTCCCTAATGCTTTTTTCTAGGCTTATGTTTACTTCTAACTTAATTTGCCCTGGTACACAATTAATGCAATATAATATTAATAAGATATAATAAAGTGGAATATTATAATATCTACTCTACAATATTAAAAAAACCCACCTGGTATCTACATGTGTTCTAGGGAGACCCATATAGGTCTGACCTTCCTGTAGGTGTTAAGAGTCTCTTTTGGGCAACAGTTGTCTCTGCTGGGGAGTGCATAGTCCAAGGGGTCTGGAATTTCTATGAACTCTTGAAAGATGAATTGCTATTACTGTTGCTAACAAAGGACCAGGTTGGGGCTTTGGGAGTCTGTTTCTTATAGAGAAACCTTGGAAATGCTGTCTTCTTGAAATACTGTTTACAAGAATCTAGAAACCTGTATCAGGGTAATGATCATGTATTGCCCTATCATTTGTACCTCCTTGTCTGATTGATGACACTGGTCTCTAGGCAGACCTTGGATCTGACATAGTATGTTGGTCTTTTAGGCCACTGAGTTTGAAGCACTATCAACCTTTAAATGTTCCTCTCGCCCTGTTCCTAAATATGGATGCTGTTGGTTGCAGTCTCCAGAAAAGCTCATGTAAAGCCCCCAGTTAATCGTACCACCTGAGTGATAAATGAATGTCGTAGCAACCTTGCCCCAGTTTGGGAAAGCGGCTTAGCTCAAATCCAAATAATAATATTTTACTTTGTTCCCCTGTAGTAGCTAATTCTGTAATTTTATGCAAATAGCATTCAGGTCTTTGAGCAACTCCACTAAAAGCTGACTCTTTATAGCACACTATATATTCGCTGTCCTTTTCTTGCTTTTCTCAGTATTTATTCTTTTGTTGTGTTCCTGAATGCCTTGGTAAGTTATTGTAAATATAGCTTTTTAAAATTCTCATCTAATGTTTCTGGTTAGCATTCAGCACTTTTATGGAGAATGTGAATTACACACTATGTGAGACAATAAAAATTTCATTCAAAACCTTAAAAAGAGCATTTTTCAGAAGCACTAGGGGATAAGACAATAAAATCCAGAATAGAAACAAAGTAGTGTTCTGCTGAGAATTGCTTACCATCAGCCAGAAGATTTTGTTGACTAACCCATGGGGGTAATGGCTGACAAGCTTTTCTTGAAATCTGTCAGTCCTGCTATTTTCTGCATGGCTGCAGAGTAAATCATAGTCAATAAGCAGGAGCACCTTGTTTATTAAATCACTACAGGACTTCTGGAGCACTGTAGTAAATGGACGAGAGACAAGTTTGGTGTATGCCACTTTAGAATCACTGTTTGGACAACAGTCAATTAGATTTTACAGTATGCAGTTACACTGAAGCTTTACTGCCCTGTTGGTAGTGAGGTACCAAAGAGAGAAGGTGGTTATTTTAACTGCTAGGCAATAAAAGCAAAATACTATTATTACAGATTTTTCTCCCTATTTCTTTTAGAGCTTGGCTGCATTATTATTTCATGTCAGTTTTGAGATAACATGTGTCAACACTGTCAGAACAGGTACACACTACCTGCAACGAAGATGTGTGTGTCAGGTGGGTGTGTTCATTATCAGTGTCGGGATGGTCTACGTCTGGTCTCAGCTGCTTCTGAATCTGTCACTTTGTTTGACATTTTATTTATCATTTTTATATTACATTATTTTCAGAAATAGTTTAAAAGGCATAAACCTTGTGTGGTCTGTGCAAACTGGAAAACCATTTTAGCTCACAGAGTGTATTTTTGGTAATGAAATATGATTATATAATTCAGAAGTTTAAGTTTATGAGAGTGATGCAAAATGGTTGTGGTGTTTCTTAAAAGGCCAGATTCCGGGTTTGCTGAATAGTGCATCTCCTCATCCGGACACCTTTTTCATTCTAAGTGGCAACACTTATGAAACAGCAGCAGGGAAAATAATGACTTATGTTTGGAGCAGGAATGTGAGCTTCTTCCTTAGAAATAAGAGGAAAGACACTATCCTTGATTAAGCAGAGAGGCAGAAAGAGAGCAGGGGAGCAGAAATTAAATTCCATCAGAGGCTTGTGTAGGGAAGGAGGGATGCCCATAGATGTCCTGGAGCTGTGCTCTAACAAGCCAATAAATGCTCTGCAGGGTAACACACATGACGGGGGAAACCCACAGAAGTCTATCCAGAATTTTTAGCGGATTATGTACCTGTCATTTTGAGCATGGCCTCATTTTGTGCTTTTGCTGATCATTCAGGAAGCTTTTTACACATGAACATGAATGTTATGCCTTTCTTTATCCTTGGATGGGTCTTTGCAGGCTGTTAGGTAGCGAGAAGCCCATTATTTTAAGCAAACTTTATTCTACTTACACTTTTTTAAGAAAGGCACGTTAAAAGACATTTTGAGTCAGAATATATTTGTTTTCATGGTTTATCAAGTGTGGGAAGGTCCAAAAAGCATTCAACTGCCATTGCGGGCCATGACTGAAGGTAATGCTAACTGAGATATCTCTGCTTTCTTCATTTTGTGGGCATGCCAGTTATGCAAAGTAAGTGGCTCTGCACGTGCTATGGAGAAGGCAGCGTGACTATGGCCACTCTATCACTCTCACTGTGGTTGCCTGACCATGGTATGAAGCACATACTGGAATGCCCAGACTTTGAGACCTGTCTCATCTGAGTACTTACCCAGACCCACTGTCCTCCCTGTGTCAGGTCTGCCAGCAGGAGAAAGCACAGACTTACCATCACAGACAACATCCTGACAGGCTCCACCAAATTCCCTGATCTACAAGCTTATCAGGTCAGAATTAGCCTTGGATGGTCTTAATTGGGCTGTTAACAGACTGGAAGTCTCAAGAGCTGCTATTTTTCTTCCCTGAATGGAGAGAGTCTGTAGGATTTAATAAAAGCCAAATTGCAGGGTTCTATAAAAAAGAAACATGATCCTGTACACATTATCCTGTGAAGGTATACATAAAAAGGTACTTGCATGCTGAAGTCTTTATAAGAATGAAATCTTACACCCAGCAAACTTTAATCTTTCTCCTTAAAATGACAGAAGCTTGATACTGCTGTAGTAATTCTTGGTTAGAACAAAATTATTGTAAAAATTACTGAAAAGCTTTCATTTTCATGAATGCATTAATACTTTATTGTAAAGGATTTTTAAATGTAATGATTTGTTTAAAATAATCCCTAGAATAAAAATAATAAGAAAAAATCTGTTATCAGAGACATTACAGTTGATATATATTTGACTATTACATAGACATATTATCTGATTTAGTGACCTGATTTGGTATTTCTGTAGAACACAGGAATTGCCTGGTTGTGACAGAAGCTAATGGCACACTTACATGGTTTGAAATCAGGACTAGGTATTGTGATAGTAAGTAAGACAAAGTGCCACTAAACCAGCTATGAAAAATACTGACTAAAATGAACTTGTTTATAAACACTACTACAGTTATTTCTAAACAATGTAATTTTATATGTATTTTATTCTGTCATAATATGTACATGCAGAAAGCTTCCAGTAAGCTTTCTTTATTTTTAGATGGTGCTTAGAAGAACAATTCAAGTGCTGCTCACTTTACAGGATGCTAAAAGCTGTTCAGCATTTTACTTTAATGTGGAGTGGAAAATATATAGGTTTTTTTACCTGTGAACAGTGTGAGATTCATCAAGCTGATCAGCATCCATAGTGCTTGAATAAAATCAGTGAGGAACAACACTTCCAAATAGGACTCTGGTCCTGCTGCATGCTCTGCCTTTCACTGCTAAGGAGTTCTCCTCTGGCTGACATAAACTAAGGTGATTTTCTCCTTTTCTGCCATGGGTCTAACTTATTTTTTGACCTGAGGAATAAGAGCTTGTTTTTGTGGTTTGAGGAGTCATCATTTTTTTTTCTTTAAAGAGACAATTCTCCGGCTTTCACTGACACTTTCCTGGCTAAGAAGTCAATGTCAACTTTTCACTCTCCTTGATGTGCTTGCGTAGTTGATTTCTATACCTAGAATTTTAAAAGAAGAGAAAAAGGTTAGATACAAGGATGTGAGTGCTTGTGTAAATGCATGCTTGTCTGTACTGAAAGAGTGCTGCACGCTGCTTTTTATATTAGTTCTTAATTCTTCTGATTTCATTAACAATCAAGATGTGATGGGCTTGATTATATTAGTGTCAAACTAGAATTACTCCAAGGGAGTTACTTTAACAGAATTACTCTTGACTTACACCCTGTAATAGAGTTCAGGATTTCTATTCCATGTCTTTGCAGATGTAATCAGTAAGAAATAAATATGATTTTTTAAGCGGAAAAGCTCTTACAGAGAAAGACATTCTTACCTGCTATTTATAGTTCTGTTTTCTTTAGATGTTAAACCATGACAGAAATAATGAAAAAGAATGAGGAATATTTATGTATTCACTTTTGACTGAAATAATAGTTACCAGAAATTTTTAAGTTTGAGCTGTCAGCCTTTGATATATCTACAGAGCGATGGGATCAAATAGTTTCTGGAATTACACTTCATAATTCTGGTATAATTTTAGGTAAGTCTTGTAAGAGTTTGTAACACTAGAGAAAATAATAGAAAACCTACTTTAAAAAAATCCAATTCTCATCTTGCTCGAAACTTAATAGGTTATTCAAAAACAAGGGAGTTAGTTACATTAACTTAAGGCTTATTTTAATTAAGAATTTTACACAAAAGCATTTGCTGAGGCATCACCACAAAGAGATAGAAATAGAAACAGAGCTCTCTAGAACCCTTTTACCTTCTAAAAAAGAGGACAAGCTGTATCAGTGATCAGTGCTTTGAACGCAGGGCCCTGACTGACAGGCTGCAGCTACTCTAGCACTCAGATTTGGGCCAAACATGCACTGCTGAAGTGAATCCTCTTGTCATCCACACTTAACATGCTTTGGTTTGGTTTTCTGGAGAGGTTACACTGGAAGTTGCAACCCCATTGTATACCAAATGCACTCTGAGTGTCAACGAGGACATAAGCGTCGGACCTGATAGATGGTCCCATGGAGATCTTCATATTATGTGTGTGCTGGGCTAATCAAGCCAAGTAATTGTGCTGTATCTGTTGTGAATTAACAATTCTGAGCTGTTATGCAGTGAAGATAAAGGGTTCCCAGCACCACCTGCTTCCATATACTGCTTCTCCTGTATTGTTCTGTGTTACTTGCCAATATAAACATAGCTTTAAACTTACACTAGTAGGTTGTTGATACATTTTAAAAGCACCTAAATGAAGCCCAAAGTGGAAACCTCAGCCTTGTTGACTTTCAGTGTGATACACATGCTCTTCGTACATTTCTTCATCTTCCTTCCTAAACGATTGAAATTGTATTCCGTTATTAAGCCTCTGGATAGGGAAACTGTGGCACAGGTAAGGAATATATAAAGAGACATCTATTGGCATTCGTATGCAGCCACCATAAGATGAATCTCAATAGCTGCTTAGTGGTGCAAAGCAACTTGCTCAGTAATATGCACCATGAAGTGAAAGCAAAATGTAAAAAAATAATTTCACTTCAATGAAAATTTAGCCAGGACATAAGAATCAATGCTGAAGTTAACTATCCTAGTATTAGGAGGAGTGCCACAGAAATTTTAATAAGCATGAAGACCATCCTGGGTTTCCATCTTGCCTGGGAAAGATACCAGTGCTGCAACAATAACCCACTGATCTTGAGGGGATCTAACTGAGGGATCCCATTAACCTTGTCTAAATCTAGTTCACTTTATCATTAAAAGCACAGAGAACATCAGGCCAGGTGGCTCAGGGAAATAGATGTGTGTATTTACATGAACATTGTGTATATTCTTCCCGACAAGATGCAAAGTTACAGAGTGTGTTATGCATTTCAGATATATTTAGGGGAGAACAAAAAACAGATGGGTAGCACCCTGAACTTACTGGGGAGGAAAGGCAAAAATCCTTTCAACTTAAATGAAACTAGGATTTAAACAAACTTCTTAGTGATTTCTGCTTTTATTTAGGAAACACTCATTTGCCCAATCTTAAAGACACTGACTTTAAAAACAAAGCTCCTTTTGACTTATTTGGCATCATGATTTGGCCACACAGTCTTGCTAATTTGGGTGATTCCCATTTTAACTCTCTTGGTTACTTCTTTGAACCTTACCTGTCTGTTTCTATCAGACATAGTTGGCAAGTGTACAATAAACAGGATGCATAGAAGCCAATACTTGAATTCAACAGTCCATAATTATATTAAGCTACATCGAAGTCTGAAAAAAATTGATTATGTAGCAGCCTGCAATTTTCCTGAAATTTCTGTGTGGGCTGTAATACTTACCCTTAGTACATAAGATGTAGTACCTTCCAAGCATATAGAGTCTGCCACCTGTAGCTGAATGGGAAGCTTTTCTCCTTTTTATTTTTCCCCTTCCCCTTCTCCTTCTTCTCTTTTCTCATTTTATTTCCCCTTTTTTCTTTCTTTCACTTTCTCTTTCTCTCTTCTCTTTCTCTTTCATCCTGAAGCCATAATATAATGTTGGATTGACAAGAAGCAGACATAATTTCATACTATAACTGAAAGTAAAATATTTTGACTGTACTTTGTCATGTTATTCTAATTTGTTAAAGTATACCTCTCATATAAGCAAAATCTTAAAAAGATAGACTGTGTACATTTTTTAAATCTAATAATTATTATTGAAACTCTAAAGAAACACCACTGAGGCCACAGCGTTAAGTAGTGGATTTTTATACATAGAATCAAGTATGAATCTATTTCTCATTTTCATCTTGCTGCTTGACCAAAGACTGTAGAATTTAGAAGCAGAGGCTAAAATGAAGAGAGGAAGCTAAATAGGTGGGGAAAAGGGGCAGGAGAAAGAGATTGAGCCTTTACATTCATAAGATCATCGGTCTGTGGATCGGCAGTATTTTCATTATTCCTGCTAAATTTCCAGTTATATCTGTCAAATACTAAACACTTAATGTCCTTTTTAGTCCTTACATCGACACTCTTTAAATTTTGCTCATCCTTCCTAAATAATGTTTATCAGCTTTGGGTTTTCGTACTCATTTCCAGAGCTAAACCACATGACAGGGCTCTGATCTTCTCCCTTCTCAGCTGCTGCAGCCTCCTCTTCCCTTGACCAAAGCAGTCGTGCAAAGTCAGCAAAGATTTCTCTCCAGGTCTGTTGCATTGACCATACAGCCACTCTCTCTGATTTCCTCCACGCTCTTTCTGTTCTGTATATCAAATGTAAGCTGGTTGTCTTCACTTCCAAGGATTTTTATGGCCTATTCCCACTATCGTCTCTCATTGTGACAGACTGAACTACCACACAGGTGGACAAGCCATCAAACAGCTGTCTCCAGTTAACCACATATTTTTTTAAGAGCTGGTGGGAGCAATGGGAGATCTAAGTGTCATATAATCAGACCCAGCTCTATGGTGAAGAAGGGTAGATATTGAAGGCATATCAAAGGGAAAACAGCTCAGGGAAAAGAGGAAGAATGAAGGGCAATGTCTCAGTGAAGAAAAAAAAAGAAGGAACTGGAACTGAAAATAACTGGGGATCCAACAATCCTGCAACTGAGTGCAATGCAACACAGTGATGAGACACAGATGAAAGTGCTTGAGAACTGTTTGCCACAGCTCTGCTCCCATTGCCTGGCTGTTTTAATGGACCTGATCTGTCATAGGAGCTGGGTGTGACACTTCTGGGGAGAGCACTACATGTGTCTGATTTCCAGTCTGTCTGAAAACCTACTTACTGCACATGTGGTCAATTACAATTACATGCTTTATACAGTAAATGGGTACTTCTATGAGACCCAAAGTGTGAACAATTCCTTGCCCAGGGACTGCAAAGTCTGAGCATAGTGGTCTGAGTGCACACTGTTATCTTCCAGAGCAACTGGTGCAGGATGAATTGGGCTCCTGATTGACTGTGCTCAGAAGTATCCACCTTGAAATATCTGAAAACTTGCTTTTCTCTTGACATGTCAATCTCCATTAAAAAATTGCAAATGTGCTTACAGACAATACTTGATTGGGCTGTTTATCCTTATGAAGGCCACAAAAGCTTACTTTAGTCAAACTTTGGTAGCAAATGTCTCTTTTAATAGAATATAATAGTCATTTGGGATTTATGGCTTAACATCTTGCCCTTTCCCTTTTTGCAAGGATTCTCAAGGATGCCTATAATCAAAGATCTCTCTATGTAAGTCCTTGTAATAAATCTTTCATCCCACTTGGTAGATGTTTCATTCTCTTGCACCTTGTGTTCAGTATTTAATTATCTTTTGTTGTTAAAGGACATGAGTAACGATGAAAGCAGGATTCACTGCATCCTTTCATTGTGAAAGTCTCTTCATATCAGGTTGGCGAAGTCATTTAACCTCTTCTACCATTTTTGACTGTTTTTAGTACAGGGTGATGTTAGCTATTTTGCTTTTGGACAGGGGGAAGGAAGAGTATTTGCATAAAGGCTCCTTTTCTAGGCTGGACTCAAAATTTTAGCAAATTAATCTGCACCTGAACTTGGCACTTGCACATTCTTTAGCTAGTCACTTTGAAGCCTTCAGACACTGTCAGGCTGCTGGGTCCTTCAGCCCCTTTCATGAAGGGGGGCTTCATGAAATAAATAAACTTTAAGATGTTCAGTTTAGCAGTTGGAGGGACATTTTTTACTTTACAAAGAAGATGGAGACTCCCTTTTCACGAGGAGTCACATTGAAAAGATGAGGGGCAATGGGTACAAGTTACTCATGGAGAGATACTGATCGGACACAAGAGGAAAATTTTTCACAATGAGAACAATCAGCCATTGGAGTAATCTCCTTAGGAAAGTGGTGGATTCCCCAATGTTGGACATTTCAAAGACTCATCTGGACAAGGTGCTGGGCCGTCTTGTCTAGACTGTGCTTTTACCAAGAAAGGTTGTACCGGATGATCCTTGAGGTCTCTTCCAGCCTGGTATTCCATGATTCTGTGATTTTCTCTTTCATGTGCAGGGTGAAGTTTAGGACCACATAACGCTTCCTTCTTTCTTTCTTTCCTTCCTTCCTTCCTTTGAAGAAGGCCCATGGAAATGCCTGAAAATCCAAAGTTTACCCAGATCCTTGATTGTGTGTTTTTAACCTTATACAGATGTCTGGAAATCTCTGTTCAGTTGAGGACCCTGTAGAGCACATGGGCTTTTGAAGTCTCAACTGCCCAGGTTTCTTCAGTTACCCTTCCTAGAGATTTTCAAAGTCCCTGCCCACTGTTGCACAAAAGTGTGGCTGCATCAGACAGACTTTGATTTGTATGATTTTTCAGGACTGCGTCAGGTAAGGTAGTTCAGATAAACAAAGGTTTTCCAAAACAATTTTCTTTAGCTAGTATTTAAAATGTTCTTGGAAATACTCTTTTTCTTATTTAAATACTTTAACCTTCAGTCTCATTTTTAAAATGTTGTGTATATTTCATGTAGAAAATGAACAATAAACAGTACTTTAAACACCAAGTAGCTTCATTTTAAAGCATTGCTTTAATTTCTAGAACTCTTTTACTACGAAAATAAATGCTATATGTAAAAAACATGAATATTAATCTATCTCTATCGCCAATATGCTATCAAGGATGTCTCTTTAACCTTAATTGTTCTTCACTGAAGCATTCAATTTCCTGTTCTCTGTTCTTGTGGTGCTTCTGTCTTTGCTTGAAAACCGAGTTCTTTTTAGCATTGATATTGCCTGAAAAACAATTGTAGAACAGATGATTATAAAGTTTTCACATGTGGATGGAAAGTCAATATATTTTGCCTGAGAGCAGCATGCTCTGTTTTTAATTTTTCCAAACAGAAGTTTTTAGCAGCTTTATCAAACATTGACAGACTGCTATATTTATTATTTATATAATGGCTTTAATAAATGAACTATAGATCATACTTAATCATGATGTCAAAAAATGACAAGAAGTGAAAAAACTCATATATGGTGAATTATTTGACCTTTTGCAATTAGGGAAGGAAGCACAACACAGGTGTCTTCCTGTAGTTAGCAATAACACTCCTGAGAAAGTATCTACGTTGCAAGTTACAATGTGTTTCTACTCAAAAACAGCTCAAGGAAAGTGGAAACACAACTTCACAGCATAGTCCCTATTCAAAGTATAGTTTGGTGCTTATAATCACAAGCCCCCAAACAATGGGCAATCTGGTAAAGTGCTGGTAAGATAATATACTTGGCCTCTGTAGGATTTGGCTAACAGGAGAGAAAAACCAAATGTACAGCTTAACGTGACATTGCCTGTCACATTAGGGTACTGACAATTACCTTTGTTAGGATCAAAGTGAAAGCTATCAGAAAATGAAGGAGCAGAAATGTCACTGGCTGCTTAAAAAAGAGCATCTATCAGTATTTAGCAGGGCTGCTTTATT
Organism: Eurystomus gularis; assembly: GCA_013400335.1. NCBI lineage: Eukaryota > Metazoa > Chordata > Aves > Coraciiformes > Coraciidae > Eurystomus > Eurystomus gularis. Next base: position 15,700 of record VZZY01001034.1, on the reverse strand, counting down.
TTTTGCCCTTTCTTAGCTCGGTTGTCTTACTCTTTTTTTTTTTCTTTTTTTTTTTTTTTAGCCAGCGAGAAACTGTGAGCTTCCCATTAGTCTACAATGATCTTTATTTTGGATCTTTTGCTTACTTCATCATTCATGCATTATGTCTTAGTTATCAAAACACAGCACTGATTTTGGTAAGCAAGATTCCTATTCTGTACATTGAGTTTTAAAGTAAAAGTAGTACTTTGGATATCTGACTGTATTTTAACTCAGAGCTTTTTCAGAGATGGTACATGCCTCTGATCCCACCTTTTCTCCCTGAATGCATCAGGTTTCAGGCTTGAGCTGCCGACTATTTTGGGAAGGAGCCATGCATCTCAAAGTGGACATTTGTAGAAATTTCCTATATATCACCGTTTGGCGAAGAACAAATCTTCATTGACCTTATCTACCCTCTTCAGAATTTTGTAAATCTTTCCCTTGCCTCCCCTCGGGCATATCTCCTCCAACTCCAGCCTATTTAACCTCTCCACGCAAAACAGCTGCTACATCTCCTAGTCTTTTTAGTTGTACCTCTCTGTGCCCTTTCTAACTACAATATGTCCTCTCAGAAATGTGGAGACTGAAACTACCCACAGTACAGTTAGCAACTGATTTAAGCCTCAGTTCTTAACTATTGATTTCATATTCCATATAGAATCCTGTAGTTTAAAGTATGTATTTTCTTAAGTGTGACTGGTGTAATATGGTAATGATTAGGTTGCTTAAACTTGTGCTTTGAAAACTGTAATTTTTAAAAAGCTGCATTATTCTTTGACCAGCAAGGTGCCCCAGACATTGAACACAGTGAAACTTGACATTCCTATACGTGGTCCTTGCCTGGGAGCCCGAGTCTCAGCTGTGGTATGTAGATGTCTATGGATCTCTGCAGTACCTTGCAAGATGTGGATGCCTGGGATTTACAGTAGGCAGCATACTGACACTTCACCAGCAGCAAGTACAAGTGAAGAAAGGTGCAGTCTCATCTGGATTTAGGCCAGTATCTTGAAGCAAGGACTGGCAGTTTGGAATTTCCTTCCTATATTCCCAGATTTTCTCAGGCTCTTTTTTCCCTAAAAAATGCTGCTAGTAGATGAAACAATTATTTTCATCTCCTTTTTGACCCATGAACTTGTAGCCCAAAGACAAGAGTCAAGAAATAGGAGAGAAGCAGCCCTGGTGTTTTAGTTTCTGTGTTCTGGTCTCACTTGGTGGAATACCGGACAAAACCAACAAAGCCTTGCAAAAACAATGCACCAAGTATTGATCCTATCCTTGCTGCTGCTTACAGGGCCGTAATATGAATACTATTGGACCCAAAGTACTGTAAAAGGGAGCAGTTTATTTCTCCTGTTTGCTTGATAATAAAAGGTGTAAATAGCATGCCAAGCATCTCCCTGCTCCTTCTGGAGTTGCAGAGACTTTAATCATCCACAAACTCTCCCAGAACACTTCTTCCTCCCTCCCCTCTCTTAAATGCCTTGAAAGCCTTGTCATGAGCCGTGTAGAAAATAGGGCATAGATTAGATTAAATGTTTCCATCTGGAGGGAATGTAGCTGTAAATTGGTCGACTCAAAGAAAGTAGTTAAATGCACATAAAAACAAGGTTCTCCCAAAACGCAGCGCTGCTAATGACATGACATTTAGTTATGTATTCATAGACAGACTCTAACCAGTGTCAGAAGTGAAGGTAGGCATCTGATGCTGCTGGAAAGTGTGAAGTGCCTGCTTGTAGAAGATATCAGTTACCAAAGGGGAGCAGTCCTTCTCGATGTGTGTATAACTGCTGTTATCGATTTCAAAGCTTTGGGGTATTAAATAGCTGACATTTTATATTGGACACACGCATGACATATGAGTTACTGTGTGTTTATATAACCTACATGGTTTAAAAACCTGATACTTAAGTTTTAGACTCACAGTGCTGCTCATAGCGGCTTGTTGTTATGTTGGTTTTTTATAGTTTACAAAGCAACACATACACAAAATGACAGTGAAAGCGTTTGTCTGAGCTGGAATAAATCCCTGAAGAATATGTAATGTTTTAATAGGTTATGAATATGACTGGCCAGATACTGTTTGCCAAAAACATTTTTAATAGAAAACACTATTTCACAGAACCAAATCAGCCAGGGAGGAGACAATTTCACATTTTTTAACAGTATATTCATATAAAAAAGTTAGTACTGTACATCCAACATTTACAAATAAGATTGTTAGGATTTCTATGATTGAATTAATGGTACTTTTGAAATTAGAACTGTAAATATATACACATATATAGAGAAAGTAAAAAAACCCAATCAACTAGGGGAGAGAACAGTCAAACAAAGTATTACACTATAAGAGATTAACCTTAGAAAAATGTAAGAATGCTTTTGTCTGCCTAGCTAGTTGAAGTGACTCACTGGAGTATCAGATTATATTCTGACCCTGTAAACTGGAAGGCTTTCTTCTGGTAGCAATGGGCTTTTAAGTCTGCTCAGTTATCTGCAGATACATTACCCCATTTTCCTGGATGGAGTCAGAAAGTAAGAGAGGTACCTTCACGTGTGCTCTCTCTTCCTATACATCCTGGTCTCAAAAACAAGAGTTTTGACCATTTAGTCCATTGACATAGACATTTTTTTGGACATGAATAAGTGTTATGAGCTGAGGCTGTCTGTGTTTAAACAAAAATGTATGTAGTAGACCTATGGAGAATATTCAGAGAGGAATTTGCAATTACTTGACAAGTGCTGTTAGTAGTGTTTTAACTTCTGGTCTTCTGGTCGCTGTTGTCATTTCAGCAAGAAGGCACTTGACTGTTGATACAGTTTCAGGGCACAGGGCAAACCTTGCTCACTTCTGCTGGGAGGGAGAGGTCCAGCGCACCTCCCCGCTTCCTGCCTGTGTGTACCTGGGTGTCAGTGTGAGCTGGTTCAGGTACTTGTCAGGCCACATCAGAGCAGATTCAACTCACCAACATGGCAGAAAAGATGGGTAAAAAAACCCCAACCAACAAAACCCCCGTAGTTTTCTGTTGTGTTAGTGGTTGTGATCAACTGAAACCTGATGAGCACAAGTGAGGGGGACCCATCTGAAAGTGGGTCAGGGAAAGGCAGACAAGCAAGGAGGGAGTGAGATCTTCCCTTGTGGCAAGAGGACTCCATTAAAATAGGGTCAACTGCACCTGAAACAATCCCCTGGTTGGTCCATGAGATGGCTAAACGGATGTGGCAGTTTGATGCCATGGACAGAAATAGGATCACTCCCCACCCCCTGCTTTTACTAGGGGTCCTACTATATTTTTTTCATCAGTATTGATTCTCACCTGACTGTTGAAGGCTGCTTCAGCTTACTTAGCTGGTAGAAAGCTCTTTAGTTTCTATATGCGGGAATACTTTCTGGCTGGTGTAGTGAACTGGATGGGCTCAAGGAGGCTTTGGGTGAGTGCTACAGTTAGTGAAGCAATGAGAGGGGCAGTTGGCTCTCTTGTACTTCATCACATAACCCTAAAGCCGGTGATTATGAACCTGGCAGAGTGAGGTGGGAAACAGAAGGACAACTACAAATATGATCAGTTTTATGACATGGGAGTTGATTGCCATAGGGTTGTGTGATTTTTGGGGCCACCTTTCATTTTATATTATTTCTTAGTGGTTACTCATAGTTCTCTGGTTTTTATTTCCCGTCTTACACAGTAGGCAAGGCATTATGTCTCATAATCTTTTGTACAGCTAAGGGTACACTAAATTTCAACTACCTTATAATAGCAACAATAATAATAATATTAATGTAAAGTTCTGCAGATATTTTGTACCTTATTCATTGCTTGTGCATGATTTGACAACTTGTGAAGTGGGAGTTGAGTACTGGTAGGGCTGAGAAATCCTAGAACAACAGCAGAGAACCAAAGAAAATTCAGAAGCAGACTGTAACAACCTGAGAATGAGAGTATGTGAAATCAGCTGACATATTCAGATGAATTTCTATGGCATTTATCTCTAAGATAGGGTTCAATTTGCTACGCTGAATTTGAAAGAGGGTGTGTGCAGTAAAGAAGTTCAGGGCTACTCCATATTAATTTGGCAGCAGGAGGTGGGTTGAGATCCTACTCACTCTGAACTCTTGATGCATAGGAAGCCAATCCTTCACATGTGAGATGGAGGGCATCCTCCTCTACAGCTCTTTCAAAGGTTTAGCCCACCCTTCTGATGGTACTAGAAACAGATACATTTAGAAAAATTAGTTTACAAGGGCTTAAGTGATAAGGGAAAGAAAATGTTAGGACTGGAGCCTATTGTATTTAAATCTGTATTTATTTCTTGTGAGAAATTAATATTTCTATAGCACTCTTCCTCCTGATTAGTTTTCAGACTTTTTGCACACTTAAAACATGAACAAATACGTAATTACTATGAAGTTTCAGAGAAAAATAAGACTTTTTGAAAGCTCACATAGTAATCACACCTACACTGAAATAAAAACTTCACATATTCTTTTCCCCTTACCCTTAGTAAAGTAGAATTACTTTAAGTAATACAGACAATTAAGAAAAGCTGTTAAATGACTGGAAAAATCATAGGAAGACTTTGTTTTAACAATCTGCAATTAACAGCCAAACTTGGAACAAGGCTAAACACTGATGATGGCAGTTTTGCTGATGTAATTTCCATTAACAATCAGGATCTTCATATAAATATAATCCAAAAGAAAAATCCTCTTCATGTCTGACATTGATTTCTTGTATAGGCTTGTCTTGTTTATTTTCCAGAAGGAAGATTGCTGTGATGGTTTTTCTTGTATTTCCAATGCAAGTGAAGACTAGGTTAAGTTCTGTTTTTTTGTAGGAACTGGTGAATATACATGGAAAAGTTTTTAAATGCACTCAGGTTACTTACAGTTTTAAGGTCTACTGATATTTGGTAGCTGTGTCTGTGTTTCAGGTGGGTACACTTAATGGTGTAAACCACTGTCCTACTCCCTAGATTATCTGGTGTCAGGGACCTCTCAGAGTACATCCTGACTCTTCTTCAAGAAAGTACAGGTATTCAGAGTAAAAAGAGTGGATAGTGGAAGAATATTTTATTAACAGGTCTCAGTACAATGCAGAAATGAGATACAGTTACAATGTTTCTGTGAGGCTATACTATTAATCCTAAACCCCCTTGTTTTCTGATATTAATGTAAAATTTAGAGTGAAGTGGAAGCTGCAATTCTGAGTTCCATCCAGGGTGATGAAAGCAGGAGAAAATGTTCTGTAACTATATTTTTTTTTTGCTTTCCACTCTCGGCTATTAATTCATCAGCTCAGAACTGCACCCTTGCATTGGCACTAGCAACAAACTAATAAGTCTCAGCACCTTGGACACAAGGTGAAGGAAAGAAAAATATGGAAAAGTATTTTCAGCAGACCAGGGGGTAACAGACAATCAGACCTGTTATGTGCATACATATTTTCACTGTAAATCCTCAGTGTTTCACTTGACTTGTATATATAGGGCATGCACAAACATGAAGCAAATCTCCTGATAAAAAGTCTGAGAATGGTATATATGACATTTTTGTAATAAGTAATGGAAAGATAACACTTGAAAAAACACTTAATTGAGGCTTCACATTGATTTCTCTGATGAAAAACCCAGTTTAGGAAGGCCCTAGTCCCTTCTGTTTGCAGCTGCTTTCCTCCATTCTGCCCCTCATAAATCACTGTCTACCCTCTTGTGCCAATGCAACTGTTTATACAGTTTTCTCTCTGAAAAATATGAGTCATCTTATCCAGAGCTCATATACTCTCCTGTTTTTAATCCTGAATCCTTTTTCACTGATCTGGTTTAGAGCAAACCCCCACAACAAATCGAATCCCATGATGAAGGATTAGGTTGCTTGTTAGTGTTCAGCCTAACTAAACCTACAGCTAAACTTACCAACTTGTTGTTTTGTCTCTACTTTTGCACTTACAGAAATCAAATATCTCATTCTGGGAGCTAAACTAGCAAGAAAAACAACACTCCAACCAACCAACTCAAAACACATCCTTCCCTGTTGGGTTGGGATCCTTAGCTGGCTCATGGCAGGGTCAGCACAGGTGTGAGGAAAGAGATGGGGTCCTGTGGATGGGCTGACAGTAGATGCAAATCCCACTTCAGCTCCTGCAGGGAGCAGTTGTGTGGCAGGTCATGGAGAACCACCTTGAGATGGGTAAGTCAAAGAGTGAATGGGTAAAATTTGCTGCTGGAAAATAGTACTGCATGCTGCACCTTTGGTGTAAACCTCATATGGGGTACTGCCATGGGAATTACATGCCCTTCACATGTTTTTGTCGAGTTAAGGTAGTCCATGGCTGCTTCCCTTATGTGCAGCTGCTAAAAGTCCCTGATAGGAATTTAAAAAAATGTCTTCTTCATTAGATCTTTATTTATGCCCTTATTTGGAAGGGATATATATCTTTTCTTGTCAAAAGCTGTACTAACAGCAAGCAGTATTACATTGCTCCCCAAGAGCCTGATTTTGCTACTGTAATTTACACAAACAATTTTAACTTGTTTAACAAGTCCCAGTGGGAATATCTTCTTAGGAACTACATGGGCAGATAAGTAGAACATTCAGGGATTAAGTTCTAAACTCATTGGAAAACTACCCCTTTTTGGGCACATTCCGTCTTGTAAGGTCATGGTGCACGTTTCCCTGTCATTATTAGTTAGTACAAATCTCTGATTGACATTACTTTTTTTAACGCAATTCAATGGTAAATACTTCTGTGTTAAAAATATCTTGTCATACAAGTTGTTGTGACGATTTTGAAGTTTCTTTTTTCTTTTTTCTTTTTTTTTAATTTTCCATACTGTAAAGAAGAAAAAATAACTGGTTTATAAGAACACAGTTAATAATGTTCATATGGCTAGTGTGGTTACTACCACTAATTAAAAGTGTGCTTATTCTGTCTTCCTGCATGTGTGATCAACTGAGCTCTGGCTCCTAGGCCCTGCTAAAAATTCCAGACAAACAACATCAATAATATACATATGCATTTACAAACAATACATAGATCAGATAGTTTTCTTTTTTTTTATTAGCATGCCAATGGATATGGATGTGGAGTAGACAATCCTTCATGCTCTCTTCCAGCTCTTCTTCCTAGTATACCAACATTTGTAAATAAATATAGCAGTTTCCTTGTAGTCCAGCCATAGTTAACTCTCTCATTCCTTCTGAGTAATGCCTGATATAAACTGTGGGAAGGTACTTTTGCTAAAAATCCATATAATTTTTGTAGCTATGAGCAGAGTTAAGGCAAAACAGAGTCTAGTTCTAAAAACAAGTCAGGTGTCCTTTTTGTGTTTCTCCCATAGTCAGACTCGTATAATTTCAAAAATACCATAGATCTGTTAACTGTCTTTGCTAATCACCTCATGATGGTGATTAAATAGAGAGGGTTTCTAATGGACCTATTATTTCAGCATAGAAACAAATGTACAAGGTGACTTATCTTTCTTCTACCCTGTAGATAATGTACTCTCAAAACAGAGGCATGATCCATGACTCCTTGATTTTTGCACTCAAAAGGACCTGATTTATTACACTGCATCACAAATTATATACTCCAGCATTTGATTTTGTTGTACTCCAGAGTCTCCTTTTGTTTTGGAGAATAATGTTGTAAAGGAAAGATGGCTCTGTCATAAGGAGAAATACTTCATGTCAAACACCAAACTGAATAGTTCAAATTTTCCAGTTTTGTAAGTGGGTTCTTTTTACTTCCCAGCTATCCGGCTTTTGTGAACATATCTTTTACTTTCTTTGTATTTGTGAATCAAATGAAGATTTTAGTTTAAATCTTATACACTCTAGTTTTTCTTCCCGCTCTACCAAAGGTGTTACTTTTATTTATTTTTAGGATGCTTAAAAACATTTTGTCAATTTCTTAAGAATCCTTTGAGATGTATCTAATCTAGGCAAACTGACATTTAATCAATTTCTTTACTTATATTCTGACCTTAACTGTAATGCTTGAAATCACTTTACAGAGAAAAACTAGCGTATATGTTTAACTGTAAAACAATAAAGTAAGTATAAAGCCTCATCAAAGAGATAACAAATTGATTTATTCTGATAAATAGTAAATGAGTCAACAGATTTCAGCTATTGTGGAACTGAACGAGAAGAGAGAAGAGGAATGTAAAAAATGACTAAATACCTAATAAGGGGTTCACATCCTAGCTGAAGGAGAATGCAAACATGTTGTGAGTAAAATGACTCAGTATGACTGTACTGGTGTTAAAAGCCTAAAACCCTCATTATCTGCTTTTCCTGAGGATTGTTTTTCTTTGAGGAATTTTCAAGTACAGTGATTCCAGAGCAGATTTGTACTTTCCTATACATGATCTTTGGTGTAAAAATTATGTGTATGGGAGGCTTATGTATCAGAACTGCTGTCATATTTGCATATTTCTTTTCTCTAGGCAGAAATAGGGCATTGTTTCTGTTGAATAAAAATGTCAAAGTTGGATCTGTGCAGATGTTTCTACTAGCTCTTGGTGGAGGCTGTTTTTTTCAGGGCAAGGGTACTGATACTCCTAAGCAGCTAGTAGAAAATGTCTTCCATAACCTCTCTATAGGCCTTTGTGGGTACTTTGTTACCATGAGTCATCATGTGGTGTTTGAAAATAAAGCCTAAACTGTAGAATGAGAAAAAACATAAGACCATAGTCATGTAGTGTGCTGACAGGTGATTATTTTACTTCTTTACTGAGTCTTTAATAGATGGCCAGAGCCAGATGCCTTTTTATTAACGTGTTAAGATATACATTACATTATATCTCTATTACATCTTTTTGTGTGTGTGTGTCAATACCTAGCTGTTAAATATTCTTTGTGATACTCTTTATTGCTGCTCTGTGGAGTGGATAGGTAGATTCTTTTGACTAGAGTATTATGTGGTACACAGATAGCATCAGAAGAGGTTCTATAATTAACAAATAACTTAGATGAACAAACTGCCATAATCCCTAAAATGGTACTCAGAGGAAATGGTCATCATCTGAAATGCAGCTAGAGGTATCTGTTGCTCCATTAGTTATGGATATGCACGCAGTAGTAGATAGGCATGTGTATAACGCCTATTTATCCTCCAGGACAGCCTGGCTGGAATGCTCTGCATGCATTGCACTGTCCGTCTGTTGTGCTAAGCGCCTGCAGGCACAGTAATGCTCTACTGCTTCTGTCCATGCAAGCAGTCACCGGTGAGCTTCTGAAGCCTCTCTGCTGTGTTAGCAGCCTACAGATGTACCTTTAGTTGGACCATTTCAGGCAGACAGTGTGAGGCAGCTTGGGGAGAAGATTTTATTTGGTCAAATAATTAACCATTTTGTGGACCTCAGCTCCTAGGGTTGAGGAAAGATGCTTTGGTTACCAAATGGCGATAATAACCTTATGAGACATCAGGCATTTGATAGCCTTTACTATACTTGTACTTTTACCATTTGGAAAACAAGTGTCCATTTGAAATTTATCATGCTGCACATCAACAAGGAATAGAAATCCTCAGCTGCCTGTGGCATTCTCATAGCTGCAAAATCTACAGATGGCTGACTTTTGGGATGATTTCTGAATAGGTTCATATGCTTCAGGTAACAAAATAGTTTCACTGAAGTTTAAAACCGCCTTACGGTGCAATGCCAACTAAAATACTAGCAGGCTGCCAATCTTTTCCCTGGCCTTTGCATGCTAGATGGATTATTGCTGCTAGCCTTGTAAAAGCTGTACATTAAAATACAAATTCTATCAATTTACTGTATAACTTAGTGCATTGTTCCTGATTTTTATTGATCCAATGGAAAAGTAAAATCTCAGAAGTGAGCTCTGCAGGCCTTGCTGGACAGTTGTCACTGTAGTTGTGCCGTTTCAGTGCAAAAGTGTTCTGAATATCTGTTATCTCCTTCCCTGGATGGATCAGTAATCTTTCTAAGGCTGAGCTGCATCATTCATACTGAATTACCTAGGAAATTTCAAAGACTTTGGGTAGTCAATCACTTAGCCTTTTGGGACTGGTGAATTGAAAGACTGTCAAGACTACACATGCTGTTTCCTTATGGTTTTGGTTGCTTGGCTATTATAAGGAGTTTACCCTTGGGCCAGGAGGACAGATTTGCCCAGACGACATTCTGTCACTAGCAACAAAGCCCCCTGTATCCCCATGAGCACTGGAAATAATTGATGAGGAAGTTTGACTTTCATCACCTGCTCAGTGTGTGAGTTGGCTCTACTTTTGTTTTGCAGCTTCACAGTATATTCTCCAAACCAGATTGGGTTCTCCTTGGGCATAAAAGGGACTGTGATGAGAGACAGCAATAAGTTGGGTTTATTAAAATGATCATGTAAATATGAATAAATAAAAAAACCTAAGAGGATCTCCAGTCTGTGAAACACCATGTAACTTATAGCAAAGATCTTCAGTGCATAAACATTCTTCTGACTGCCTGCGATACAAGGATGCTAATAACACATTATTGTGAGTTTCAAGATTGGTATTCATTTTTCAAACTATTCTGTCATTTAAAGAGACTGGCCTTAAATGTGCTGTGGGCATTTTTCTTATTTTTATGGGTTATAATCCACCAATTGTGATTTTTTAAATGATCTGTCAGGGTATTTTTAGCCATTAGATGGTTGCTGGTTTTTGCTGGTTAGACAAATGAAAATATTCAACTGATGATCCTTTTCTTCTTTCAGGTACCAGAGGTAATTGGGGATATCAATGATGATACTATCAGGAGTAGGAAACCCTGTGACAGAATCCTCTTGAACTGTCATTGTTGCCTGTCAGCAATTTACAACTGGCATTGTGTGCTGACAGTGGTGATTCATTATTGAAATCATTTGGAGTAAAGAATTCAGGAATTTTGCAACTGTCATCTGAACATAAATTTAAGCTATATTTTGGTCCTTTTTATGAATTTTGGAAGACAAATTTGTTAGTGATCACACCATAATTTTCCTCTTTTTGACTCATGATCTGGCTGTATAAAAGTTGAAGTGATATAATTTCTGGAGGGATTTTTTATTATTATTTAAAAAAATATAGCAGTTATTATTTATAGGAAATAAAAAGGGTTGGAAGAATATACACTTCCGTGAGTGCCTCCAAGGGAGATATTTAATTTCTTGCTTGTTTGTCACTATAAAAATGTCAGGGGAAAAATTGCATTGATATGTAGATTAGGAGCTACAATCTAACCCTGTATGAAAGCCTAGGTAGCGGTAAAATGAATATATGGGTAATAAGGGCACAACAATTTTTGCTCCCTAGCTTGGACAATTTGAAAGTAATACAGGTCTCAGCTGGTTCAGAGAACACTGTCATTGACTGAACAGCAGGGAACCAAGCTTGTAGTTTTGCATATTATTCTACTCCTGCATTCAATAAGTGTTGTCATTAATTGGAAGAAAAAATACTGCTTGTTCTCTAGGAGAAGAACCTTTTTTTTTTTTCAGTGTCTACTTTCTCTGACCACAACAATGAACATCACTCCATCTTCAAAAGTTATTTGATGTGTTTGAGAAGATCATGTAATTTCCTTCACCTTTTTAAATACATTTTTGATACTGACTATGAAAGTTTGCTTGTGAATTAGGTGGACATGGATTAGTAAGGAACATTTATGATTTTGGTCCTTTTTCAAGAACTTAAAAAGTCCCTGGGAATACAAAAACCATGACAGATTGCCTGAAAGTTTGCAGTAAACACTGGTTTGAAAAGCTTGTAACAATCTCCATCTGTTCACTGCACACTTGAAAAGGCTCGCAGAGCCTATGCAGTAATACAAAGATAGCTGTGGTGGCAGATCTTTTTATGGGAGGATTGTTTAATTTCACTTTTACTGTTTGGGGACAAGAAACTTCCTAAATACTTACTAAAAGGCTCTTTGTTTTGTTTTCTGTGAAGGTAGTAATTCAAGTGGCTTCATGCCAGGGTCTTTTTTATACCCATACGTATTGTAACTTACCTCTTCTCAAAAGTTCAGCAATAAATGAATGAGGAATCCTCAAGCATTTAAGCGTATCAGCTTTTTGAACTAGTTTCTGGCAGAAGTGATTCACATAAGGCTGTGATCCTGTAAATACATGCATACTGGACTTTCATCACAGTGCTGCGTACAGGGCAGTGCTTGCAAAGTCTGGGAGCATCAGGACCATATGTACTAAATTGAAATAATAGTCAACACAAATCAAAAGTATTTTTAAGTAATTCACTGCAAAGGACTTTATATATATGAGAATTCCTACTGATATAATAAGTTATTGTTAACCTGGATAGTATCTACTTTGTACAATTTTTTTTCTTTCTTGTGTTTAGTAGTAAGTTTTCAGAGGGATAGATCTTACAAAGTTTTTTTTGTGGCACATCTCTTTAATTTACTGGATAAATGACAAAAAATGAGAATGATATCATGCTTCTTTGTAAAGTTGCTTTCCTTCATAATTAATTTCTTGAATTTTTCTGTGGAATATATTCAGACAAAAATTCTTATAAATGGAACTACCTGGGAATAATGTAAAATCAATTACAATTCTTTGTATAATGACAGAAATGTTAGACACATTAGAAATTACCTGTATGTTAGCGTTACAGTTTCATATTTTTATCATGTTAAAAAATTTAGATAGCATATATCGTAATGACACAATTGGTAGCTTTCTGATATCTTCTTGTTCTGATAGTTAAATGACTTTCTGTTAGATATCAAGGAAAAAATTTCCTTTTTTTCTATTACCCTGGACATGCCGTACTGCAATAAAAATGCCTGGCTTCCAGCAGGGAGGAGCTTTATTTAATTTTAAAATGCAACAGGCTATTCAGTTTGCAAATGGTAAACTGCTGACTATGTCAGTAGCAGTCTGATTTTAGTGTGACGGTAACTGTACTCTATCATGTCGTAGAAAGCAAAATCCTACAACAAAAATCTACAAAATCCACACCAGGAAAATTCTCTTTCTCCTTGATAGTACATGTACTCACCTAAAAGCTGGGGAGTTTGTATACAGGGGGATTATGAGATTAGGCACAGACTACATTAAGTCAATGCTTGTTTACTTTGTCATGCATTACAGGATGCATCTGTCATCTTGTGGTGATTAAGACCTTGCCATGAGTTTTGGGGCCTGCTTGACACAGAAATTGTGAATGATGGAAGACTGCACTCAACTGTCCTCTTAGAAGATGTTGGTCCACTGCAGGCACAGTTTCTAAGTTACCTACTCAGTTGCTTAGGTGGCTTCTGCTCTATTACTTCAGGCATCTAGATGTGTGTCTAAACGTGAGCAAATCAAAGTAGGCTCTTTATATGGTGCTTGGAGAGAAGTAGATCAAATGAACCACTCTGAGGAGGGATCTTAGATGACTTTCAGAATGAGATGGATGTCCTTTGTTACAAAATGAGGTATATGTTGATTTACTGTCTTTAGAAAGAGCCTGAGGTGACTGGGTTCGATTTAGCTTTCTAATGAATCTCATCTGAAGTTACTCTGCTTGGATAGACAGTTGCAGTAATCTATTATCCAAAAAGTATTGCCATTTCAGGAAAATTAATTTGTAATTTCTTAGCTATTCAACAATATATGGAAACACCTGTTTTAGTGTTTCTTCGCATATATCATAGTACACTTTAATGAACAGTGTACCTTTTAATTGAATAGTGATATTCAATATTTAGCACCTGATATAGGTGCTAAAGATCAATTTAAAGAATTATTCTGTCCCATGTATCCCCTACCTTGCCAGGTTTTTAAAGTACTGTTGTTCAGAGGAAAAGTCTTGTTTGTTTATTCAAGCAATAGGTAGCTTCTTCTTGGAGAGGGAGTTGAAAGGCTGGAGGAGAATAGTGCTTGAGCAGTATATAATTCCAGCAAAACCACAAGATCTGCTGCTTCAAAATATTTTGCTCACCTTGCTTCTTCTCTTTGAGCTTTTGTCTGCATTTAAGTGATGTTTTGTTAAGCTTATGCAAAGCTTATGCAAAGTGGCTTTGTGACAGCTGTTTGACAGAGAGGGGAAATATTTCCTTCCCGATTGCTGTCTCAAAAATATAGACCAAGGTTTCATTCTGAATGGTAACAGTAAGATTACAATTTTCTTGTTTTAGGTTTTTGCAATTTAAGAAAGATAAAAAGACATTGCTATGAAAATTTAAGAAATTTCTTTGGGGTGATTGAAGCAAACATCTACCTTAAATGAGACATGTGTAACTAATCCTACATTTTTGTATCCAAAAGGGTTATCTGAATTTTTGAGGTCCTGTTTAGTCCTAGGGGTCTATGAAAACTCAGTTTCTATTGGCGTTAATTTAGGCTACTATTTAAACGGCCATAACCCAGTGTTTTCATCATTGCTACTTGAGTTCCTCACAGATGTTTTAAATAACTTGATTATTTATTTTATACAAATACAAAAATTCAAACTGTGGTATCTTGACTCCTTAAACATTTCTGAGCTAGCCTAACAGCCTGGGGGGTTGGTTGGGGGCATTCATTAAACCTTTGGCAGGTAAAGACCTATCATGGGTACATGTGTGTCCATGTGTCCATGTGTGGTCTACAGGTGGAAGTCAGGCTTGCCCTGTTTCTGTTTTCCTCTGTAATAACCCTGCTTGAAGTAGCTGTAAAAAAAATACTGATGACACTGGAATGTAGTACAGTGATGGGCTTAGATGTGTTAAATGGAGCTTAAGTCTCCATTCTGTGGACACTGAGGAATATAATAGGATTAAAAAAACTGGCATAAGCATATAAGTACATAAACTTCAGAAGTGGACAGGAAAATAGCAATGTATCTTTTGCTAAAATAAAGAGTTAGGTGTATAATATGCACAGAGTATCCTTTAACACAACTTTTCTTGGAAGTATTTCCTGTTTAATTGCAATGTCACTATTCCCTTTCAAAACCTAAAATACTTGTAATGGAACCTGTATGTTAAGAAAGGCCTGGAATCGTTAACAGTACATATAATAAATACTGCCTAAAAATTAATGCATAATATGTGGGGTTCCTTAGATGTGGAAAAATCTGAAGTTAGAATCCATTCATGTACAGAAACTATACCACAAATGCAGAATGGGAAACGTTAGTCTCTTGCTACACTCCACATCTTTACAGATGATCCATAACCTTTATGGCACAACATCACACAATATAAGACAAATATTTGTCAGTAAGAATGAAAGATTGAAGAAGTCAATGAAGTATTTTAGCTCAACTTTGATTTTTTTTTTTATTAGTGAGGGTGGAAAACTATTCCAGACAAGCAGTTCTTGAACGTTATTTGATATTGCTGCAACATCAGCCAGATATGCTATTGTAATGCTCTGTAACAACTCAAGCCTTTTTTACTACAGATGATTGCCTGGAATGGTTTATTTAAACTTGAAACCCAAAAAGAGTTCTGGCTCCACAGACATTATCAGTATCTTTGTGCCCTACATGCACCATGTAGTCAGAGATTGCTAAGATTATTAAGCACCTAATTCATCCCTTGGGATAGTGATTAATTTGCCTTCTAAAATGTGCTAACCTGGAATCTTAAAATATACAGTCATTCCTTAATATATTCTTAGTGGTCACAAATGTTGAATTCTTGCTCTGCATAAAGTTCAGTTCCTCTGATTTTATTGTTTTGAATGACTAAAACTTTATTCTTACCT
>VZZY01001033.1:0-43850 GCA_013400335.1 Eurystomus gularis | reverse complement strand
GCGCTGGATCCGTCTCCCCACGGCGGCCTCCGCCGAGGCAGCCGCTTGAGCTGGCGGATACTCCTTCTGGTGGTTTGCTCAGGAAGCTTTTCCCCGCGCAGCAAACAGCGGCAACAGAGATTTCCTACAGCTCCTTCCCCTGCAAGGGGAGGGAGGCGAGTGTGGCGTCTCAGGGGCATCCATCACCGGTGCGCGGCAGATCCAAGCTGCCGCGCTGCGCTCATTTCTGTATCTGCTGTGTCTGGAGAGCTGGGTTCCCTGTGGCTCTGTGTTGTGGTTTTGGGAAGGCAGCACGCAGTTAATGGCCCAGCACAGGTTTCATGCTTGTCCTTGTTTTCCATTGAAGCACTCTTTGTTTGCTTGGAAACAGGTGGAATGGCATCCCACTCTTTTAGATGTGCCTGCAAAGACTAAGTTTGATTACGTGGTGACTGACCTAAATGGAGGACCTCAACCTCCCTCGCCCTTTGATGAGCAATACAAAAAGACCACATTCAAGGTGAGGCTGTATTTCATGGGGGTTTCGTGTTCCTTCTGCAGACTTGTTTCTTTCCATATTCCACTGGAGAGCCTTCCTTTTCTTTGCCCATAGGGTGGTGCGATTGCTGGACAGCTGACAACAGTGGGGATGCAGCAGATGTTTGCCCTGGGGGAAAGGCTGAGGAGAAGATATGTGGAAGAAGACAACTTTCTCTCACCAACTTTTAATCCTGCTGAGGTTTTGTGAGTCTCTCAGTCCCCTCCTGGACCTTTCCTTTCTTCCTTCCTCCCAACAAGCAGCCCTGTGCTAGGGAAACTTTCTGACCAGCATACCCTTCTCCACCCTATAGCAGACTGACTGGCCCCTGGGCCTTTATCTTTGCTCAGCCTGCAGAGCCCGGTACTAGAACTCACGTGTGACATGCATGACTCCCCAGCAGTCCTGAGAGTGATGCCAGGGACAGATTCATCTCCCCTGGGTTTAGCCATTGACAGTGGTGTCATGCACCTTCATGGTGAGTGAAGAGAAATGGGCACTTCTGGAGCACAATATAACTCACTGTAGATTAAATAGCTAAAGTTCAGTGAGATGAAGCACACCCCTGCTGCTCACATCAGTAGTGCTGGGAGTATCTGGTTTAGGATGTGAGATAAAAATTACTCCAGAGAAGTGCCAATTTATCTCCACTGTCTCTGAAGGGAACTTAAAGGACAGTTCAGATACAGGTATCTTTAAGATATCTATAGCAAAGCAAGTTGAATCCTGCCACAGGTTTCCAAAGCCACAGTGAAAACAGAACCTTTAGTTCCAGCAAGTCCTCCCCAGCTCCAGCTGTGTCCATGTGAAGGAGAAAGAGCTACTTCATGAACTGCTTTCTCTCTTTCAGCATCCGTTCCACTAATATTTTCCGGAATCTGGAGTCCACACGGTGCCTTCTAGCTGGGCTATACCAACAGCAGAAAGAAGGTTGGCGGGACTTCTGACCACTGCCTTTCCTTGCTCAGTCTTCCCTAGATGCACACACCTTGCACATCCCAACTCTCCCTGGTCCCTGGTTGTTCTTCCCTGGTACTTTGCATCCAGCCCTCTTCTTTGTACTCTCCTGGTTCTGTATGTTCTTTATCAACTTGTCATTTGCTCCCTCTCTTTGTGTAGCTTTCTACTGGTGCTCAGCTTGGACCTGTTCCTATGAATGCTGCAATTTCAGGCCTACTGAGGAGGTTAGAATGAACCCACTTCAGAATCAAGAGCGCAAATAGTTTCAGGTTCAGTGTTCACGAGATGCACATCTGAAAAAAATTTCTCAGAGAAACCCAAGTATCTTGGCCAAGATCCTTCATGAAGTTTGGCATCTGGTGTAACTTTCAGCTGTATCCTACAGTTGATAAGTACTTGTGTGTCCTAGAAATATGCTCTGGGTTTTGAAGATCTCACCTCTTCTCCCTCTGTATTTAGTTCCAGGAACAGCAGAAGTGACTTGCCAGAGCTCCTTACATCTCATGACACACAAACTAATTCTCGGTATATACAAACACTAGCAAAAATGAACACACAACTAGAGAGCTTTACAAGGTGCACAGCAGACATCCCTGTGGAATTAAATGCTGTAGGCACAGAAACAAGCACAGTGGCTTGTGTTGCAGGTGATAGCTCAAGGGGAATTGCCAGTTGACAACAACGGACTTGAGCACAAAGACTGTGGGAGTGATTAAAGCAGTCTAAAGACAGGCAGAGGCACTAGTGATCACAGAAGCTTCCTTCTTATTCCACAGGATCTGTTGTCATTGTCACTGATGAAGCAAGCTCTGAAATACTCTACCCCAATCACTACAACTGCCGGCGCCTGAAATGCTTGAGCAGGTAACTGCTAGCCGTCCCTCCCCCTGTGATTTCACTGCGGTTTCATTTCAGCAGCAGGAATTTAAACCAGCACATTTTCTTATCCTTTCCCAATTTCTTCTCCTGCCACTTACTGTTCTTTGGGAACGGTTAGCTAGTTGTACAAAATACTCGGCGAGTGGAGTCGTATACTAAGAAGTGGCACCAGAAAGAAAAAAAAATAGAGACTTTTTTCTTGAAAGACCAATTTAGCCTGTCTCTAGCAAACACTCATTACTAGCTCGTGTACCGCTACTCTGCAGCATTGCTGCAGGGCAGAATTAATGTCTTCTACATCCCTTAACAAGCCTTTCAAGTGTGAACATATTGGGCCTCCTTTTTATAGTCAGCTTCTGGGTTGGGGGTTATTACAACATTCCTGTCACATTTATACCTTGAAGAAACTGAAATACACTCAGCCTTGACACATTTAACAAAGACTAATGAAGTAAAATAAGGAACATCCTACATAGAAAGAATACTTGTATTTGCAGAGCTAGGTCCTCTAAATGCATGTGCCAGGTTGGGCATGGGGTGGAAATTGAAGAAAAGAGGCAGATGTATTACAATTTGGTTGGATTATACATTAGCATATTTTTGTCCAAAGTTCAAGACTTGTCAGAATTCACTTGCAAAAAGCTCACTATATAATGCTTGACTCTGAAGGCAAAGGGTTGTTCTTGACAGTGGTGAGGTGACAGCCCATAGAAGCAGTACATTCAGCCTCCTCTAGTAACATTGACTGTCTAAAAAGGGAGTAAACTGTGAGCTCTTCCTCCCCCTAGCCCCCCAACTGAGCACATTTTGTGACCATGTGAAGGTGGATTTTAAGTGGCAGTACAAAGCACTGCCTCAGCTTACAGGCTGCCTATGCCAGAACTCCTACTATATGTGATTTCAAACAGAAACTAGAACTGTTCTTAAAAAAAAAATAAAAAAACAAACAAATTTTTCTCACCTCCTCCCCACCAGATCAGGGTCAGAGAGCACAAAACCTATGCAATGTATTTTGCTTGAAGTATGTGGTCAGCAGGGATATTCTCTGCTAAACTTTAAACTTGAAATTTAGAGCAACGTAAAGAGCTAAATGGCTTCTAACAAAGTGAGAGGTGAATTTAAGCTAAAAGTGAGTATCAAGGTGTTTCCCTTTCCCCAAAACACCATACAGCAACCAGTTCAAAGCTTCTACCCTTTCTTCTTTCATGAGGCAGTTAAGGGCTACTCCCTGAAGACACAGACTTGTACTGTTCCAGTATGACCAGATCTGTGAACTGATACACAGCCTTTGCTTACAGGAACCACTTCTGAGGTGTTCACATCTGATCTTAATTTCTTCCCCCGCCTCTGTGACAGCAGATAGGCAGCTCCAGTCTTTGACATTGAGACACAGTGTCTGTCCACTCTGCAACTTAAGACTCCCAGCATCAGGAATCACTCGGTATCCCGTGGTGCTTCTCTACCCCTCACTGACATGAGAACTCCACTGGGCTAGGGTCACAAAAAATCCCCAAAAGACAGAAAGCCTGACACATGAAAAGTTTGGTTTGTTTTTTTTTTAATTTCCTGGCAGGCATAAGCTGAAGAATGCTCTACAGCAGCCAGGTATCTCTGATGACTTGAAGGCAATTAAAGAGAAGATGGGTATTGATGGTGAAAAGTCTGTGGATTTTTTTCTCCTCCTTGATAACCTACGTGCTGAGCAGGTGAGCTGAGCAGTTCTGTTGCACAGAAACATCCCTTTACTACATACAGAAGAAACCACAGAGTGCAAACACCCACTGATACCAGTGGGTACCCCAGTACCTTTCTACGCAATCCAGAAAGTTCTTGGAAATAGCATGGTCTTTTGTGGAGTCAGCCTTGCTCTACAACAGATGAAGACTATTTTCTATTCTTAATTTATGTTCTTTTCCTTAAAATGCAGTATCTCTTTCAACTGTACCGAAGGCAAGCTAAGAGAGCAGTCGGACCTTGCTTTTCCATTGCATCGTGCTTTCCCTCTTTTGGCACTCAGCACCTACCAGAGTCATCTTCACCAGTAATCCTGGTTCCATCATACTACCCATGAGCCAGATTCCTTCTGCTACTGGAAAGGAGCTGGGCATATTTGTACCCCACTTAGTACCTCTTTTTTGCTGGAGCTAAATGGTAATTGGTCTGGCTGTCAGTTGAATAGCTCAAGGTGTTACACTCCTTTCACATAGGAATGCATCCTCAAGAACTGACTTCCATCCTCTTGGTACACAGAGCGAGTCTGTGTTTAAAACCACTCTCAAACTCCTTGCATGAACACTGCAGCACAGTACTGTAAATACATAAGCTGTGACAGGAACAGCTGTTTTCTGTGGGCAGTCATCCAGGTGTCTTCAGGCTGGGTTCAGAAAGGGTCAACCCCTACTGTTACGCTACATCTTCTCCTTCCAGGTGCACAATTTGCCAAGCTGCCCTGTGCTGAAAAAGGTCCAGCAGACAGTTGAGCGTCGATCTGTTGACTCGCTGCTTTTCATTCTGGAAGACAGTTCAAGGTGATTGCCTCTATCCATGTCTCCAGCCTTATGGGTTGTCTTAGGTCTAAACAAGCTTACTGCAGCAGATAGAAGTCCTTTCTGATGTGTTGCCAGAAGCTACTGCCCCCTCATGAGCTTTGTGCCCCAGCCATCTCAGTGTAAAGCGCAGTGCCTTGAGTCACGAACATGAGCTGGGAAAAAGGAAGCCACACTGAGAAGGCCAAGATGTGGGCCTAGATCCTGTTTTGCTGACAGTCATGGAGAGACCTGAGTCTCTGAGGAACAGCAGTAAGCCACTGAGGTAGGCAGTGAATGCCTCAGTTGCCATGGTTGTTAAAGTCAACCTATGTCAAAGGCAAAAGCAGAGGACAGCAGGAGATGCTTCCAGCCTGAGTGCTGAGGCTGCAGAGGCAAGGCTGCCCTTACAGATGCACAACTATAATCCAAATTCCAACCTGGGAAGTTTATCCCAGGGATGGCACCTGCACAGCTGGGCCAAGAAGCATTGGTGCTAGTGGAAAAGGTGATGCCAGGCCCTGCAAGACGTGTAACTACTTGCAAAAGAATCTGCTGCTACATGCAGTTAATGACCTCCTCCACGGTTGTTTTTAAAGGTGGCTGAGTTGCAAACCTAGCAGTCCTTCGCCTTGCAGATTCATTCACCACTGCCATGTTTACCAGCTCTTCTCAGGTGGTGGTACAGGACTGCCTTTTCTGTTAGGGTGTTGCCCTCAGCCTTTTCTTTAAACTTGCATTAGAGGTCTTGGGTACTGAAAGACTGATTTCCCCCACTCCCTCAACACCCAGGTGAGTCACAGTCACACTCATACTCCATTTCCAGTGATGTATTCATTAGGCAGAGGGAGTTTCTTCACACCAGAAGTTGTCTAAAGATGTCCTCTCTTCAATACAGGAATAAAACCTGATTTTTAAATATAGCCACCACCTTGAATCCAACCCCTCCCCTTCCCACCAACAACTCCAACCACTTCAGTAGTTGTTTTGCAGTCAACCACAGTCGTATCTTCCCTACCTGAAAACCACGCATCCAAAAATCATAGAATTGTAGAATTGTTTTGGTTGGAAGAGACCTTCAAGGTCAATCAAGTCCAACCATTAATGCAGCACTGCCAGGTCACCACTAAACCATGTTCCTCAGCACCACGTCTGAACATCTTCTGAATACCCCCAGGGATGGTGACTCCATCACTGCCCTGAGCAGCCTGTTCCAGTGCTTGACAACCCTTTCAGTGAAAAACAGATTTCCTAATACTCAATCTAAACCTCCACTGGCACAACTTCAGGCCATTTCCTCTTGTTCTATCACTTGTTACTTGGTTGAACAGACCAATCCCCACCTCATTACAACCTCCTTTCAGATAGTTGTAGAGAGTGAGAAGGTCTCCCCTGAGCCTCCTTTTCTCCCGGCTAAACAACCCCAGTTCCCTCAGCCACTCCTTGTAAGACTTGTTCTCTAGACCCTTCGCCAGCTTCATTGTCCTCCTTTGGACACGCTCCAACACCTCACTGTCCTTGTATAAGGGAACATTGAGGTCTCCTCACAATCACAACAAGGGAACCAAAATAGCATAGAGAACATAAAGGGAAATGTAGAAACTTTGATGTGGGCCACACCTCATGAGATTGCTTGTTAACACCTCTCCCCTCCCAGTCTGCAGTCACATCAGAATCTCTGTAGTGACTATGCAACTGCTGCAATAAAAAGTAACCATAGGAACTGCATTTAATAGTTCTTAGCTACACTCAATATGTTATCAATTTGTAAGAGAAAAGCAGCTTCCCAGGTGTTCATTTGAAATTAAATATTTAAGTTTTAAAACTAGTACATTTCTTTCTACTGCTTTTACAGAGAAATTCTTCAGATGAGTGTTGGTCTCCTTTTCCATACCTTACAGAAGAACATTACAGAAGCAGTAGATCCCTCATCGCCAACTGAAAAGGCCAGGTACAGAACAGATCTTTCACTCATTGTTATAAATTCTGACTTGCTGTCAGTGTGAAAAGCTGGTTCAGAAAGATACTGAAGTGTGGGGTAAAGACAACGAGTGCTCATCTGCTAGAAGAGGCATGAGTGCTACTGGCTATCCATAGAGGAACACAGCTAACATGTTAAGATTGTTTTTCTTTTCTTTTTATCAGAAAGCTTATTCTTTATGCTTCTCATGACACTACCCTTATTCCTCTCCTGGTGGCACTGGGCACCTTTGATCACAAGTGGCCACCTTATGCTGCAGATGTGACCCTGGAACTGTATCAGCACCAGCAGTCCAAAGAGTGGTTTATTCGCATGTGTTACCATGGAGAGGTGAGATCCCAGGGGAAGTTCCTCATACAAGTCTTGGGCTTTTGGTTTTGCCGTGTGTGTGTGTAGAGCTGTGACACAAGACTTGTTCCAAGCATGCTGTCAAGGCAGATAACAGAGTAACACACCTAGAGCACATCCATGGTAGCCAAGGTATCTTTTCTGTTGAGCTGGCTACTGATCTATTGAGAGTTTAGGCAAAGACTCTGAACACCTGACCCTCTGTGTCTTTGCCTTGACTAGCATTCCCCCGCCACAGAAGGCATCTCTATCAGAAAAAGAAAAACAAAAAAAAAAGAAAAAAAAAGGCTTTGGCAATGCATGAGATCTGTGGATTTTGTCTTTTTGCCTTTGCAGGAGCAAGTGGTGAAAGGATGTAGAGCAGGCCTCTGCCCTCTTGAGGAATTCCTAGAAGTTCTTTCACAGTACTCAGTCAGTCCAGAGGAGTACAATAACCTGTGCTCCCAAACAGAGGAGAACTGGCAAACTGACTCATGATTAAGTGGTCTTAAAATTAAAATTAGTTTATTGTCACAATCTTTGACTATTTTGCTTTAATTCCTGACAGCCTTCCCTATTCTAAAGATATTTTAGATGAGAGGATTTTTTCCTACCAGACACAGGGTGGCACAGTGTCACTTTTCACTGTTAGCAGCAAGATGAAAGAAGCCACATAACAGAATGGCTCGAGTTCACTTCTGAGGTAGCTACACAAAAGCACAGAGAGGCTCAAAACAGCAAGGGAGAGAACAGACCTTTTTAATTTGCCCTGCTGCTTCAGGAAAAAGAAAAACAACATACCTGGCTCTTCATACACTGGGACTGTGGGTTGAAGCCCAGCTTGCTCTGTGCTGCCAGACTTGAGAGCTTTGACATAACGATTGCTTTCATGCATGGTGAAATGCAGAAGCCACTGTGCCTTCCCCATTCTTTTGTCACGTTGGAGGGTTGCTCTGCAGACAGATGAACCTCCCAAGTTGCATAGCATTTAGGTACTCCATCTTCTTGAGGGCATTTTTGTGTGCACAAAACCTCTCCAAAGGGACAGAAAGCCTCCAAACTTCTTTCCTGCACTCCTGTAATTATGGAAATCCTGCTGTGAACATGCAAAACAACCACAGTGGGCCAAGTACAAGAACATGCACTCTTGGTGAACTCTGCTTAATGTGCTTTAAACGACAAAGTCCATGGAGCTCCTATTGACTTCAGCTTTGGGCAGCATTGCATCTATTTTGCCCTTGCTGAAGCAGGAATACACCAGCATGGCCAACAGAAGTACTTCTAGCTGAGACGGTGACACTTGTTCCTGTAAGTCAGCACTAGGGATCACTGTGTTGCCAAAATCCCCATTTTTCAATCCATAAATAAAAACTGGATCCTGACCTACTTCCTTTGGGATATGTAAAGGCTAAAATAGGGGGACGCTTATTAAAATGGCCCTGCAGTTTTCGTTCTGTATTCCCCCTTCTCACTTAACAAAAACAGACTGTGGTGATGTTAATGTAAGTCACTGACAGGTATGTGACTGGAGGCACTACCGTACCTTCTCCCCGAGAAGTGTGGGCTGGGTTTACCTCTACTCTTTCATTAGCCTGCCCCCACCACAATTACACGTTGACACCATGCACAGTGAACAGAATAATTTGAATACTAAATACATTGCTGGAAGTCTCACTGAACTGCTATTAGAAGCTGTCAAAAAAGCAAACAAAACATTGTTATTTCCCACCAAGTTTTTATACAGCCTAAAAACGTAATGCCATTCTATAAAAATCAATGGCCTTCCCTTGCTTAAGAACAGTGTGTTCTGCTCTAATCAAGCTCTCTCTTACGCACAGTATAAAGTATTTGGAGAACAGCGATGGAAACACGAGGCATACGATTGCAAGTTATTCGTGAGGCATGGAGTGCTTGGGAAAGGGGTATCAGGGAACAGCATCACAAGTTTTGGCCATACCAGTAGACAAAGGGGGAGTTCACATACCTTCTAATCAAGAGCTGGGAGCACGTCCCAGAAAACTGACCAGCAACCAGGTTAAAAACTGCAACGTGGTCAAGACCCACAGAACTTGGCAGCATGAGCTGTCCTAGTGCACGGAAGACTGTTAGAGAGCACTGCATTCACACCATTAAAATAATAATGTCGCTCTAGGCAGGGTAATACACGTTTCAGGAACAGCAGAAGAACAGCAGAAGACCTCAGAAAAACAGGCCAGCCAGGCTAGAAAGAAGCCTCTGCTGGGAACAGGTT
Source organism: Eurystomus gularis (assembly GCA_013400335.1). Lineage (NCBI taxonomy): Eukaryota > Metazoa > Chordata > Aves > Coraciiformes > Coraciidae > Eurystomus > Eurystomus gularis. The sequence continues at coordinate 34,410 of VZZY01001033.1, read as the reverse complement.
ATTTCTTGACTCTTAGGAGGTTTCTGCTGTGTCTTCTGTGCCCCGCTCCGGTATTACCCTTCCCCTCTGTGGAAGTGGCTGGGCCATGCATTGGTCTCATCCCACTGAGCAACTCCATGGTAGTTGTGGCTCACAGTATGATGGAGGAGTTACTTCTGACAACAACTAGCATAATAATGATTTCAGAAGAGCATTGGTGGAACAGTGGAAGAGTTTTAAGACCAAAAGCACACAGGTAAGTGGGAAGTGCTGAACTGCAAACAGAATATGGGAGAGCTGAGGCATTTCTGAGAACATGGAATAAAAATTTCCAGAAATCAACAATTTCCCAAGGAACCAGTGCATTTACACAAATAGGCAGATCCCCTGCAAGGACTGCGAAAGACACAAATCTCAGAGGACAGAAAAAGACATCCAAAACTTTCTTGCCCTGAGCTGTTAATAGGAGAATTGCCGACATAAGCAGCTAAAACATTCAACATCAGGTTCCCTCAGACTTGAGCTGGAGCTGCTAACCCAAAATCAGTCTGCCTCCCTTGCTATTTTAGTCCAAGGCAGATAATGCAGGTTGGTCAACTTAAACCTAAAAGACTTTTTTTTTTTTTCATCTTGCATTGCAAACCTATCCTCATATAGTATGTTTCATTTAAGGCAATGTTAGTATAGTAGGCAATTGGCAGGAAAGATGTCAACTTAGAGTTAGGGGTTTGTTTTCTCCTCATGTAAAACATCCTATTTTAATGCTTCCAGTATCCCAGACAAAACAGCATCACTTTTCTTTCCTGCCTCATGCTCTGACTCAAGTGAAAACAACCATAAGGTTAAAACCTGAGTACGTAATGAGTCACGAGACCCTACATCTCTTGGCACGAAAGGCAATGCTGGTTAGAAAGTCAAAAGGAGATAAAGAGGATCGTGAGCTTGGTATATTTGTCAATCACTGCAACATAATTAAGCTAGCAGTTTGGGTTTGGGCCCTTTTAGGGTCTGAAGAACACTCCTGATAACAAGCTTTAACCATAAGCAGAAAGAGCATGACAAAGATAGGTGTTACACATCTACCACAACAAAGAGCATTAACAGAAATTATTGGAAACTAGTTGGATTGGCAAAAAAACAGAAAAATCTTTCAAGCAGAGGTCACCTTGTCAGAAAGATGATATGGCACATATGCAACACAACTTACCTTTTTTAGGTTAAGAATTACTACCAAGCAATACAGTGAGGTGCGCTGTACAAAATGCCAGTCTGTATCAAATATGGAGCATTTCTCCTTGAGAAGTATCAAAATAGGGAACGGGTTTCAGCCAAGAGCCTGCCAAGGCTGCACAGGGAAAGCATTCACCATCATGAGTGCAGAAAAGCACCACCAATGAAACGCGGCCTTTCCTGCCACCAGAACGAAAACCAGCATAGTAGAGTGTCAGCATGCCAAGCACGGCAAAATTAAGCCTTACATGTAGCATATTCATAATAGCCCCAATGCTCTGGCACAACAAACACTGCGTTCCAACAGTCTAGGAAGCGTGTTTGTGATTCACAGGATCCCTCAGGAAAAGTCAGGTACCCGCATCTACTCCAACTCAGGATACACCTATTGTACCAGAAGCACCACGTGCATTCAAATCCCAGCCAAAACTGATGCAGATTAGATCTCCACATACTGGCCTGTCTTCTGAAATGTTACCCATTAGATACCACTAGGAGGTCAGGACTAAACTCCCAAGGCTGGCTACTTGCTTTTCATGTTCTTTGGCAGATTAGCTAGCCCATGATACAGGTACAAATCTCAATTTATTTGGACAGTGCTTAAAACTGCCAGTGTACTTCACAGATGACCTGTCTGCAACAGTCTAATACTTTAAAACAAACAGATTTCAAAATATTTTAAACTTTTGATTTAGCAGGCACATTACTTTGCGTTTCAGAAGTTCACCATCTGCTGGGTTTACCTTTTAAGTCTCTCCGCACTCCGGCTGCGCAGCCATCTGGGATGAGATAATTTGAACAGCAGACTGTTTCCTCCCATGTTACTAGAGAGGAAGAGCAGCCAAGCATGTATGAATAAAGTCTATTTCATTCTTTCAAACAAAGGTGGAGGAGGATGATTTGAAAGTTAAAAAAAAAAGACAAGGGGGAAGAGAAGAACACTAAAAATGGCAACCCCACTTTCCGTCTTCAACTGCACCATGACTACCAGAGCTGAGTCACAGTTACTATTGATTATAAATAAGCAGGAGGGAACAGAGCTTGACTTACAGATCCCAAGGTGAATTTGCAAGGCTGGCAGTTAGAAAGCTTTTTCATTTGTGAAGCATAAAGGGGCGAAGTAGCAGTGTAAAACAAAGAAGTTCATTCTACATCTACTGAGTCATTTTTCCGACTGAAGCCAGCTGAGGCATCAGCATCTCTTGTCCATCAGCCGCTGCAAACCAGGCAACACCACTGAGGTTAAGTGCACCTATGTGGACTCAGGAAAATCCACATCTTCTGCATTTGCTGTAGGAAAAGTTTTGTTAAGGTACCAAATGCCAGCTTCTTAAGTTATATGGACACAGAAGGACCAGCATCTTTAAAATGTATCCTTTCACTATCAAGTGGCTTTGAAACACTGAACCCCCTATGCTAATTCTTCTGGAATAAGTCACAGTCACCTCAAATCCTTTGCTATTCAACATACCTCAACAGGCACAGGAAGCCCTGAGACAGACCATTTAAAAAAACCAAACCCTACAGGTTATTTCTGTGTTGATCAAGAAGTTTGTTTTGTTCAACACAGTAAAAACAGCCAGGAAAAAAGGTTGCGCTGTGACAATTCCAGTGCAAGGTCCTCAAAAGGGAGCTGTACAACCATTTAAAGAAGAGGTAACTCCGCTCTACAGAAATAACACTTAGTGTGTCATTGTCAGCTCTTTCTAAAATCTTGACAAGGCATGCTGCTTGTCTTGTTAAGAGGGAAGCACCATAACATACATCCTACACTTCATCAAAAGAGTAATTCTCACCCAAAATCGTTGCAAATTTGCATGACAGCACAAAGGTGAATTTGGAAGCAGGCAACAGAAGGCTCCGAGGCTTGCATGCCTCCAACAGTGCATGGCTCCACTCATTTTGTAACAGGAGCAGCAAAACTTTGGTAAGCTGGCCACTGACAGCAGCTCTTTTTCCACCTGTTAAGGAGCCATTAACTCTGAAAAATGCTCATGCACAAGCATATTAAAGATACTTATTATCCACATATAGTTTCACAGCAATAGTCAGCAGTAAGAGGCAGTAAGTAGCAGTAAGTGGAAGGAAGAACAGAGATTACACACTCCATGTGCAGTGCTGGGGGATGAGAGAACAGACAACCACAGAGACCACACCCTGCCCTGCAGATCCACAGCTGGCTCATCCTGGTCTTCTCCAGGAGCTGGGCTCAACTCCCAATCCCACATTTTGGCATCCAGTCCTTTGCACCCCTCAGACAAAACCATAAAGCCTTCTTGCTGAAATTCTCTCAGAAGGCAAGTCTGGAAAGACAGGGGATTAAGAAGCGATCGATGAGAACTGCCGCAAAGCAACAATTTACCCAGCAGGGTTGTCTTGATAAAAGTGTGCTCACTGACAATTTCTCTCTCACCTTTGTTATTTAAGTTCATCCATTCCCCGCTATTTCAGCCTCTGAGCACTGGCACTCAGGGACCCTACCCAGTCCAAAGCCCCCAAGAAGACACAACCTCAGTGCCCCACACAGTGTCGGATTCGGGCACTCAGTAGACAGATGCTGCTGCTTAGGAAAAGCTCAAAACCACGCACCTTATAGAGCTGCAAACACTCACCAGGAGGAAGTGATGGAGACAACAAGTTTCATCTGCTCCTTGACCCTCAACAAATTGAGGAAGACTGTTACTATCATCCCTGGGGCGTTCTGAAATAAGACCTCACTCTGAGGAAAAACAAGCTCAGCTCAGAATTAAGTGAACGGAAGTGCCTTGCAAGGAGCATGCAGCTGCCTACAGACCAGACTTTTAGGAGCTGCCAAAGCTTACTCCACCTGGCCTCTAGGCTGGCTGTGATCATAAGAAAGAGCAAATAGTCATCTGGCCAGCTGTCTGATGTGCATAGCAACAACTGGACTGGATAAAGACGACAGTTCATTTTTGTAAGAAACAATATATTTTATTTTTCTGACACCACAGCCCTGGCGAGTGGTTTTGTACCAAATTTAATGGAGGTTACACAGAACGTTTTACGCTGGGGAGGAAAAAAAAAATAACCACAAAAAAAATCCTGGATAACTTTTAGTGTCTGTTCCACTCCCACATTAATAAAATCACTTGGGGTTTCTAAGAAAAGGAGAATAGGAAACAGTGAGAGAGACTACTGTAGGATGTAACAGTGTCCAAGTCCAGCCCCTTCCTGAAAGTGGGAAGAGTCCCCACATGAGGAGAGGCTCTCCTAGATTTACTCCCCAAAATAACACAATGTATTGCAGCTGCCATAGGAGGAGACAGAAGGGGGACGGAGAGAGAGAGAAGCCTATTTAATAAAGAGTGGGAGGGAGAGACAGAAGGTGCTGGACAGCACGCCATAATTTGAAAAATATGTCCTTAACTTATTATTTATTTCTTTTAAAAGATTCCCCTCACTGAACTTAAGTTCCTTTTTGTGCTTTTCATTAATACTCTGCTCTGAGGTCGTAGTTTGGTTTTTCTATACATTGGAGTTGAAGGAAAATAGTCCGAAGTTCTGAAGATGGATTCTCCACCTAAAGTAAACAGCCTAGAATCCCATTCTCCTCTCACCCCAAAGACTAAAGTCTCTGCTAAAATCCCTTTTACAATATAGTACAGTACACAAAAAACCCCAAAAATAACCGAGAGTCCTGGGAGAAGCCAGTCCGAAGGACGTAAACATACAGAGAATGGTGCAACTTGTGACAAATGGCAATTCTCAAAATACAGCTACAGATTCTCAAAGCAGGTGCCGTCACGGGATACCCAAGTCCACAAAAATAATTTTTAAAAAATAAATCTTAAAAAAAAACAACCTGTTAAAATGAATATTTTTTTTTTCAGGTAATTCCATACATTCGAGATTTCCCAAAGCATCCTCTGGTCTCTTTTCACCTATTGCATGGCCAAACTGTACTCCTGAAGCTCCCAAAAAAGCCCTCAGGACTTGGAATCTCATCTTGACAAGGATCAGAACATCCAGTCTTATGGTAGCAGCTTAAAACATCATGTTCCCTGGGTTTCCAGGGCCTTGGCTAAATCCTCCCATGCCAACGTCAGCAGCCATACCTCGGGGCCTCATCTGGGCGGGAATCATGATGTTTTGTTGGGGTCCCATCATGCCCTGCATTGACATCATCATACCAGGTGACCCTACAGGGCCCGGGTGGCTGTACAGCCCTGCAGGGGCTCGGTCCTTGCCTGGGATCATGCCCACAGCGGCCACAGGGTTACTCATTAGCGCGGGCTGGCCAGGCATCGCCGTTTGTGCTGGTGACATCATGCGGTGGTGCGGCCCCATCATGCCTTGCTGCAGGAAGGCAGGTGGTCTCATTGGGTTATGACCTGGCATGGACGGAGCCGTCCCAAGAGGGATATCCGGAGTTCCCACGGGCCCGGGGCCCCCCATGCCAGGCAACGTTAGTCCCATCCTCGGGGTCTGCTCTCCTATCATCCCCTGCATGTGGGAGAACCCAGGCCCAGGACCCTGTGGCTGCTTGCGGCCTGGCACCTCCCCACGAGGGAAATACTGTAGTGTCTGGCTAGGCTTCTCCGACGGGATAATCCTGGACAGGTCAAACTCGGGTATTCCCGTGGCTCCAGGACGAATCACCTCCTGCAGCTCTGGATCACTGAAAACCGAAGGCATATTGTTTCCAAGAACAGTGAAGGAGTCTGGACCGCCAGGGCCTCCAGTCTTGCAAAGTGCTGGATCTGTCGAACTTTGGGGCAGGTTGGTAGGACGCCCCAGAGGTCCTTCTCCGTGGAAGCCCATTCCTGCCGGGAAGTTGCCTTGTCCACCGCTGGGCCCATTGTGTGGAAATGGCACCTGCTGTGGAGGGGACTGTACGGGAGGGAACCCCTGTGGGAAGCCCAGGCGTCCTTGAGGTACCATTGGAGACTCCTGGGAACCGTGCCCCATCATCGGGTTGTGTGACATCAGGCCAGGTCCCACGGGGACCCCATGAGGAGGTATATTGGGTCCCATAGCATTTGGAGAGGGCATCTGGTTGTTATGGGAAAGAGGCTGGGTCATTCCCATTGGGCTAAGGGTTGGCATTGGACCCACTGGGTTTGGACCTGAAATTCGAGGATTCTGAGAATTAATGCCCATTCCTAGGGAAGAAATAAGAAATCAAATTAAATAATAGCCAATAATCATTAAAAGAAGCTACCAGAGAGTTTTCTGCAAGGTTATAGAGTCCACACACAAAAAAATAGTAAAAAAAAAAGTCAGTAGTGGCTCTAGAAAATGGTATTTTAACCAAAAAACTGATGCCACCTGCACAGCCGCCTCACTAAGCTTGTCACTGTCCAATCAAAAAGTGACTAAACCCTGCTCCATAAGTAGGATCTTGTTCCAACCCATATCTTAACTACTTCCCTGGCAATCTATATGACACAAGCAGCAACAAACAAGTCTGTGACAGATTATCAGCATATGAACACTTGTCCACTGGGAAGTGACTGAATCTCCTTTCAAAACTCAAGTAGTAATAAATCAGATAACCCTCATATGACTAGGAGGTGTCGATCAATGAGGTTAATGAGCTACCATCGTGAACTTATTCAATTAGCCAGTTTCCCCAGGTATGTTCAGCCACACTGTGTGAAACAGACAGCAAAGCTATAGGTAAACTCATCAAGAATTCATTACCAATGGCTGCTCTCCTGAAACATCCTCTCATCCCCTCTTCAACTATGTTAATCCAATTGGGTGGAGGGGCTACACCCTAGTTTTGTATAAAATATGTACCCACAAATATCAAGCTATCAGCAGGGATTGGATTTCTCAAACAAACATGCTGACCCACAAGACAGCCCAAAAGGACAACGTTTCATTTTACTTTTCCTTTAACTCTCCCAGGCAGGGAGCAGGACAGTTTCCCTCAGTCCTGGCTGAGGTCACCTGCCATTACACATTCCCTATATGAAAAGACATACGTTTTGAGAAAGCACTCTAACACTCTTCTTCTGTAACAAACTCAATCCACAAAAAACAGAAGACCAGATGATTCATTATTAAAAAAAAAACCACAACAACAAAGCACAAACATACAAACAGAAAACCCAGAAAAAAACGTGAAGCTTCTGTGACACTGCCTTAAGACAGGGGAAGAATGGTTTCCTCTCGATAACATGTTGTAGGTGTGACCCTTATTCCCATGAGCAGCTTTCATTCACACAAGTACTTCCAGTCTGCCTGAGTGGAAATCTCTGCCATACATAAGGGCTTTCCAGATTAGACACTTTCTGAAGAACGGGCACTTTCTGGACAGAAAAAAAAAAAAAAAGGCTGCAAAGAGAATTTCTGTCTCCCCATTTCAGAGGATTGCAATTGTCTTCCTCAGAAACAATCCACGGCTATATATTCTTCAAAGTTTTTCCCTGTCACCATCTTCATTTGATGAAGCTTCCATAAACATCACCCTCACTGTATTGCCCAATAGCTTGGGGCTTATATTTCTTCTAGTTTCTTACCTGGTACGCTGTTCATAGGTGGCAAGTTTGGGGAGCGTGCTGGAGGGGAGTCATCATCCGAGCTAGCCACAGTTTTGATGGCATCATGATAGAGCGGTGTAGAGCTGGGCATGGCAAATTTGGACATCCTGGACATCATAATGGAAAGGGGATTCTGGGAGAGGGTAGGCTCTGGAGGCATTGTGTAAGGACTGCTAGAGGGAAGATTTCCAGGGAGAGTCACAGGAGCAGACTGGCTGACTGTGGAAGGAGGTGGACCACCTTAAGGAAAAAAAAAAAAAAAGGAAAAGAAAGAGACTTAATTTTTTTCCTTCTTACCATTTTTTTTTCCTTAAATCCCACCCTTTTCTCCTAGAAATCTCAAAAACTAGGAATCCTTTTTATTGTAAGAGACCAAGCTGTCAATGCCTGTGAAAGGTAACCAGAAAAAATAAGCCTATTGGTCAAGATGGTTAACATTTGTTATCCATGTTCTGCAGTTCTACTGGAAATATCTTGAGAGTCTACAAATCCACATGAAGAATTATCAGGCAAGCCTGAAAATTCTACTATTAAACTTCTATACACTGAAGAGAGACTTAGGGTACCAGGTTTAGCCATAAAAATTGAAATCTATAATCAATTAATTGTTCCTGCACCCACCAAATGTCAACTGTATCTCCTTTCCCTTTTTCTTTAGTGGACATCAAATAAACACAAAAGACATAGGCAACAGAACAAAAGCAGTAGCAGATATTATGCCAAGACATGAGAGCAGATTTCTGACAAGCTGCATCAGCAGCTACAAGTAAAACTCCCTGTTTATGTTTCATTTCAGGTGACACGTAATGTATTTACTGCTCATGCCATTTAAAGAAGCGTTCTCTGCACCTATTAGCTTAACATCATCCTTTGCTCTCCCAAAACTGGAAATAACTTAACTGCACTTCCAATCTCCTTTGTTCTTCACTGAAAAATTTCATGCCACCCAGACCACACGTGAAGGCAAGATGCTAAATCAAAGTTGCGCTGTCACTGAAAATTCACTGCACGTTCCTCAGTGCACCCACCCCACCCTGAAGTGGGAAATGACAATAGAGAATACAAAAATCCTGCAATGCCGAAACGTTTATGCTCTGGAAGAGCTGCATGTAAAAGCATTTGTTAAGGCACGGACCAGAGCACTCAGTTCTGACTTGCAGGTGCTTGTTGGGCACGGCCTCAGCAGGCACGATGGACAGTAACGCCCGGGCTTCCTTCCTGAGTGCAGAGACCCGAGAAGCAACTCTGAAGGCTGGTGCCAAGGGGTCACCCTCCCAGGCACCGGCGCTCCTGGTGCCCCAGCCGCCGTTACCCGCAGCGGCACTAGAGGGCAACGTGGGCAAACGGCTCCTCTCCCGGAGCGGGGAGCACAGGGCCCGGTGTGCCCCGGGTGAGCTCCGGGAGGGTTTGGGAACGGGAAGGAGGGGACAGAGGCATCCCGCCAGCAGCCCGGAGACATTCAGGAACAGGTTCTTGAGCAACCTAGTCTAGGGGGAGGTGTTCCTGCCCATGGCAAAGGGTTGCAACTAGATGATCTTTGAGGTCCCTTCCAACCCAAAACCATTTTATGATTCTTTGAGGCAGGGCAGCACCAGCACCTGCACCCTGAGGTCCCAGGCATGGCACAGCCCCAGTGTACTACCGAATGCTACGTATGCTGGTGGCTCGCTCTCTCCAAAATGGTTGAGGTCTGAAGAAACGTTAGCAGACCTCCCTGTCTGTGGTGGAAAACCCTAGAAAGCACTAACCGTACCTGATCTACCTAGATACATGACTGGCTAACTATGCTTAGCATGTCTCTGCAGGAGTCTTTTATCTCCAAGTGTTTTCATAACATCAGCTGGATCTTCTCCACAAAGCTATGATCACCAGGAGCTATGGCAGAATGGTCAAAAACCCCTCCAAGGTGAAATTTCTCCCATTAACACTCAGATTTCCCCCCCCCCCCCACCTCTTGACCCCACCTTTTCACTTTCATGTCCTCTGAGTGACCAGCCCTCACCTCATCTCAGGAGGCACGGTGCAAACCCACAAATACAACAGGAGGAACAAAAGCACTTGTGCACCACCCACATAGACACCCACCAGACCCTCAGCACAACCTCCTTCCAATGGGCAAAGCACGCTCTAGCTTCTGCCACCCTGCAAGAAACATCCTCCCTCCCCTTGGGCAACCCAGCATGAACCAAAGGGCCAAATCCAGCTAGCAGGCGGCACTCACCCGACTCCACGTTCCCCATCATGGCTGGAGAAGACATGGTGAGAGATGCCTTGTGGTTCGGGGGAATCCCAGGGCTCTGCAAAGGAGGCTTTGGAGACGAAGTCCATCCCGGAGAAGGTGCAGGGAGAGATGGAGACTTGAGGTGGACAGGAGAAGCAGCAGCAGATCCCAAGACAGGGGGAGACTTAATGGAGGCAGCAGCAGCTGCGGCAGTGGGGCCGGCAAGCATTCCTGCCAGCTGGGAGGGCGTCTGAGGGGACTTGAGGTTCCCCGAGGGAGACCCCATCATGGGAGACTGGACCTGGCGCATCGTGGGGGACTTCAGGGGGTTGATTCCTGGCGAATGCACCTGACCAGCTGCAGAGATATCCAAGGGCTTGCGGCCGAGGCTGCGCTGCGCAGGGGGAGCAGTGTTGAGGCTATTAGGGTTACTGGTGGGATTGAGAGGTAGTGGCGGCATGTGGCTGAGCCGGTTGTTAGTCCTTTGGTCAGGCCCCATCTGTTCTCTGAGATTTCGGAGACCAACTCCTGGGCCCTGAGACATGGGAAGGAAAGGCCTGGGACCCATGCCATACTCCTGCTGCGGGTGCTCCCCAAATGGCAGTGGCACCATTTTCTGCTGAGAGGAGAGCATCTCCGAGACGCCGGGACGCAGTTTCATCATCTCTTCCGGCCCGACTCCTGCCTCCCTCAGCTTCTGAGGGACCAGGGGTGGGTTGGAGCCCATGCTGACATTCATGCCCATGTCCCCCTTCATGCTGCCAGGGCCCATCCCGAACTCCAGCTCCCTGCTAGAGGCCATTTGTGGAGGTATCCCTTTTGGGAAGTCCCCCCTGGAGGGGCTCATCGGCCCTTCCACTGGCATTCGAGGGAAGATGGGGTTGTTCCCAGGCTCCATGTGTCTCTGGGAGGGCATCATTCTGTTTATCTCCATGCCAGGCCTGATGCCTTCCATGTTCAGGCCAGGAGGCAAGCCCATCTGTTTCTCTGCCAGCTGCTGCTGATAGAGCTCTTCAGGCAGGCCCTGCGGATTGGGGAACCGCTCCCCTCGGCCAGGGCCGCTGAAGACACCCTGGCCAGGAGGGAAGTTTCGGCCATCTGGGATTTTTGGCACATCATCTGGCCAACTAACTCCTGAAAGCCCAGGCCGGGAGGCGGGATTCGGGACACTGGGGCCCTCCATGTCAGGGTTCATCATTCCTGCAAAACCAGGCAGGCGCATCTGGCTCCCGGGCACGTTCGGATGAGGGGCCATGCCCCTGGGGGGCAGAGAGTGGGACATGTTCATGCCTTCAGGGAAGGGCTCGGGACCCCCAGGTCCCCAGCCCTCCCCAGGGGTCATCTGGTATGGAGGGGGAGGGCCTCGGACCACCCCACGAGGCCCATGTTGATGGACCATCATATCCTGCAGGGAACACTGCTGCACAACCACCTGCTCTTGCTTTCTTCTCTTCTCCTCGTAAAACTCCTGCTGCAGCTTGAGCCAGGCCACCTGCTCAGGAGTCATGTGATCCAGGTGATCTGGACCTATGGGTCCTGACTGGGAGTTCATTGGTGGTGGCCCCATTTCATCTGGGGAAAAAGGCATATCCCTGTGTCCTTGAGGGCCAAATGGAGCCCCTCCATCTGTCCGAGACCCTGACCCTTTGCCTAAACTTTGGGATTGAGCCATCATGGCCTGTATTGGCCCTTCAGGTTTCTTCTGGGGACCATCCAGCACCCCAGCAGTTGGGGGTGGCCCCCCACTTTGCCCTCCCGCAAACTCCTTCTCATCAGGGAAGAGCATGCGCTGTATGTCCCTCAGGGTCTGCAATGAGCGCTCTCGATGCTCCAGCTGCTCCTGTGACAGTCCATCTGGATTCTCACCCAAACTGGATGGGTCCCCACCAGACACCTGCGGGGGAGGACCTTTGGGATCTGCAGCAGAGCTATTGCTACCTTGGGAAACTGGGCTAACTGCTCGATTATTGGGGGTCGAACTCTGCCCAAATCCTTCTGTCTGCAACGGGGTAGAGCTGGCAGGGCTGCCCACAGACATCACTTTGCTTTCCACACTGGGACTGTCCTGATCTACGGGACACGGGGGGCCAGTGGATTTGGATACTGGCGCTGACACAGGTGGAGTCGGCTGCATTTTGGCGTTCTGGGAAGGGTTCTGGTCCTGGGCAGCAGGGGGCTGGGGCTGCGGCAGGGGCTTGGGTTCAGTCCGAAGTGCAGTGATCTGGGGGTTCTGCAAAAGAAAGCCACACAGTGTCACTGGCTCTTCTTACAGCCATGTCACAAGCAGCAGTGCAAACAAAATATCCTGTCTCAACCCCACCAGCCCCCACTCTGCAAGGAAGGGTTGCCTTCATGCAGTGATTAGAGCAGCATCTTGGCCATGCAGGAACCCATTTTGCTCAAGCATTACAGCAGGTAGCCCTTGCTTCTGTGTTAGCTCTGCATGAGTAATGGGTTGGAAATATAACACCTAAACATCGCAAGACTCCAGCTCTTCTTTGGATGATCCAAGACATTTATTTACAGAAGGCTAGAACAACAACTCTCTCTCTCTTTTCCACTCTAAAACTTACTTCAGGGTGTAAATAATCATCCATCTCTCTGAATCACACACAAGCATATTTACCATTTCCCTTCCCACCCATACGCAGGTATTCCCTACCAAGGGTACAGTGTTTCGTTCCGCCTTGCTGTTTGAGATGTTCTGAATATGAAAGGACACAATGGTTTCCACCTGTCCCTTCAGCACAGCTTCTGCAGCCCTGCAAAAACACACAGATAGATGCACACATCCAGTTGAAGCTAAGAATCAACTTTTCCTAATTGCCCTCCCTTCTAGCCTTCAGCTGACAGAAGGGAGAAAGACTTAACCACACAAATGTAAATCTAGAGGAGTAGCAAAAGAAAAATGTTTACATCTACAAACTCATCAGCACTCATGGTTCATGTCTTGGTTGAAGCCATCCTGGCTGCTACTCACTGCATGGATTGCAAAACAGTATCTGTAAGCATTTGAAAAAAAAAAAAAAAACAAAAACCCACAACAAAAAAAAGCCACAACAGAAAAACCCCACACCAAGAAAAACCCAACCCACCTCAGAGGAATAAATAATCACTTCTCAGAGGGGAAGAAGTAGTGACTTTCTCTACTTCAGCCCCTTCAGCAGTCCCAAAACAAGTAAGGACTTTTTGCTAAAAGAAAGCACTTGATGGAGAAAGTGCACTTGAGAACCTCTTAAAAAGGGAGCACAAATGCAAGCCCTGCTCCCTGAAGACAATCAAGCATCTACCTACTTACTTGTTGGCCATCTCAGTAGAAAAGACATAAACCACTTTGGATGGAGTCTTCTGCCCACTTGCTGGCTCCAAAGCAGCAGTCAGGCCATGAGAAGGTGTGGAAGACCTTGGGGCTGAAGCATTTGAAGGAGTCATGGAGTGTGGTGTGTGCTGAGACTCCTGGGATTTTGCATGATCAGCAGAATTGCAGTCTGGAAGGGGAGAAAGACGAAAGGAGGAGAATCAATACGTTATAAGCTCTTTGGAAATCATTTCTGAAAACTGATCAGAGCTTTTCCTGCCCTGAAGTTTCCTGCTTTTCCTTTAAGCCCCGCTAAAGGCAATTAATCTATTACACCATGGATCTTCCCTCTAATGCCATGCCACCCTTCAGGCATCACTGGGAGAAAGGCTATCTTTCCAAGGCAAGTGGCAGTTCCCAGGGCTGATCCCTTTGAATTCTCTAACAGCCACACAGAATAGCAGGAAAGCCACACACTAAAGTGAAGAAATTAGTCTATGCCTAAGGAGAACACTCTGCAAAACTTTTTTCCTTCAGCCACCTTAGGCAGGTGACCTAGCAGATGGACAACAAAGCAGAGATGGACAACTGAACATCTAGCCTGTTTTTGCACTGCCTCACAGAGGCAACATCAGAGCCAGGAACAGAACACAGAAATCCCAACTCTCTGGCTTGTGTTACCAGTTGAGGTGCTATGGGTTATGTATCTGTGTTGACAAAACAATCTTGCATATTGTTCAAAACCCCAGTTACAACAGGCCAGTTCCTGAAAGGCCAAAGATCAGAAGGAAACTAACAGGTTGCATTTGTACTTTCCAATCCTCTGGGGGAGTTTCACAGTTACAAAAGAACTTTCCCACCAGAGTCAAGTCTGCACTTTAACTGAGCATGAAAACGACATTTACCAATGCCAGCTAGGACAACCTCTCCTCTTTGCCTGCTCTCAAGACCTTTAGACTTCATTGGCTGGAACTTACAGAGCCCCAGACAAATAAATATTTCGCTAACACTTGCATAGCAATTCTCCATCTCACAGAGGACTCCGACTAATTGTCTGCACTTGTGCACGAATCCTGGCAAACATACCTTTGATTTCAGGGTCGTCATTAGGAGTCCCAGCTTCCCTCTGTTCAAAGGAATCTGCTGAAATGCTCCTCTCTCTCTTCCCCTTCCCCTTGGCACCATTTCCAGCCCCATTCTTCAGCCCCATGCTCCCACCTGGGCCAGGGAGCACTTTGGGGGGGTGACCTCCACTTTTGGGGTCACAGGGAGAGGGCTGAGATTGGCTGGTGGAGCCCCCTTGTTTGCCCTGGTTGGAAAATTTGGAATCCAGCTGGGGGTTGCCAGATGGGGACATCACTGTAGGGGGACGGACCATCACCTCCTGCTTTGATTTGGGGCTGCTAGGGACAGAGAAAAAAAAAAAGTGACAAATCTCACCATGGATTCTTTCAACCCTGTAGCAACAGATTAGGGATATGCAGAAACAACCACTGCCACCTTTGCAAGCCAAGACAATTGCTGACAAATGAAAAATGCCTGCAAGCTTAGAGTCATGCAGGTGCTTTTTTGAACAAGCCCCGAAAAGGTTATTATCCAAGATGGGATCTCATTGCTCAAGAAGGCACCAGGGCAAGCTACAGACCTGCCAGATCCCAGGAACTGCTGTCACATGAGGACCTACATCTGGGGCTTCTGTCAATAAAGACAACGGTTTCTATGTGCACAGAGAAGTGCCTCACACCAAGACCAGCTCAGAGTAAACAAACAAGGCACAATAAAGTTCACCTCAACACTCTCCCGGACCCCGACTATATGCTGCTGCTCTGATCAGAGCAGACTCCCCCCCTCCAGCCCCCACGCCGTCCCCCTCCCTTGCACCTCCCTATCCAGTTCTACAGGGAGCACACGGAAAACCCAGCATTACTGCAGCATTCATCATACATTGGGGCGAGCTGCCAGGAAAACACAAACCTCTGACCGTGAAAACAATTAAACCAGCTACAACCTGCCTCTGAAGAAGGAAAGAGAAGGATACCATCTCCCTGCACACTCCTGCGAAATGGGGCAGATGAAGCTTCTTTAAATTTGCCAAAGGAGATTCAGAGTCTTCCCTTCCCTCTTCCATTCAGCAAATTGCATCCTACACACTTTGCTTCTCTAGGGTTTACAGATGTATTAGCCACCCCTTCCTCCTCACACTCCAGTTACTCCACTGCTATTGGACCTTCTACATTGTGTTTTCCCATCATCACTGACACTTCCAACAGGCAGCGCTTGCTAGCATCCTCCTTGGGACTCACAAAAGCCGTTTCCTCCTCTGGACAGACATCTGATTTAGAGGCATTCTCTCTGAAGTACTCTTAAGCTCCAGTAAATAACCAAACTCAAGAATGCTGTCAATCAGACCACTGTACATCCCTGGACAGTGCTTCACTTCCATGTTTTTCCCCTTCTAAATCAGCAGAGGAGAGATGCTGACCTGCTGTACTGCCAGGTGGACGATGCAGAGGATCTTAGCACGCAGCTGATCAGACCCATAATATGGAGGAAGTGTTTTGTGTGAAAGTAGAGAGACCTGCTGCTGCTCAACCATCCCTTGGGGCAATAGATAATTAGGAGAGGGGAAAGGAAAAAAAAAAACAACAACAAAAAACAGATAGAAGCAGCATGTTTACCCTGCTACAGCCTATTCAGACACCTGATGGGAGGGAGGAGGGCATGAGGAATGGAGATTCCTCATCTCATGGGTTTACAGCTTTCAGTTCATCCTGAGCCAAGCAAAGGTGGATGCTTGTCAGGTACTTGGTGGGCCAGACAGGAACACAAAGCAGGACCAGCAAGCCACATGCACCGATCCTTGGTTAACCCCACAGCAGAGCAGGGACAGCATCATGCACTGATCCAGAGCAGCTGACTGCAGGCTCTCCTCCTTACCTCTGTGTGTTGCCTGACGGGGAGTTCCTCACTTTGGGGTTACTGGAATGCATTGACAGAAATCCTGAGCTCACAGTCTCACACGCACGCAGATGGGCTCTCGTCAAGTTCCTCTGGGGAGCGTGCCGCCAGAGGCAGCGTCGAAGCACTTTCTGCCACCCGCTTCTCTCAATGCTGGCTGTCTGCTTGCCTTTTTTCGCTTTGCTCCTCTCTGGGTTTGCACTGGGCGCTTCCCTCCTGCAGCTCCAGCATTCTCTAGACGCGTGCCTCCTGCTGCCCAGGGGAAGTCTCGCATCTCCAGGGCACACTGTTAATACCACCCCACAAGAAGAGAGCAGAAAAGCAGTGACTTTCCAAGCAGATATGTGGTATGAAGAAGTAAATGGCCATTCCTCCCCCGTGACTAAGAAGACGTAGGAGAAGAGCTTTCAGATGCCTCAGTCCAGCTGTGTATTTCAAAAGGGAGGCTGCCCTGGCTGGCCATTCAGTTTACAGGCAGCAGGGCCATCTTCCCTTCATTCAAAGCAAACCACTCTGGAGTCAACAGAACAGGAAAGTGTCTCATATACGGACACTGATTCTGCATCTGTGCTCAGCTTGAAGGCATCTCACATCAAGTCACTAGGAAGCCAAAATTACAAGTCCCCAACATGACTTAGCTATACAGAATTCCCCTGTGAGTGGCCGTAATTTGATATTTCTTAAGAACAAACTCTGCTCAAATCTTTTGTTTCCTTGGTCCAATATAACTAGACATATGTTCAATGATGTGTGCTAAGGGTTGCAAAGGGAGGAAAATAAAATAAAATGCCTTCCTGACCACCTATAAGCAACCAGCTATGCTGTGATTACTCTGAAAATGCCAGAGGTTAGTCACTCATATCTATTAGAAAGGCCAGAAGATCACTAGAGAACTAACCCTCTAGATTTGCTCAGCAACACTATACAGACTATTGAGACTTAACCACTCCCCCCCAAGGCACTTTTTCAGCATCTTTCTAAGAAACAATATGCATGACGCAGGCAATAAGGCACATAAAACTGTTTCTGGAGGAGGAAACTATTGAACATTACTGCTTACGTCCTTTGGGCTAAATTATTTTGGAACAAATTTCTGTCTTGTTTATGTTTCAACAAAATCTCTCCTGTTCATCTCACCTACTCAGATGCAAATCCACTTAATTTAGAATCTAACCAAGATTTATTGTTAATGTATTAAGCATTACTAGTTAAATATTATTCAAATGTAAATATACCCGGTATTCCTTCTCAGCACCAAAGAAGCAGTTTCTTCCTGTGTGTATCAAACGAAACAAAATAAATCTCAGACTGGAAGTGTCTTGAATTTTATGAAGAAATTACTGTTCAAATTGCATTTGGAAAACAAAAATTGGCTTGCTTATGTGCTGACACCAGAGGATTAAGAAACATAGGCACTGCGTGACCACCTCTGGCCAAGGAGAGTTACCAGTAACTTGTATTGAGCACCATGGTTTTACAGTTCCAAGTTTATGTAGTTGTGAGGTTGTGCCATTACAGTTTTTAGTGACTTTGCACTGCTGTACTTTAACATAATAATGCTGCGCACTACAGTTGTTCCATGAAGCTCTGCATCATCTCCATTCTCCTCCCTATTACATACCTCCTTCATGACCCAGAGAAATCATTCTGCTCCCTGTCCTCACCTCCACTGTGCTGCATAAACCCATTAATGTGGGAGAATGTTTCTGCAATAAAGGTCTCATTTTTAATGTCTCCTATTAGGCACAATCAGACGAACTCCAGTCTGAGCCACACACTCCAGAGGATTCACATGCACCTCTGGGGCTATCAGCTGGTTATCCCACTAATTTTGAGAACAATGTTGACGTTAATCTATTACTATTGTTACTACTGTCATGCTGTAATTGGAGCCGGTGCTATACAGATACATTAAAGACAAGAGAGAACATCTTCACTAGTATCTAAATTATACCATCTTTGCATGCAAATTTGGCTCCTACATCTGTTTTGACAACAAAACTGCAACATTATCAACAGCACCCAACTCCCTCTCTTGAAAGAGATGTCTGCATATGTAAAAGTCAGTAGAACTCGGATGATACTTCAGGGTCCTCACTTAAGGTGACGGTGTGACTGAAAACACAGTGAATTTCAGGTAAAAAAGAAAAAGGGAACAGTAGCATTAGAGTGAGAAGAGCTCAATGCTAAAAGCAGGAGGTAGATGCTTGTGTAATGAGTGTAATTATTCTAGTTGTTTCATTCTCTGCTTTTCCACTTTGGATATTTATGCATTATCATGGTACCTTTTATTATAAAACAAGAATTTTCTCAGACTTCCAGTTTTGCACAGTGCAATGAGAAAACATGAGCTGAATCAGGATCACAGTGGCTGCACAATGTTTCTAACATCAAACTTACAAGTACTTCACAGGGGGAAAAAAATATCCATTTTTTTAACTCTACTTTTTTATTATCCTATATACATGTATCTTCCATCTATTAGAATTGATACGCTCTGCAAGGGAACTGTATTTTCCAATCTCAGTTTAAATTTCTTCTTACCAGAGAGAGCTATAAAGGATACATCAATATATTCATTGGTGGAACAACCGCAACTCAACTTCCTTGGCTTCTCATTTCTGCACACTGGGAATGTACCATCTTTTATAATGTGAAATGGAAAGCCTCATCATTTTTCCAAATGCACTTCTAATATATGTATGTCTGGGAATCAAGGGTTCAATAATGGAAAAGCTCTACAGAACTGCATTTTTGCAGCTGGAGTCTGCCTGCCATAGCAAAGCCCTTATCACTGCTCTAAAATTAGAGGTGGGGTCACTGACAGTGAATGGTCATCAAGCTACTTGTCAAGACATTTTGTCAAACTACATCCAAGACAATATTTTCAGGATTGCTTTAGGGTATACCAGACAACAGCCACAGGGAAAAGGGATGGTTCAACTGGTTAAGTCATTCTCACCACCTCTCTCCTGACCACATCAGGGTAAGATCTGAATGGGAACTAAGCCAAGGGAAACAGCAGAAATCTATATTCAGCTGGATTAGTCCCCTGATCGGGTAGATGATGTAACCACACCAGTGCCACTGCAAGCTCAAAGGAGGAGGTGAGAACAGGTGAGAAGTAGCCTCACCCCATTTGGTTCCATCTTACAATTTGGACAGCTTAAAGTGACTTCAAACCTCAACTGCAGAGACTAAAGAGATGGACATGCATTTGTGTAGAAACTAATAGGTCCTCGTCTTTCCAACAGATAGCTTACCAAGACCCCTGGTGTCACGACACAGCAGTACTCATTGTGGAGGCCATGAGTTGTGAACTGCTCGTCTCACAAGAAAAGATCACCTGGGAAAAGAAGAGAGAGGAAGAGTTTCACCAACAAGAATGCACAGCCAAGCTGTGCATCCCTCCCATGCACCCAGCCACAGAAGCAGAGGAATCAAAACTTGCTCTGAACCACTAACAATAGGAAGCCTCTGCTCAAACTGGCAAGATTCGTCAGCACCAAAAAAGCCACCAGACTGAAAGAGTCTGAAGATGTGTGCTGTGCAGAGGGGAAATAGGTCAGACCTGCTTTAGCACTCCCACATCTGAGCTAGCTGGATTCCCATGAGCTCATCTGTGCTTAGAGAAGCTGGCACAAAGCTCAGACATGTAACCTCCCCTTCTCTGCACCCATGTCTCTTCAAAGGCTCACCTTCCCCTCACTATGTGCCCAGCAACTCCTGCCAAACCCTGTGCTTCATATATACAACCTCCTCCATAGCCAGACAACATACAAATAAAAACATCAAGCCTCAGGTAAAGGCAGGCAATCACATCTAGGGGAAAACCAGGCAGGTTTTACAAGGAAGAAGCACCATCTGGCAGCTCTTACTTTACTGTGTTACACTACGGGGAGAAGGGAACCCAGCTGCAAACCTTCCCAAGTAAGACATGCTGCAAGTTTGCTCAAGATAGAGGGGTTAGCCCCACCTTGCACTACGGTCGTTTCCTGTAAGGCCAAAAGAGTTCATGGCCCAAGAACCGATCAGCCACACTCTCAGTGATGGAGACAACCCTGCATCAATTAACTCACATGTTAAACTCGCATGTTAAAATGAGTTTAAGTGCCTGAAATTCAGTAACTCAAGGAAATGGGGAACCTGAGGAATGGCTTAATGGTATATTTGAGGTCGAACAGCTGCCTGCCAGCTTCTCCCTCACCCACTGAAAACTGGGGAGGCTGCGAGAACAGTATGAATCCAGACAACATTCACACCGTTGGGGCCCACGTGGTCTCTCGGAGCACTCTCAGCTATTTGCACTGCTCGGACAGCCTTGCAGTTCAAGTACAACTGCAAACTGGAATCACTACCAGAGGTTTCCTGTGCAATCCCAATGCATTCCGCTGACCAGATCTCCCACCAGGAACACAGGAGCTGTTGCGAGGCTCAATTAGTTACGCACTGTGAAACCCTGTGCATATTCTCTTCCCTCCAACATTCTCCAACTGCAGCTTCATTCTCCATCTACTGCAGCTTCACCTTAATAATGTAGCAATGTACCGCCATGTAATCCACTTCAACAAAACCAAATCACAAAGCTAGTCCCAAACAATGCAGCTACATTCTCCACCCAGTCCAGCCAAATCAAATAATGAAATCATCAACGTGATAGACCATCGTTATCTAGCCAAGTCACACCTGCAGACAGAAGCTGAAACAAACACCTATCGCAACAAGCTGCTTCATCCAGTAAAACCTACTACGGCAGCATAATCATCCCTGAATCCAATTACCCAGCTATATCTCCTCTCCCCTTTCCCCCACCCCACCCAACGAAACAATACAGGCTAAGCCATGTCAGTGCCAATACTGACCTACCTCTATCAAAGCAGTGGCAGAAATCACCTTTTCCCTTGAAAGGGTAAACATGTGAATACCAGCACACATCCAGATGGGGAGAATATATCACAGCACATGATCAGAGCTCTATTGCTTGAAACATTCAAGTCCAACTTAGCAAAGCAACGGAGCAGGGCAGCCTTACAGACCATAACTCAGGACTGCAAGAGGGACACAAATGATCAGACGTGACCCATCTTTAAGGCTGCACAGTTACTGCACTGTAATTCCATGCCCTGGTTTACCATCTCTGCCGCTCACCTGCACAATGTTAGCCCACAGTCGGCACAAGACAGCTTGCTTCACAGTGAATTTAAGAGCAGAAGGGTGAAAGTGTGTACACAAGCAGCTACCAACAAGCTAACAAGACACAAATGCACATCTTAGTTTACCTCTGGTAAAGAATTCATGAACCATCCCTGTACTTCTATGAACTAGACACTACATTACTGTACTGCAAACAGAAGGAAAAAAAACACACAAACAACCAAAACAACAAAAACATCCAAACTAGCTTATTCCTACTTTATGCCCTTAAACTGCAGAAGCTTGACAATGGCAAGCAGTCAGGTACTCAGAGGTGTACAGCATCATGGCTACTTCAGCAGGAACAGCCGCACTTATCGCTGATTCACTTCAGTCTTTTCTCACTCTTTGAGAAGGAGAACGTAAAGAGATGAAACGAAGGCATACCAAATAGATAAAAGTATCCAACTTGTGGCCTTACTGTGACACGAAGCATTAAAGGCAAGAAACCTCTTTCTCTGTGTACAAGAAAGAGCACACTTCTTTTCCCACCCCCCCGCAGCCTTTCTGAGACTGTCAGTCTGTGCTGGACTGAGGGTGGTGAGAGCCCAAAAATCAGTGTGGAAAAAGAAAAAAGGCCAGAGTCCTGCTGCTACAGAAAACAAATGATAACTTTGAACGCAAGCTGAGCCAGCACCCTGAATTGTAGCTGTGGCAGTGGAGTGGGCAAGAAAGGAAAGAAAGAGTGGAGTAAGAGACTGCTCTGGGAAGAGCTGCAGCTTCAGGAGGGACAATGAACAGCAGCCCCAGCAGCAGGAGCTGTTTAAGCAACCACTCATCCTGACAGCCACCAGGAAGCAAACCTCTGTGAGTGCATCCACCAGTGGATTCTCTGTGAGACCTGAGAGGTGGGGTAAGGCAATGAATCAGCCGACGCGCTCCTTCAGTGCAATTTTACTGGGAAGGGCACATCCTATTTCTCCGACCCTCATTCAACCACATAAGAGGAAGAATGAACTCCACTGGCATAAGGTCACTCCACTACACCCAAGACACCCCAAGAGTTACCACTGGTCTTCACCACATGCTGCACTTACCAGTTTTGTTAAGCATTTGCTTATTTTGCACACTTGCAGCTGAATGAATGTTACTTTTTAATAAGCTGCTGCTTAATAAATTACTTGATTATTGATAAGGAGTGCAACTTGGAAACAAGGACAACGCAGGAAGTGTTACTCAACAGTTTTACTGACCCATTAGACTCCCTTAAGATCTATCAAATAGATAAATTCACATTCTATATCCCACACATCTCCCCATGACACTTGAGGATACAGGGATACAGCACACTCTTCAATCCCTTGAACCAGTCCCAGTTTCTAGGTATGGTCCCTACTAAGGGCTTTGACCTACACCTTTAAATCTGCTCAAAAAACAAAGCAACACTGTCCTCCTCATCCTTTTCCATGAATGCATAAAGTATGTGCTGGTAATACAGCTAGTATTGGAACTACCAGCAAACAGGTTCGTCAAAAATGCCGCCTTACCTTCTGTACACCAAGTGCTTGCTAGACCCATGAAAACCACTTCAGCCAGCCTTTGCCTATCCTAATCCATCCCTTCCAGCCACCACTAGCACTTGTGACCCAGCTGAAAACTAACTCTAGATAAGACATGATCAATTTTCAGGAGACAAGCTTCCTGTTTTCAGCCAACCAGATGGCCACATGCTCACTGGTGCTGGCACAAAGGAGGCAGCAGTGACTGATGACACAGACATGGATAGGCTTAAGCTGGTTGCTCAAACACACTTGAGTCCTTCTCCTGACAGGTCCCTCTGCTCTTTTTCTTAAAGAAGGGTGCAAAACACATGAGGCACCCACAGAACTCTGGGGCTAAAGACACAGCATCAATATACAAGTCATCTGGACACACTGCATCTCTGCTTGCCCAAGCAAGTCACCAGTAGATGGCCTGACTACCTACTGTCCTCGCTCTTCCCATTGCAAGCTTTGCAGACCTCATCCTTTAATCAAGCTACACAGTTATCACACAGCAGACTTTCGGCTGATTTGCTCATGTGCTCCATCTGCCAGAAACGTAGCGGCCACTTGCACCAGGGGCACCTCAGGTAGCACATGGACCATACACTACCCAAAAGAGCAGCTGATTTGGGGAAAATATCATGTTCTGTCATTCCCTACTAAGCCGTGAATTCAGTTTACTTACAAAACATTTTCTCAACATCAAGACCTAACTTGTTAATACTAAGCTGATTAGATAGCAACTCGCAACCAGGCATCAATTTCTAGATGGTTCTAACTTATCCTGAAACAGTGTAGACTTCTGCATTTGTGTCTTGGTAGTAAAAAACAATGGCATACACAAAGTCCTCATGGTTTCCCAAAGCCAATAATTCCTCCTTAAGCATGTCGGAGAAATCACTGCTATTCTCAAGGCTGCACAGCATCACCTCTTTGCTCAAGATCTTGTACCATAAGTGACTCTCAATCAAAAGAACTACCAAGAACTTGTCACCTGGACTCATTTTGCTACAAGAATGTAGGGACTACAGAATCTTCACCAGGCTTGTTACAATCTCCAGAGAAAATAATTCCTCTTATACACATGTTGTGCATGCACCTCTGTCAACCTTGAACACGGGCAGATTATTGCCCATAACTACCTCCATGCCTCGCAACACAGAGAAATGGGCAGAGCAAAGATAATTAAAATTAGTACCTTTATGACCTACAAGCACATTGACAGGGGAAAAAGCAGGCAAGACTATGTCATTACAAGGAAAAAAAGTTCCTTCGAGTAGCTCAGATTAAGGATTTAGGACCACAGGATAAACCTCCCAGAAACTCTAACAATACACTTAATCATCCTCATGCAAATTCAGTATGCGTGGTCATATAAACGTAGCTCCACTGAAACTATCTGTGCCTGCCCATCCACGTATCTTGATTAAGACAGTGCAGATACTTTCTCCTACACTCTCCCTCTCAGCTCCTGTCACCACATACATGGATAGTTCCCAAAGAACCAGTGCCTCCTGAAATCCATTCAAAATAGGGATGTTCACAGGAAGTCCAGCCTCTTGCTCTCCATCCTTAAAAAAAGCGTGGTCGAGACAATCACTGATGAAGCACAATACAAACCTGAAGGCTCAGAGAATAAAGCGTTTTATGACATTTCTCATGTAACCATCCCCTGCTCTAAGACAATGGTATCTCCACTGACTATTCTCTTCCTTCCTCCTCCTGACAACCACATGGATAACCAACAGCAGCCGTGGTGTAAAGGCTAATTAAGTAATTATTCTTTTCAGGTATTTACAAAAATAATCCTAAAATAATCTTTTGCAACAAGGCATATTGTTACTACACTCATAACCATCACTTTTAAGGGCTGTTGAGTAACACTAACACTTTTTGTCAAAAAGATTACTACATGCCAGTTAAACTTTATTTTTAGTGCAGTAACAACACTGCAGTACTTCAGTGAAGTAACAACACTTCAGTGTGCTTTTCATACAATAGGGATGAACAGCTGTGCTAGACAGTTTCTGATTTTGTACAACTCTTCCCACAACTCCTTCCCCGAAGTAATGGGGGAGACAGACACTTACGGACACTGGTGAGCAGATTCAAGGTGTACACAGCCTCTTGAAACCTCTTTCAATTTCCCAGGTGTTATTATGTAAAAAAAAAACAAACCATGAACTACTTGGTCCACCTAGGACTAGGCCAATTTCTTGGCAAATTCTGACAGTTCCAGAAATCAGTTTGGGGAAGAAGAAGCTGGAAGAAAAACCCTAAGAAAACCCAAAGCCTGAGCTACAACAACCTGCTTCTGTATAGGAATGCCATGAAGACATCCACCCCCTTCCTGCTTACACCATTTCAGCTTCACCAGCACTAGTGGCACCCACAGGTGCATGTTAGCCAGACTGCTGCCAGGGTACCAGGCATGCTGTTGTGTAACCTGTACCACGCCATGATGTCACACTGACCTCAGCTGAGCCTCAGCATACTCCAGCACAGCCGCCAACATCAGTTCAGCTCCACCTATGTTAGCAATGCTGGGAGCAGTCTATGTACATTACAACGGGAGTTTTAAGAACTTTCTGTGGAGCGTCACCTGAGCAGCAGCCTGTCTGCTCTAGAGTTCCTACTATTGTTAACACTGATAAAGATCAAAAGCTCCAGCAATGAGGGATATTTCAAGAAACGTTTTAACGGTATTTCCCTAATATATGACAGGCTTCTGCAGCTTACTACATCATGTTAGCAGTTAACAGTCCCAGCATCAGTCAGTGTTACATGTAGGAGTCCAGTGGATAACGCCAGAGCTTTCTGCAGGCTGCTTTCATAGCTCTGCCTTCTCTGTCAAGACATCATATACTTCTTGGGAAGTAGGTAATGCATTCAGAGCCAGAAGTTATCTCTTATTTCTCTGGATTTTTTTTTTTTCTAAAATTTAAATAGCGACATCAGCATGAACAACCATAGGTAAAAGACACCTTTATCAAGCTTGCCAGCAGCGCATTCTTCAGAAACTAGTCTGCGGAGAGGTAGGAGGGAGGAGAAAAAAGATGCAGAAATAATGGATGGGAAGACAGGACTGAGAAGACATCAGTTTGTTCTTCAATATGTAGTAACACCACACTGTTCAAGCAGAAAGGTTGGGAGAAATAAGCCACCTATCAGTTAGCACAGAAAAAAACAAATGCTTTTTTTCTTCCTCATTTCAGCATCCCTTCACTAGGTTTCCAGAAAGAAAGAGAAGAAACAGTCCTCAGGCATAACTCCTCAGGCTGCAATCTTGTCAGTTTTCATAAGCTAGGTGGGGCTGGGAGGGGGCAGCACAGGACAGACCTCCTCTGAGGGAAACCCAGTGCTACAGCAAGCAGTCATTCCCCAGTATGCTGCAAGGGGACATCACACACAACGCCTGTCAGAGCTGCTGAGGGCAACCCACACACCTCCTTTCATGTTAACCTTCACCTTAGCAGGTGTCTGGTCTCTCTCTCATCCCAAAGGAGCAGTGTTTCAAGGCTCCCATAAGCATTGCTACCTTCCAGCACTGCCCATGAGACCAGTTTTTCCTCAGGACGGTCCTCATCAGCCGTCCCTCTGCTCTTCTCCCTCACACGAGCCCTTCTGCTGGTTTATAGCACCAGGCGCTGGCACCTGGGGAGCTCAGCACTGCAAAGCAGGCATTCCCACACGGGCAGAGCTGAAGAACAACTATGCGCCATGCAGCTTACTGCTGGGTGTGTGTCAAGGGGTATGCGTTCCTGGCACGTTGGACTTCTCATTTCTTTGCTTTTAGACCCGCATTAGGCATGTTAGATGCGGCAAGGCCTTTAGCAACACAGCACAGTGCTTCCCTATACTGGTTTCCCAGTTATTAAATATAGGATCTTCAACCGAGCAATGACTCTTCGAAGGAGTAAGGCACTTCAAAGAACTCCAGCAAGCCAAGACCGCATGTTCACAGTACTCCACGATGCTACATGATTATATCAAAGCTGCGGGGATGAAAAACTGACATTTGATAAATAACACGAGGTCACCTAAAAGATCTCAAAACACTGCATGTAAAAATGTTACTCTGACAAGAAATTAAGCAATTGTATAATCAGGTCTATTATCAAATATACTGCTTTGACATGATCTTATAAGTATGAAGAGCATGCAATTCCAATTGCTGCTGGATCCTCCTTTACTCAACACAAGCTGTATGCGTTTAATATTCTTCTAGTTAGCCACGCATATATAGCAAATCTTAACACACTTCAAAGTATTTACCGAACTGTATAAACAGAGCGCTATTTTCAAAGGCTCGTAGCTGTCAAATCAAAGCTGGCTTTCACAAGAAGATTCAGAAGCATTTCTGCTGGATGGTGGCTATTTGCCTGACAGTTTCAGCTTTCCATCCCCAACCATGAAAAGGTTAATAACTTTTTTTTTTTAAGAGAAAGTATTTTCTTGCTAACAAGCTGTCAAGCCATTTTGGCCTGAAGTTTTTTACTCCCTTCTCATACACACAAAATGTAGTGGGATACTTCAATTCTACTAGGAAAAATTCTGAGAAGAGCTTCTCCATATGTAAGATTGTCTGAAGTCTTCACCGTAACTGCTCTCACTGTAGAAGCTGTGGCTGCTCACCTCGACAGGCTACAGCTTTGTTTTGTATTACACTGCAAATATACTTCTAATCAATCCTCAAACAAAACCAGATTGGTACATAGATAAAACACTGCCATTTGACAGACAGCAGAACAGCAATAGAGGCACCTAAAGAAGTCAGTTTAGCAAAATACAGAGCATAGGTCTGAGCAACCTGAAAAAGGGTCTACCACTTGATCCTACCCAGTGTTTTTAGCAGTGACCGCTAAACCAGAATTGTCCCTCAGGTTTTGCATAATTCTACACACACTGTAAAGGTAGCTTCATGCAACATCTACAAGCAGACTCACAGATTTAAAGCAATCTGTATAGCATAAGTAACATGGTTGAGTAAATAGCAGGCACATTAAGAAACAGGTTCTGTTTTCGTGTTCACCACCAAATCCAAGCTAACGTGGTTTTAAAAGAGTCCTCGGGCCCCAGCCACCTTACTGATAAGGTGAAACAAATATCTGCACCCTTTGTTCAAAAGGCATAAAGGACAACAACAGGCATATGGAGACCATCCAGTGACAAGATGGGTCAGCGATTTAAAGCTCCCTTGCTCTGCTGCTATGCAGATGGTCCCACCAAAAAGCTAAGTAGCAAGAACGCTGGCACCACTTTCTTAAGAGACCAAGCAGCCATGAAAACAGGACCACCAGAGTAATTGCAAATGCCATGAGCTGAGCAGGCAGCTGTATGCCTACCCGTGCCATACACGGAGTCACGACCGCTCTGAACTCCACAGAGAAACCAGCAAGCACTCCTCCAAATCTAAGCAGTTCGATGATTGCATATATCACATGCTTTTTTTGTCATAGATCATACCACTACAGAGCACTTAAAAATCAGTACTATTTTCAAGACTACAGCACCCAATTTTCCACGAAACCTCAGGGGACGTTGCTCCACCACTTCCGAGCCATGCCTCGTTGAAAGAAATTATGTCACTGGTAAAGCATACTTTCCATTTTCCTTCCTTCAACAGGATTTCATAGACTTTAAAAACCAAACCAACCAACCAACCACCTTGAAGTTCCACTTTACAGCTCCCTTCCCTATTCCACAATCTTCTCAGAGGCCAAACAAGGAAAAAGCTCACCTGTTTTTTAGCCCGTCTGTAGTAAAAAGGAATCTCAGAGTATGTCAATCTACTCTAAAGTGATACCATTCATTCTTCAGATACAGTAAACTACAATTTCATAACAGTCTTCAAAATAAATTCAATGAGTATTGTCAAAGCAGATTAAAAACAGAGCGCTGAGATCTGACTGCCAAAGAGCAGGTAAGAAAAACCCACAAAAGCAAGAGCAAAACAAGTTTAGAGTCGGGTAGCAGCAGTTCACAGCAGCTACAGTTGGGTAGCTCAGACCAGGTTTCAGGATGGGTCACCAGGATCCAACCAGAAGTCCATGCAGTTTAATGACACATTTCACACACTGGTCTCAATCCAGAGAAGTGTGGGAGAACTCTATAGCAAACCCAGGCAAAACAAGCTATTGCCTCCCTCTCTTTCCCAATATAGAAGCACATCTGTTGGAGCAGAATAAAAATAAAGGTTTAGACCACAGGCTACTACTGCCACTGATTATGATAATTAAATATTCTTCATATTCCTATAGACTTCTGATCCTTTTTAACTCTTGTTGAGTTCTTGCTCCTGATGATTCTCACAGCATGAGTTTTGGTACTTAATTGCAACCATACTAAATAGTCTATCATCAATTTACACTACATGTTCCGTATCATTAGATAGTCTGCAAGCAGCAGAAACTTTTCCACAGCTTAATCACCAGTCTTCTTTTTGCCCTGTTTAAAGCTTCTTAAAAAAGGTTTCCCTCTTTATACATTGCATATGTGTTCAGAGATGAGAAACATTTTTGGCAAAAAGAACAAGGTAAGCTGAAGAAACTGTTCCCAGGCAAAGGAAGCTGTAACAAATAGGTGTAAATAACATTTAGCAAGTTTAGCAGACTCTTAGAGGTATAGTTAGATGAGCATTCCTTCTGGCAGCAACGCCAGCTTAAAGAAGTGCTGCTATCAATATTTGCTTCCACCCCTGCACCACACTGTCTGATGTGCCCATACAACCGTTTACGTGGCCAAACGGTGAACCATTTTGGCAAACTGATGCAGCCCAAGTAGAATCATTTTTTTGCCAGGCTACTTATAAACCAGAACGGCTCCTTGATCTGCTTCAGCAGACAGCTGCTCCAGCAGCAGTACTAGCACACACAGAGGGGTGGTGCAGAGTTAAAATGGGCAAGTGCCAGGGACTCCTCAAAAGCCAAGTCTAAGCACTGGGAATAGGCAAACTAACAGAGAGCGGCTAGGCCTATAGGTAAGCCACAAAGTACAACCCCACTTCTTAAAAAATTAAAGTCTACATTGGAACAGTTCATTTGGATTCAGCACACATTAAAATATCACCTTATGTTGTGCTATTGTTGTTGAGTTAACTAGAATTTCTAAGACTGCACAGTCTTAAAGGCAGCTCTTCACAAATTTCCCAACAGATGGGTTTTTTCGCTCGAGTTCAAGATTATCCAGAAGTCCCAATTAAGAATATGGCCCCTGTTTTTTCTGCACTTGTATAGTCCCTACCACAAAGGGGGTCCAGCTCCAAAATGATTAAGCTTAGAAAAAAAACCTTAACAGACAAGTAGAAGTACAGGGGGAAAGCTATTTTAAATATGGTAGGCAGAGCAGTGCTCAGACAAAAATTAACCAATGAAATCTCCTTCCATTCACAAATTGCTCTGAAAACCTGAGTTAACACCACCTGCATTTGGCCAGCAGGAAGACTAGAGGGACTCCAGCAGTGCTTGTAAGCAGGAAACCCAAGCCCACAGCAAATCTTGCTGGGTTAAAGGACTTCATATCTATGTAAACAGACCACAGACCTTACTGAGGCACAGAGATTTCTGTGAAGTCCAAGGCTACGTGAACTAGATAGAAGGATTTTATGAAGGCTGCCTGCATCACTCTGAAGAAATTCTGGTAAACTTCTAGAAAGCGGAAGAGATCAAACCCTACTAGGTAGCACAGCTGACATTTAAGATAGGAATTAGTTTGAATACTCACTTGAGTGTAAATTGCTCCACAGGATAAAGTTGTTGTGTTTGGGTTTTTTTCCACTGAATTTATAAAAGACAAAATCCCTAAGGCATAGGCACAGTTTGTAAGGCAACAGAACTGACACAGCATGTCAGAAAAAAAAAAAAAAATCTAGAAAGAAACATGTAGAAATAGGTATGGGAAGTCAACATATTACAGAGTAGCAAGCCTTTGAATAGCTAGTGAATATGGATCAAAGGTACTCCATTCCACTGCAAACATATAAGCTGTTCAGAAAAGCTGTTGTATATTAATATTTTAGCCTTGTGGCTTATAGTTGCCTTAGTTTCTATATTTGGATATTTAGTGACAAATGAAGTTTCACTGGCTGTGGACTAACCCTAACTGAAAACAATCCAAGTACACAAACTGTAAAGATGAAATGCAAGATGGGGGGAGGGAGAGGGGAAGAAAGAGTCCACACCCTTTGTATTCATAATATATAGAAGAGATCTACAAAGTTGCTGGTTGTATGAACAAAAACCTATTTATTTTCTTTCACATTAAAATTCAGGTCCTGCCTGGCTTAGAAGACTGCATTGACCGATAAACAAATTAACCGATCACAAGTGAGGAAGGCAAAAACATCTCCCCCAAACCATAAAAACGCACACCCCTCGCCCCCAAAAAGATGGTTACAACAGTACTGTCGCAGTCTAGCTGCTTCCCCCACAGTGGAGCAGATCGCAGTTTCTCCCAAAACATCTTTATTGAATCTACGAACTAAATGACCTGTATTGGAAAAACTACACTGTCAAGTCAGCAACAGAACTTTAACCAAACATTGCCAAACCTGGGTACATAACACACAAAATACATCCACAGAAGAATTTCTAATGTTAACTTGACCAAAGATGAGCAGCTGAATGGGAGGGGGGCTTAGACAAAAACTTGTTTAGGGTGGGGGTTTTTTTGTTTGGTTTTGTTCACACTTATTTAACGTCAATGATTGATTAACATTTTGGATAAAGGAGGTCTTTGTTAGTGATTCAGCATCTCCACCCCTTCAATTAAGGTGTTAAGAGTTCACAACAGTGCAGTGAGACCCAAGATCCTCAGACCCCTCCTCCCACCCCCCTCCAAAAAAAAAAACCAACACAAAAAAACAGATCAAAAAGAAAAACTCATCCACCCCACTGGAAAAATTCCAAAATCCCAAAACTGACATCGTTGCTAACTCCAACTCAAAAAAAGAAAGCTGCCTTTCTTTTGTTGTTTGAGGAGGGGCCAGCAAGGGAGACAGGGAAAGAATATGTGTCCTTGAGCCATTTTTATGCTCTGAGTAAGAAAAAAGGACACATTCATTAAAAATAATCTCTTTGGAGATCACTGTTAAAAAAAAAAAAAAAATCAAACCCAAAACTACCACATAACAGAGCCACCATGCCAACTTGTCCAAAATGGCTGTAATATCTCACCAAAGCAACTCCTGTGATTCCCAGCAGAAAGCAGATCGGTCTGCTGTGGGCATGGGCACTTCTGCTAGCATAGCTCTGCTGCAGGCACAGGATGAACACGAAACAACGGTGTGTTAGCTCCGAGTTAACTCCACCAGTTCCACACCTGTAACACTCCACTGTGGGCAGCAATTGGGCACTGTAGCCCTAATATAAAGCAGGAGAGAGATAAACAAAAAGAAGACAGGAACAAAGCTGTTTAGGTATGTTAATTCTTTCATTCCATATCCTGTGATTATTATTCTTTTAATTTGATTTCATGTAATGCCTTGCCTAGCTTCCAACACTTGTTTTTGTAATGTTTTGAGCAATCACTGACCAAATATTATCTTCCAACAAAACAGAAGAAAAAAAAAATCTGCATCAATTTTTTTTTCTTCCTGCTTTTAAAGCTTGATACATTTAAGGATGCTTCAGAGCATCCTATGATGTCTGTGTGGGCTTTTCACAGAGAAATCGAGGACAAAATACTTTCAAGGAAAAGAAAAAAGTTACTGGAACCCCTCAAAAGTGTAAGAACTCTCTCCCCCGCTTCCTCCAACTGTATTTTTACAGTAGAGCAACTAGTCACCAACAGGAAGGCTCAAGGAGACGAACTTGACTTGGCACAACCATTTCTTCTCTGCCTCGAAGTCAGTGAGGGTAATGCTCATCAATAAGAAGAGGATGTTACTTTACAAGGTAAGGGCTACAAGACTTGATGCTCCTCTCCCAGAAAGTGAGGTTTGTGGTTATTTCCAGACCAGTTTCAGAGTCCAGGTCAGGTCTGGCATCCAGAGAATAAAAGCATCTTCCCTTTCACATTGGTGGGCTTAGAATTGTTCCACAACCAGCTTCCTGCTGCCACTTAACTATTTCATACTTTCTTTCTTTGCTGCATGACAATTTCCCAATTTCTCATTTTGTTTACTATTAAACCACTAACCATGTAATCATCCCACCTTAATATTTTATATCCAAACAACAACCCACAATTGGCTGTCAAAGATTCTTCCCATCTGCGTCCTCATGCTTTGTCTAGCCTCCCAGAGTTAACATCCACCTTCTACATCCCAAACATTCAATTGTCAGAGACCCTTTTAGTCCCATCATCCCGTCACCTACACGGTGGCCTCAGGGACAGAAAGCTGGACAACACAGAAATACAGGGTGCTTTCTCTCATCCCATTAAGTGGAGCCTTGCTGCTTGCATACATCCACATGTCCCATCATTTCCCTAAGAATTTGGGGTCTCCAGTTTTTTTTCCCCAGTCATCCAACTCTTAACCTCATGAACTTGCAGTATATCTACAGATTTGGCCTCTCTCATGCCAGTGACAGCCTCCCATACATCCCTCTGGAGCAGGCCAGGGCACAGACTCCCTCTCATGCACACACGCACAATGCCTGTGCTCTGCCTAGCAGAAACACTTCCAAATAAACACATTTGCCCCATCTTGTCAGATACTGCTCTTCCTCATGATCCCTTTGTACAAGATCCCTCCTACACTCTTTGTATCCCACAAACTCCTCCTGCACAACTATCCCACATACCAGTTCAACACTACCCGCTTTGCTTCCCTGAACTATCTACAGTGTTACCAGCTCTGGACTCCTACAATTCCCTTTACAACCATGTGCACCACCTCCTCATGCTGAAAGCACTTCCTACCCCATATTCTGGCTCCGAATGCTTCCCCATACCATCATCCCACTTCCACATCCCTTTCTCCCAATTGCTCAAGTCCTAGCTTCTCACATCCTCCCATCACTATATCCACCTCTTCGTGCATCAACTTCTTTCTCCCCAGCATACCTCATACTCCACATTTCTTCGTACACTTCTCCACATCCCTGCACACGCCCGTACTTCAGTTCTTCCTGCACCAAAGCCCGCCATCCCTTCCTGACAGAATATCCCAGATGATCTAATGTCCCATGTGCCATCTCCCACCCCCTCACCACACGCTTCACCCCATACCCCTCTCCCTACATCCCAACCACAGACCTCTGTGCCTCAGCCCCTTACTTCAGCTCCACCACCAAGAGTCCACACACACCCAGCTCTCACCCCACTTGCACTAGCTTCTTCCTCCTCGGACTGGGGGTGCCCTAACAGCCTAACCCCGCTGTTGCAGCCCCTCCTACCTTATCACCCAAGCCCTCACCGGAATTAAAACCCCAGAACTACCTCTCTAATCCCCAGCACCATCCTTCCCAAGGAGCACAGCCCCTAAGCACCCCCAGCACGCCAGTGCACCTCAGCGCAGCACACAGCATGGCCTCCAGAGCACCCCAGTGCCGCAGCCCACAGCCCCCCGCAGCCCCTTCGCGCACCCCGCCACGC